>CM042009.1:74121025-74721025 GCA_023525715.1 Cichorium intybus | reverse complement strand
CAAATTACCCTTTTATGGTAAAATGACAATTTACCCTTTTCTAGTTTTACAAAAATGGTCCTAAGACCCATAACTTTGCAACAAAAGTTCCATTAACTTCTAACTTGACATTTTCTAGACATTTTGGTCGTTTCCATGTCAAATGACAATTTTGTCCTTTTCGGCCATATTTCACTATTCACACGTCAAAACTCCAAATTTCATATAACCTTTTATTTCTTACATTATAATCTCATAATTACATACTATTACACATAATAGTCGTTCAATGTGGCAAAAGACGGTTTTACCCTTTTTGACTTTTTCGCGGGTTCTTACAACAACCATCCCACATCCTCACCTGTATGATTCTCAATGGGCCTAAAGTTTAAAATTCTTTTGTGCATAACCCAATCGTCATCTATGAAATGACCCGTAACTACCATGTAATTCTTTCTTTGACATGAAGAGGTCCACGTATCGATAGTCAAATATACGGTATTATTTGGGTTACTAGAAAAAGCATACAATTTTTTTCTTTGTTCTATAAAAAGGCGCCTACATCCTTACTAATCTTTTGTCTACAAGGCAATGCCACACTACCGTTGAATGCATTCGTGTACTCAACAAACGCCTCATTTTCTACATATTTGAAAGGAAGTTCACCGACTATAAAAAGATTTAATAATGCTTTCTTAATCATTTCTTCATCATGTTTCCATGTGACTACACTACCCTCCCCACATGATTCTTTTTTAAATTACAGCGTTGTTTGTGTATCTTTATCTTTCCTATTTGCTGGATTGCTTTGACACTTTTTACTATGTTTCGTTAAACTAGAAGTGTCGTTTTTTTACGACATCCGCGTTTAAAACTTTTGCACAAAAATTTACATTTACCGTGCCTCCTTGTGACTCCATATTCATCCTCCTTCCATATCACTATAAAAGTGTTCAAACATGGGGATGTTAGCTTGCTAGTCTTAGGAACTTGTTTCCTTTTCTTCAGTTGCGGCGGAACATCGGGTTCCTTCTCTAAGTTTTTGACATCTTTCTCTTGGGTATTTGCATCATTTGTGGAGTCAACGAGCAGCACGTCATCCTCTTCATCATCATTATCACGAAAAAACAACAAATAAGTTACAAACTATTTACAACTTACAATCAAGTAACAAACTATTTACAACTTACAAACTATTTACAATCAAGTTAGAAAACAAGCTACAAACACATTCCAATCACAAGTCACAAACACATTCCAATCACAAGTCACGTTCCAATCACAAACACATTCCAATCTCAAGAAACCATGTTCCAATCAAGTTACAAACACATTCCGATCACAAGTCACATACAAAGTTATCAATATTAGCCCTTGTAATTGATTGAACTTAGCTACAATTCAAGTTAACAAGTTACAATTTGATAGCAAGTAACATACAAGTCAATTAGAAAACAACCTACTAAGAAAATCATATTATTTTTTGATTTTTTCGGCCCCTATAATTGAGTTTGAGTGAACAAGAAACAACAAATTGATTGCTCAAGAAACCAAAATCAGTCTCCTGTGGATGATTGATCACAACAAGAATAGAAGAATTCAACATTTAATTGAATGAGAATCAAACTTACTAGTTCCAAAGGTGAATAAACCCAGTTTTCGTTCACCATTGTTTGTACGAAGCGTGAATCTGAAATTAGGAACCGAAATGGAGATTGGAGTGAACGGAATCAATATTTCGGTAATGGAGATAGGGAACCGGCGACTGAGAAGTAACGAAGTCGAGTCGTAGAGGATGCGAGATTTTTGGAGTCGGGATTTTTGGAGTTGCTTTCGGTAATGGAGTCGTAGAGCAGCAAAGTCGATCACGTGTGCAGGGAATGGGTTTTGATTTGCATGACCTTTCAATACCCGATTCAGTTCCGGGTATTTCCCCAACCCGATACGAACCATACCTGAGGAACCGATGGACCGAAAATCACTAACAGCAGAACTGGGAACCGGACCTCATATGGTCTAAACAGTTGCGGGTCGGTCCGGGTCTAGGTCCGGGCAACGGAATAGTCTTCACAACAAAATAACAGACATTTTTTTTGTGAATCTCCCAATATTCTAATCATTATGATTTTTTGTTGTAGAATATTGTAGTCATTTTGTGTTGTATATTAGCTTCTACTATAATATTCTATTCATTTTGATGTTGCATAGTACAATTTTCTACTCATTCTGATTTTCTATAATACAATATTCTAGTCATTCTGTTTTGTATATTAGCTTCTCATATGATATTTTTGTCATTCTGTTGTTGTACAACATAATATTCTAGTCATTCAGATTGTAAATATATCTACATACAAAAGTGTTACAAATTTGACAATATATTTTCATTCTACTAGAATATGTACATATGCTTCAATTCTGAATATGTCATCCTTTTTGAAATATCACATTCCAAATACGTTTACATGCAAATAAGATTTAGCACTTCATTCTACTAGAATGTTTAACTTATCTTTCAGAATATCATATTGAAAACTTATTGGTTTAACTTACTTTTCAATTAATTCATACATAATTCTTACAAAAATGTTTTAAAACACTTCATAAAAAGGGTAAAAAAAATATGTAAAAATGGTTAATTCTTACAGATTGAAAACATTCTCAAATCTGTTAAATTTGTCTTTTGTTCTTCATTCTAATAGAATATGCATTCTCATAGAATGTATATTCTCATAGAATATCATTCTGACAGAATGTACGTTCTTAAGTAGTGTTAATTATGATAATCAGTTATAAGTTTCAATTTCAAATAGATTCATGTAAGCAGGTAAGTGAAAGATAAGGGAAATTTTATGATTTGTTAAAAAAAATTCGGCCCTTCCTAACATAACAAATTTGAATAATCAGTTTCCTAAAACTAAGCTATGCAAAAAGTCCAGAATACCCCTGGAACGTTTTTAAATTTGAATCACTGATTTTTTTTGTTAAAATTACAATCAATGTCATTTTCATCTTAATCGTTGAGTTTCTTAATCTAATGGATCATATTGGTCCTTACGACCACACAATAATTGTTGGTCTTAATATATCCTAGCTAGGTTAGGTTATATTAAGGACCATAATTATTGTGTGGTCGTAAGACCAAATATGGACCGTAGGATTCAAAATATTAATGATCTAGATTATAATGACATAATTGTAATTATCCATTATGTTATTAAATGGTTTTTTAAAAAACGGTTACAAAAGGGTAAAATAGACATTTTATTTTGAGGAAAAAAAGGAAAGTAACTAATTTTTTAGGATCAAATCAATTTAATAATAAAATTATTCACAAAATTATTAGTTTCATCTTCAAATTTTCGGATATTCTAACAGAATCATCATGTTATTATTCCAAAAAATTGTCATTCTTGACTGAATCATATTTTTCTTCAAAAAATCATTTTACAGAATTTCATATAGAAAAAAATCCAATGAACTATAATACATCAAAATGTAACATTCTTGCACTAAAATACATTAAAAGAATAACATTCTTTGAACTAAAATACATCAAACAAATAGAATTCTAACAGAATAATATTACGAAATATCCATTCTGGCAGAATGACATCAAAAATTTATTATTCTTGGCAGAATGTCATAAATAAACATTTTATGAACTACTTCTCTGAAATAAAATACATCAAAATAACAACATTCTTTGAACTAATATACATAAAAAAAAGTTATTGCTGTGATACATTCTGAATTATCCGTTCTGACAGAATGTTATCGAAGAAAGCATTATTCTTGACATAATATCATAGAAAAACATCCCATGAACAAAAATATATCAATCAAATAACATTATTTGAACTAAAATATATCAAAATAAATAAAATTTCTAAAGAATTACATTCTGAAATATTCATTCTGGTAGAATGACATCCAAAAACATTCTTTTTTAAAGTGTATGCTGATCAAATCTTTTGTATTGTGTGTATTCTATAAACAGAAAAAAGAAAATCATAACATTGAAATCTGAATTTCAAGTTTGATCAATATGTGTATCACTACTACTTCCCGTATACTCCTTTTTCTCTATCTTCGAAATGGTTTCTTGAAGATGATACGTGTCACTACATTCCGGTATACTCCTCTTTCCCGTATACAACTTTCTACCCATCACATCCAGAATCACTGATTCATGGACAGCTAGACTTGAAAAAAACAAATTCTGGCAGAATGTTATAGTCATATGCCAATTATTCTGCAAGAATACATAAAAAAAACAAATTCTGGTAGAATGATAAAATCAAGAAGAAAAAATATCAAGCAAATAAAAGAATTATTGTATTACCCAAAGATTTAATATAATAAGATCTAGAAAAATGTTCTAGAAGAAGTCTGTTTTGGTGTAAAAAGGATACATTCACTCATGTCAACATTCACGCCCTAGGGTTTTAACAAGTGTGCTTCAGATCTCGAAATGTACCTATCAACAAATCCTCCTTAAAACCCATGTGTGTGTTTCCACCCGGAGAAGAGATCGATGAATAGAGGTGCAGGAGATTGATGATGAATTGATACTGGTGTAGATCGAATGAGATGATGATTGCCCTCCATAATGTAACCAGAAATAGAAAGATAGGTTTCTAGAAATCGATTATCAAGTATATTGTTAAAACCATGAAGATTTAACCTTTTCCCCATCGAATTGCTGGTATCTGAAATATGTTGTTGTGTGGAGATGGTGATCGATGATAGTGCTGGCGTAGAGAACTTGATCGATGATGGTGCTGGTCACTTACATGATTGTGATCGTACGTAAGGTTCTGGAATGTGGAAGATGGCGATTTTGATGATTAATAGGGAATGTAACTGATTTTCCCTGATTATAGGTTACATTCTTAATTATAGGAATTTAATTTTGGATGTTATTTAATGTTAATGACAAATTACTACACTACCCTTGGTTGCTTCTAGCCTGTGATTGGGTCTTACGTCCACACAATAACTATAGTTTTAATATATCCTAACTCTATATACATATATATATATATATATATATATATATATATATATATATATATAAAGAGAGAAAAAAGAAAGAAAGAGGATCAACATAAAACCATATTTTAATCATAGAACCAAATTTTAAGCCATTGTATCATTCAATTAATGGTCATGATTACAAATTATCATTTATTTTGATAGAATTAAATTTATTACTTAAATGATGCGTAATATAAATCAGGGGGTTGCCATTCTCATTCAAATGAAAAGCGGAAATCATGGAAGCCGATATCTAATCCCAAGTTCATCATGTATCAATTCGAATTCATCATGCATCCATTCCAATTAAAACAATGCTTTTATATCATTCCGGATCAAAAGCGAAATTATTTGATAGGGAACAACATTTAAAGTCCATATCTACATTGAGAACAAGATTACTGAACTGGAGATGAAACACAACGTTAATAAGGATTACTGATTTAGCTACATTCGTTTGGGAACACCATTTACAATCCAGAGCTATATCGAGAACTAGGTAATTGTTTAATCCTAATCTTTTTTTAATTAGTTATGTCGATTGTGTTCAATTAGGTTATGCAGGTCTCTATTCTACCATTCTTAAGTTATAGAGATGTTGTATGAGTTTGATTTTATGTAAATTCGAAATTGCAGTCATGAACAATCGAATGTTCATTAATGAACATTCAAGAATATGCCGTTTCTTGATTTTACAAGGCTTTTTATGTAGCCAAGAAACTCGCACCGACGACCACCATTGTAGGCTTTACATGGTCTATTAATATATTTGCATAGTAAATCACGGATGTTTGTGCATGCACGTAAATTGTTCGAGGAAATGTCTGAGCTATATTGCCTACACACAGTCTTGTCTGCAAATGCCATCCTTACAACCATGCATCGACTCAAAAAGATTATTGTCCATCGAAGTTTTGAGATGGGTTAAATGTAGAAACATATACTATAACATTGTACTTTCATTTATTTGGTTACTATGGCATTGGATTTGGGTTTGATAAATTCGTTTTCACGAACATCACCAATTTCTGGAATAATTGTTCATTTTTTAACATAGACACATAACCATTTTCTAGTTTTTTAATATATGTTTATAACTGAACATATACATATCTTCAAAAATGAACATATAGTTGATATTTATGTCTCATCATAACACTCATACATGTTTAGTTGTGAACATTAATGATCATGACTAATTTTTTGGTTTTTGTATAAGTGTTCATCCATGTACATATATTTATCTATTATTATGTTTTCATAAGTGACTAATGAAGGAGCGGTCAGGAGCTGATGGAACTGTTGTCCCGAGCATTCAGGAGCCGATGGAACTGTTCTGCGATAATGAAGGAGCAGTCGCTTTGGCAAAAGAACCGTGAGATCATGGAAAGTCCAGGCATATCGACAGAAAGTACCATTACATTCGACATTGCGTAGAAGAAGGTCACTTACTGGTTAAGAGAGTATCATCAAAAGACAATCCTGCAGATCCTTTGACTAAGGCACTGAGCAGGATCAAGCACAATCAGCATGTTCGGAGCATTCGACTGAAGGATGATATTAGTTTTAGTAATTAGATAGATTTTGAAACTTGTAACAGTATAAATGTAATTGACTTGGTGATTTTATAATGGAGATTTATAAATGAGTATTGTTACTGCCTTTGTCAATTGTTTATTATTGTGTTTCTTTATTTGCATGTTTAACTTCCTAAGTAATTAGATTATTTAAATTTCCACAGTCAATTACACTTTTAGGGAGTAAGTGTGAACGAAGACTGTCATGAATCAGTTGTAGATTGTCTAAAGAGTTAGACATTGCGGTAAGACTGCTTCAACATTCACGAGTACTTAGAAAATAGAGATTTGAGTATTGGATAAACCCGCGCTTAACAAATTGCTTCATGGATTACATCACAAGCAATGTTAAGACGATAATATCCTTTGATCTTTAAGTGGAGAGATATGATCTGTAATTTGCGAGACAGTTGCTCATTGATAATGGGAAAACGCGCCGGTAACTTGGTGTTATAAAACGTATTGGTGTAAGTATTCTGACTAGTAAAAGGTATGGACATATAAGTCGAAACTTATCCGTCCCCTGACCCAATGGGAAACAGATATATGTAGGCCTCTCGATGATTTTGAAGTTGACTAAAAGTGTTGGCCAACCAGGACTGAATTGATGTGTTCAATTAGCAGTTTCAAAAGTCATAGGCAAATCGGAAATCGAGAAACAGAGTATCAGAACAAGATTGATATTAATCCATGTCTTGAGTCTGAAAATATCTTGTTGGACGGAGGATCATCTGATCACTTATCTTTGGACAGAACTGACTGGGTCAGAGTTCAGGAACAGTTTCTAGGAAACTGAGATTAATCAGAAGGTAAATGGACAATTAAAGTCATAGACTTATCCAAGTGGGAGACTGTTGGATTTGGTGTCTAAGCCATGACTTATAATTGTATTTATCTTGTTAATTGAAGCAAAGTCCATTTGGGTTGCCCTCGTAGCTGGAGGTTTGGTGTATAGTTCAGTAGAGTGAAAGGTTGATTTATTAATTGTTTAATAAATCAATAGAAATAAATAAATAGTTTATTAATATATTTAAGTGTTAATATATTAATTAGAAACTATAATAATTAATTGAGATTTAATCTAGAATTAATTGGATTTAATTTAGTGATTAAATAAATTAATTAAAAGTGTTGGGACTGGTTTGTATTTATTCAATAGTTGGATAACTGATAAACCAGAAGCCAGGGACTGGATTTGGCGCCACCTTGGAAGGTTTCTCTAGGGTTGGCGAAAACCCTAATTAGGGTTTAAGAAGTCTGGTCCAAGTGGTCAACAGGCTTGCCCACTTAGGAGGCTCCTTAGGGTTTCAGGTGTAACCCTTGGAGGCTATAAAAGGAACCTCCTGGCACCCTTATTTCCTGTGCCATTTTCATTAAGGATACTCTGCTGGACTCTCTTCTCCATTTCTTTGAGTGTGACTTGCATTTGAGGCAGGATCGGTTTGCTGCTAGCTTCAAGAACAAGATCAAAAGGTTGGTTAATTCTTATTTGATCTTTTAGAAATAAAATGTTGGCCTTAGGTTTTTAGTTTATATATTCATAGAAGAAAACATAAATCTTTCTAGGGTTGCATGTGAACTTAGGAATTTGTTTGTTCATTGATTGCTTAAAAACCCTTCAATATATATATATATATATATATATATATATATATATATATATATATATATATATATATGGGAATTATAAGGAGGCTGGTGCTTGGGGGTTTTGGTAATATTATATAGTTAGACGATTACATATTAATATTAAGAGACTCTCTCTCCATATATATATATATATATATATATATATATATGGAGAGAGAGTCTCTTAATATTAATATGTAATCGTCTAACTATATAATATTACCAAAACCCCCAAGCACCAGCCTCCTTATAATTCCCTACAAATTTACTTTTCAAATATTTGAACTGAGTTTAAACTAATAAACCTACTAAAAGTTTCTTCACCCACCTATACGGGATACTTTGTTAAAGCAATACTTCAATCACACTCACAAAATGTGATAAATACTGCATTTGCTCAAACAATCCCCCACTTAGTATTTATCAAAGTTACTTGACAGATCATGCCTAGATTAAGGTGCTTTTTTACTTCGAAACTTAAATTAGTGTACACCTTTCAAAAGTTTAAAGAATTCCGTGGCGGCTTAAAGAATTTAAGCTATGAATCAATATGTTAAACTCGAGGAGATAACACACATGACAAGTACATCCATGTTCATGTATTAGGGAGCATTATCATGACCATGTGTTCGTCCCGATTTCATAAAGACCTACAAAAACAAAATAAACATTTGAGAATGCTAAAGTGATACCACTCATTGTGTCTACATAGGTGAAGCTTCTTTAATTACCAAAGAAACACTTCATTAAGAGTACTTAACTCACCCTCAAATATTAGTCATTATTTTATTAAACCCATATCCACGTTGGTGATCAATAACTTGTTTTTACCATATTGAACCTTTAAGTGGATTTAAGTCTTGCAAAGGTTGGGTTTCTGTTATTTCCAACTTCAATCAATGGGTTTCAAACCCATATCTCTTGTAGTACTAAAAATCATGTCTCTATAATGACCTTTTGTAAATGGATCTGCTAAATTACTACAAGAGCGTACATACATAACAATAATAACTCCATGAAAATAATTGTTTTACATAAGCATGTATAAGACTAATATGTGTAAATTTACCATTGTAACTATTATTATAAGCCTTGGACAAAGTCGCCTCACTGTCACAGTTCAAGGAAAATTTTTGCATTAGTTGTGGCCACACCTCTATATCCAACAACATGTCTTTAAGTCATTCTGCTTCCTTATCTGCATCAGTTGAGGCCATGAACTCAGCCTCCATGATGGAATGAGTGATATGATTTTGTTTCTTTGAAGCGCAAGAAACAACAGCCCCTCTAAGGGTGAAAATCCACCCACTTGTGGATTTATTATCACTTCCACCGGTTATCCAACTAGCATATGAATAACCCTCAAGTACCTATGGATAACCTCCATAGGACAAACCAAGGTTTCTGGGTCTTTGAAGATATTCAATAACCCTACTAATAGCCTTCCAATGGCGTTTATTCGTATTACTTATAAATCTAGAAAGTTTACAAACAACAAAGACAACATCTAGTCTAGTACAATGGGTAGCATACATTAGGCAGCCAATGAAACTTGCATACTCAAGTTGAGCAATAGCTTTTCTTCTAATCCCATTTAGATTTAATGATGTTTCATATAGGGTATTTGCTTCTTTGATATCTAAGTGTTGAAACTTATCAAGAATCTTATCAATGTAATGACATTGGTTTAACATATAACCCCCACTATGCCTTTATACTTTAATATCCAATATGGCATCCACTTCATTCAAATCTTTCATTTGAAAACATGAAGATAGAAACTTCTTCGTTTCATTGATAACTTGCATATTGGTCCAAACCATAAGTATATCATCCACATAAATGCATTTATCTGATGAATTATGAGAAAACCTATTTGAAAGAATAACAACATCAAATTTCTATTACCATTGTTTAGGTACCTTCTTCAACCTATATAAGGATTTCTTAAGTTTACTTACTTTGTTCTCATTACATCGCAACATAAAACCCTCTGGTTGCCTCATGTGAACTTCCTCATATAAGTCCCCATTAAAAAAGGTTGTTTTTTACATCCGTATGATGTATAGGTAAATTATGAATAAAATTTAAAGTGAAGAGTATATTTATTGATTTTATTCTAACAACTATGGCAAATGTACCAAAGTAAAATACTCCATGTCTTTTACTAAAACCCTAAATGACAAATCTAGATTTGAAGGTTTAGATGGAGCCATTTTTATTTTTCTTAACTCTAAATACCCATTTGCACCCAACTGATCTAGAACCTGGAGGTAAATCTGAGATTTCCCAAGTACCATTAGAGATAAGGGAATCCATCTCATCATCGATAGCCTCCTTCCAAAAAGCAGCATTAAATGACTTCCTAATATGTCTTTGGTGCACCTTCTATATTTAAAAGAGTGGGCATTTTTTTCAAGACTTTTTTTATTCCTATCGCCTTAAACTAGGAATATAATATCTTGAGAGTTAATAAAATTTGGGCTAAGATATTTATCTGGTATGGGTCTTCTTCTAGGTGCACTATAAGTCTCAGGTAATCGTCTCTTATTACTTGAGCCAATTTTTGGATTAGGAGTAATTTGTGGAGTATGAGAGATATTTTGATCTAAACTTGTTGAATCACGTTGAAAATTATTCTCAAAAAGTTCAACATCCATTGTTTCAACAATAACAATGGTATCAAAATCCAAAAGGCGATACCCCTTTGAGTTTTCTGCATAGCCTACAAATACACTTTTTAAAGCTTTAGGTCCAAGTTTAGATATATTAGGTAAGGGAACTTTATAATAAGACAAGCATCCCCAAACCTTGAAATCATGTATATTGGGTTTTCTACATTCCCATCTTTCATAGAGAGCTACTTTGAGTTTCTTAGAAATTACTCAATTGCTTACATGGCAAGCTGTAAGTAATGCTTCACCCCACATAGTATCAGGTTAATATGTATTTACCAACATAACATTAAGCATATTTTGAAATAATCCATTTTTCCTTTCAGCCACACCATTTTATTGTGATGTATACAGATCATTCATTTGATGGATTCATCCATAACTCTCACAAAAGGAAGAGAATTCTATTGGAAAATACTCTCTGCCTCTATAACTTCTAAGTATTTGAATCTTATGAGTCTCTACTTCAGCCTTGTATATTTGAATGCATAAAAAACTTGGTCCTTAGATTTTAATAAGTATACATACGTATATTTGAAACAACCATCAATGAAAGTTATGAAATAGAGTAAATTACAGTTTTGGTCCCCATGGTTTACACGATTTTTCACTTTTAGTCCAAGTTTTGAATTTTCATGAAATTGGTACCAACGTTTATGTGTTATGTGTTAGAAACTAGGTGTCAAGCGTTATGTGTTTATATGTTATGTGATCAGTATTTCTCCCATGTATGAGATTGATATAATGTGTAGGCTCACTAAGAATTATGCTTACCTGTTGTTTATTAAACTTGTTAAGGTAAATGCCAGAGATGTTGAAGAATAAAAAAGACAAGGAACTTCATCAAGACCAAATTTGGAGCACCGAATTCGAAGCGCCAGATTTGGAGAACCAGATTTGGAGAACCGGATTTGGAGCATGAGGGTGAACTGGATCGAAGGTGAAGCAAACCAAAGATGATCACCGAAGTTGAGCCAACTGAAGTTGGCTAACCGAATCCTTGCTAGCACCGAACCTGAGTTGAGGTGCACCGAACCTTAGAGTGAACCAAAGTACACATGGTACCGAATCTAGGATTGCACCGAAGCAGAAGTGAGCTGAACCGAACTTGAAGCTATAACTGAGCTTGAGAAGAACCGAAGCTCAAGCAAGCCAAAGTTGAGACAAATCAAACTTGGCATTCACACTGAAGTTGGAGACTTGGTTAAGATGACCAAGCTTAAGCATTCACCGAAGCTGACCACCACTGAAGCTCAAGGCACATAACCTGGAGCTGAAACAAAAGTTAAGCTAGAAACTTGGATTTGGTAGCAGAACTTGAGGTGGTGTCCAAGCAACAAAATATACAAGAACCTCCAAATAAGGTGCAGCAAAACCTCAAAATTTAGACTATGATAGGCTAGATCAGGCATGTTCCCATAGAAGTATGGCTTGTGTACTTAATGTATTCTTATATTCAAGCATAGGCTGCCCTAGTCTAGGATTAGTTTAATAGTTCTTTTTGTACTTTAGATATGTAGAATATCTCTTCTCCTCCTATAAATAGGAGCTTTGGGTCATGAATCTAAAAGAGATTGAGACACTTGATAGAGTGAAAAACCACACAACTATCACTCCAATGTAGTCTAAAGGAATTGGAGGAGTGGCTGGAGAATTCTCTCCAGCCACCACATGGACATCAAGAAATACTTTATCTCCTTTTTCTTTTGATTGTGTGTGTGTGTGTATGTGTGTGAATCTCCATGTAATTCATCAAAGATTAGAAATAGTGTTGGTGAGCCAATGTTAAATTCGTAACATCTTTCTTAATATCAATGAAAAATATGAATTACATCATATCGTTTAATTTATTGTCTTTTTATTTCCGCACTTGTTCTTTACAATTTATTTATATTCCGCAACTTTTCATTTCAAGTCATCTATATTTTCCGCATCGTTCCTTTATATTTTAGCACTTCATTTTCATATCTTCGTTTATTGTTGAGCGAAAGATCTTGGACTCGAAAACCTTCGAGTTTTCTTTTAATTTTCAACAATTGATATCAGAGTCATAGTAGCTGGCCATAAGGTTATTCATTTTCAGATTTTTGGATATTTTGAAAAACCCTCTATCGGTCCTTTGGATGCTACTGTGCTCAATTTTGTTTTCGCAAAAACAAAAACAAAATCGTAAAGGACGACCCTGACTTAAAATGTGTAAAGACAAGTAAAACAAAATATTTTTCGTAGTTTAAACATTCATATGTTTCTAGACAAAATATTGTTTTTGTTGGATATTGAAAACAAAATTTACGACCGTGATTCAAATTTTGCTATTTTTGTTTGATAAATTTTTGAAAAATTCTATCAAAAATGTTACATTTTTGCTATTAAATGTTGTATTTAATTTATACCCCCAATGATCTTTTAAACTTTTATAAAATTGGGGGATAAAATAAATAATTTTCAAAGAAAATGTCAGCTCACACCTCTCTTTCTTGTCTCGCTTTTAACCGGCTGCCACTCATAGGAACATCATCATTCTTTTTTTCCAAACTCTTTAATTTATTATTACTTTTTGCATATGCCACCTCCCATCACCTTTCTCTCATCATCTACTTTTTACCCATTACCCTATTCTACCATCTCCCATCACCAACACCCACTTCTCTTCCCACCGAAAAACTAAGTTTATGTTCTAAGGTGCTTCGTAACACCAAAGTGTAAACACATATTAGCATTCTCTCATTTTTCAAAACTTAAATGCATCGTAATATGAGAAATACACACTCGACACACCATTATACCACAAAAATCATGATGAAACCAACGCCGCAGATCTGAATCGCAAATTCCAAAGAGCTCAACAAACACTCCAACACCCGATTATGAGGCTACCAAGAAATCAAAAGAACCAATGAAATATCGATCATTGGTCAATGTATACGATACGAAAGAGGAGCTATTGTTCATACAAGATAATGAAGAACCCACTACGTATTATGAGGTTGGTATGAATAACATGTGGATGAACACCATGAAGAGTGACTTAAACTCAATAGAGTAAAACAAAGTGTGGAGTCAGGTGGAATTGCTACCTGGTAAGAAACCTATTGGGGTACAATGGGTATTTAAAAAAGGGACTCGGCTAGAAAAATCTTAAAGCATAAAGCAAGGTCGGTAGCGAAGGGGTATGTGCAAAACCAGGGAATTGATTTCGATGAGGTTTTCACGTAAGTTGCAAGAATGGAAACACTCCGAATACTCCTTGCACTTTCAGTTAAGAACGACCTAATGTAAAAACCGCATTCTTGTACGGAGACTTAGAATAAGAAGTTTACGTAACCCAACCAGAGGGATTCACAAAGGATGATAAAACATAAAATGTGTATAAGCTTTATAAAGCACTATAAGAATTACGATAGGCACCAAGAGCATGGAATTTACGATTAGAAAGTACTTAAAAAGGCTTTCTTTCATTAGATACCCACAAGAATATGCAGTCTACACGAGGAATAAGAATAACAATATACTTATAGTTGGAATATACGATAGATGATCTTATCATCAAAGGTAGTTGCAAGAATGAAATAAAATGTTTCAATGAGCAAATGAATCAGGAATTTGAAATGAGTGATCTTGGCTCATTATCATATTATCTGGAAATTAGAGTATTTCAACATGAAGGAGGGATTACCTTGAAACATTCCAAATATGCAAAAAAAAAACTTAGAGAAAGCAAGAATGATGGAATGCAACCTGTTTAAGTACCAAATGGAGCCTAAATTAGAATTATCCAAAGATGAACAATGGGAACCAATGGATCCCTTTGAACATCGAAGCATCATTGGAGGTTTGAGATAGTTGATAAAGAACCCGATATTCCACGAAAGGAGCAAGCACATTGACATAAGTTTTCGCTTCATACGTGAACATTTAGAGAAAGGAGATGCCGGGGTAAATTGCTTGTGGCTAATTAATTGTTCCAGTTTCATGTTTTGCATAATAAACATAGAAGTTAGTATTTCCCTGTTATCCTCTTACTCTGGTTCGTTTCTTTCTCCTTTGTT
Organism: Cichorium intybus; assembly: GCA_023525715.1. NCBI lineage: Eukaryota > Viridiplantae > Streptophyta > Magnoliopsida > Asterales > Asteraceae > Cichorium > Cichorium intybus. The sequence continues at coordinate 74,706,076 of CM042009.1, read as the reverse complement.
TATAACTTAGTCAATTCATGCATTCGCCACATAAGTCACATCATATGATTGCTATTCGCGTATTACGTTAACTGGATTTGTGTCCCGGTAAGGAAATTTCAATATCAAGGAGTAATTCACTTGCATTGTTAGATGTATGAAGGGTGTTAAAACGTAAAGCTAAAATTTGTCAACAAAAACTTGGAATGGTCAGTAATGATCAAGTCAAAGAAATGTGTTTAAGAGCTTAGATTGTGAAGTTATGGTAAAAGCTACGAGGCTGAAGAAGGAAGCTGGTGTTGCTGAGGACCGAACCTGTGAAAATTGAAGTCGAAGGGGCTATGTGTAACTCATTTTACTATATAAATTTAGCGAAAGAGACGCAGTCATCGCTTCACCGTCTTATCAAGAAAAAACCTAACCCTAAATTTCTCGCCGCTTTTCGTCTACGCTTGTGTGATTTATCGATGAACTTGTTTGAGTGATTCGATTTCTTGTTCCAATTCGTATGTGAAGTATTGTAATAGAGAGTTTTGATTGTATTAGGGTTTGAAGGTTTTTTCTTTTTCTGTTTGTAAATGGTGTTATAAAGTTCTGAAAGAGTTAACGTTGACTTGGTGGAGGAAGTTTCTCGATTTGAAGTCAGGAGAAAGAACTACCAAAGGTATGTTATGAATGTTACCAGATTTGTTTGATTTAGTTTAAAACTAAAGGTGTCACTATGATTAAAAGTAGAAACTAATGGAAGATATGGACAATATTACAGGAATTCAATGTAATGTGGGGACGATCTTTTAATTTAATTTGCTTTTGATGAAAATTTGTTGAGAAGTTTCTTGGAAAGTCACATCTGTTATTGAAAATCTTATCTGATAAGATATTCTTTAGCTTTTGGAATATTGGAAATTTCTTGGAAACTCGCATTTCTTTATATATAGTTCATTTCATTGAGGTGTTCAAATCACATACATTCTATCTCAATAAATCAACACTACACTATCGTCTTCACCATCACATTCTCCTTCCACTTTGTCCTTTTCTTCTCAATCGTGAAATCTTGATGTTTTTCTTTGTTTCAGAGAAGTTACACGAAAGGCTTTTGTGGATCATCTTGAACAACAAAGGATCTACACATACAAGTACCGTAACTGGATGGGAAACGAAGCACATTGTCAACAGGTACATTTTTTTTTTGTTTTTACCTTTTTATGCTCAAGATATGTGTGCTCTACTGACATTTATACTTGTATGTTATAAACTTTTTATACAAATGTTTTAATCACGCTTAATGCTGTTGATGGCATGATAAACACTAAAGAGACAAAAACGGTAAATAGTTTCTGACTAGATCACTTGATCAGAGCCGTTTTGGATCACTATTACAAAGTATTCTTAATAATCAGGTCACTATTTTCTTATTTGTCAAAGTAAGTATCTGTTAATTATCCTTGTTTATCCAATTTGTAGGCATGAATCAAAGGGCATCAAAGAAATTGTTGCCACAATATCACAAAGATCACAGCAAGTAACTTCGAGTTTAAATGGAAACTTAAATAGAATAGCTTCTTGTGTGCAAGATTTAAAATCAAAGTTACAGATCAGCTCAAGTGGTGTGCGCATGATTGGAATATGGGTTGGGGTGGTAGTAAGAGTACTCTTGCATCTTCAATTTATGATGAAATGCCTAGCAAGTTTGATGGTTGCTGCTTTGTTGAAAATATTCGAGATGAATCAAGCTAGTATTGTTTGGAAAAATTGCAATGGAAGCAAACAGAGATGGAGGAAGAAGATGTTTACTCATTAATGTATTTGTCACACATATAACAACCGAGAACTGTAAGTGCTAATGGTAGTCCACCAGCGTAAGAAACCACATCTTTTGAAAGCTGCTCATAATCTTCCATAGGTCTGTAACCCTGGGGTGCATGTTTGCGAAAGAGCTTATTAGCCTAATAATCGTTTAACAAGCTAATATTGTGTATCACATCTACCTTGTGTGCATTTAATAAACGTTTATCTCTAGTTGTTATTATTATTCGGCTTCAATCACCAAACCAATCATGTGAGCCAGCCAACGTTTGGTTCCACCATAGAAGTTCTTGATGATATGGATCGCCTTAACCAACTATAAAACCGTTGGTTGGGTCACGTGATTGGTTCGGTGAAGGAAGCCGAATAATAATTACAACTAGAGATAAACATTTGGTAAATGCTCACAAGGTAGATGTTATACACAATATTAGTTTGTTAAACGATAATTAGACTAATAAGGTTTTTCGCAAACATGTAACCCAGGGTTAATAGGCCTATGGAAGATTATGAGCATCTTTCAAAAGTTGTGGTTTCCTATGACGGTGGGCTACTGTTAGCACTTACATTTCTCGGTTGTTTTATGTGTGGCAAACATTAATGAGTGGAGGAGTGCATTAGCAAGATTGAAAGAGATCTTAGATACTTATGTTTCGGAAAAGCTAAGAATCAATTTTACTGGACTTAAACTGATTGAGAAATAGTTTGCTCCTTAATATTGCATGTTTCTACATAAAGCTCTCATAACTATTTTGTATGGAAACTTTGATATGTATGATTTGGTAGAATAAATGACACGTCATATTTTTAGAGGAGATATTTCAAAGTTCAAATTGTAAATGGTTGCCGAACATCTCACATTGGAAAGAGAACAAGCTAGGTTCAAACATTCAAGATATAGCTTTTTATCGTCTGTAGTGCCTTCTTTTAACATAATTATTTTAACTACTTTTTTTAGATAAGAAATCCACATGACTTGTTTCCTTTTGACACCCGTATCTGATGGTATTTCTTGCTTCAGATTTTATGTAACATTGATTTTTGGTTGCGAAAATTTAAAATAATCTTCTATTAGAATCTGTAAATTAGTAGCTTTGCATATTTAAGCATTTGAATCTTGTGGGGTTCAATGAAGAACTCGATTCTCAAAGACAAGGAAATATAAAGATTGATTGTTCGTCGTAAAAGAAAGATGCCATAATTCTTGTCATGAACTGCAATGTGAAATGACTATACAATAATTATTGACTTAAAATAGTTGAATTTTTGATGTTACAAGTGATTCTCTGAAGACAAATAAATAAGATTGATTGATATATAATAATAATGCTAATGTTTATGAAAGTTCTTAGCAATTTTGGATATACAAGGTTATAAATGAAAAACTTTGAGAAGGGAGGGGTGAAGGTGTAGTAAATGTCTAAAGTTGAGGGGTCATCGAGGTAAATTAGTAGATTAGTTAGAAGATCAATACACACACTAGTATATGTTGTACGCATGCGTATTTTTCTATAAATATAACGGTATCGTTTTGCTACATCGAAGGCTTGCTTGCTTTGACTATTATAATTCACATTTTTTTTATAATCCCAATATATTAAACCATCTAATCCCCAAATTTGAACTTGTCCGCCGGATATATGATAGTGTTTTATTTTTACAATAAAACACTATCATTTAAAGACTGTTTTATCGCATAAATACGATCAGAGGCACACAAAAACTATATTTCCGTGCAAAATAAAAGAATCCAGAAACCGCCTTAAAACATGCAAAATGCTTCTTCATAAACAGATACGGCTCAGACAGACCCGTCTAACCTACCCCATCTGTTAAAACCAAACAGTCACATTTTATAAGAATGCATGTTTTCACAACAAAAAGGCAAAAGCTCACATTCCAACGGCAGCTCCTGATGCACACCACAGACTCCCAACAGTCTGGCGGTGATAATAGATCTACTGTCGGGTCATCACTAACCCAAGCCAGCCATTTGTTTTCACATAGAAAACATCTCACAAATCACGGGGAAATCCTATTATGATATCATTAATTCTCTCAAAAGAATTATGATTAATTTGTCTACCGTCCCCAGACATCCTCACAAAATTGCAAAATAAACGAGAGAATATCTCATTTTTCATACACTGCACATCACAGCCCACTGCTGTGTCGCAGATGCAAATCTGCCAGAACTATGGTTTTACCATAGGAAATCCTGATAAGCTCAACATCAAAACAGGCTTATATTAACAGGTGGCTGAACATGAATTACGATTCATGTTTAACTTGAACAGAGTTCTCCGGAGCTGCTGGTGTGAGGAAAACAAGAGGGATTTGTGTGTTAACAATTATGGTTTATTTTCAGGAACAAGACCCAAGAACTATAAAAGAACAAACCCGAGGAAGTGATGCTCAAAACTGAAGAGTAAAAAGGCGAAATACACATAAAAATACAGCAATCGCGACTTGACACCACCTATGTCGCGACGTGAAGAAAATCAAAACAGAAGACCCAAATACCTACAGTGATCGCGCCGCGACGGATACCCTGGTCGCGACGCGAAGACCTTGGACGCGAAGACCTTGGACGCGAGACTACCAACTCCATGAACGCGAGACTACCAACAACCGCACTAGCCAGACCAGTGGCCGACCAAAAGCAACGACCGACGCCTCCTCGCGCCGCGACGGGACCCTTGGTCGCGACGCGAGCACTGTGCTCCAGTAGTATAAATAGAAGCTCTCTATGCACGGATTTAGACACCCATTCTACATCCTTTAGACACCAAGTTACTAAGTACTCTATATCAGTTGTAATAGTTTGAAATATTTCTTCTCTATTTGTTAGAATCAAAAGATTACCTCTCTCGGTGGTAATTCTAGTTGTAATTCAAGAAACTCGAAGGGTAAACGCATCAAGTTACATGACGAGGAACACCAAGACCATCATCACGATCATCACACGAATGGAAGGCTAATCTCTTCAGATTACTTCCGGTAATGTTATCCAACTTTTAGTATAGCATGTTTTTACTTTGATTCCGACAAATGTTTTGCTATTGTAACTCTTAAACTCCTATCTCTTGAAATACAACTAGTGAATCATTTGTGTTTACTTCTACTTATTACCATATTCTCAAGACATAGTATTACCAACATATCATTCGTGCCTATCTCACTTAAATCACGAGTTAAGACGGATAATCAGTTAATATACTTTGTGCCCAATTAATATGTAAAGAAGTTGTAATGTACTATCATCTAGTTAAAACATAATATTGCTACACCATTGTTTGTGCTTAATCTACCTAATTGTTAGACAAAGACAAATAATCGATTCAACATATTATGTATTTACCTATGTAATAGTAATTGTCAGTAAACTGTAATTATGTTAAAGTAATTATATCGGAATCATTGTAATAATACATGTGCAACTAATTGTTGATAACTAAACCGGAAGTAATTCTCTCTTTAATCTCAAGTTACAATCTCAATATTTTTACCATCACCGTTAAAATTCTACTTTACAACTCATTAAAAGTTAACCACTAAATCCTTGGACTCGACCCCGCTTGCCCTATCTACATAGTAAAAAGTGGGTTATAAATTGTTTTTGACGCGTGTGACGATAGCGTTGTCAAAATGGCGCCGTTGCCGGGGATTATGTGCGCTTAAGTTCTAAAGAGTTGCTTAAAGTTAAATTTTTATCTTTGTTATTATTTTCTTTCTTGTGCAAACTCACTTGTTTATGCATACAAGACATAGTGTTGTCAACACTGGGATTTATACCATGAATGACGGAAGAACAATGGATGATTATCTTGCCATGGATCTGGGTTATTATGACTTTTATAGTCTACCACCACAACAAGATCCATATGAAGATGATTGGTGGGGGAGCAACAATTTGGACCAAAATCAAGATGACGAGTCATCTTATTTTCTAGCAGATCAAGGAACACACGAGTCATCATTTGACAAGAAGTTGGATCTAATATTGGAATTGTTGAAGGAAGGTTTCAAACAAGAGGAAAACAACTCCAAAGCAATCTTAATGCTTGAAAATCAATTGGAACAAATGGTGGAGCAAGTAAAAGAACAACCATTAGACGATTATTCAGATACGATGCAAACGGATGAGGTAACTACTTTGTGTAGTGATGAATCTTTTGACATTAATGTACATAAACCTACACCACCCGATTATGAGGTTGTGGTGGAGAATTATGTATCAATTGATGCGGAAAATATTGAACTGGAAACAATTAACCAAGAAAAATCTGAAATTGAATTCGAAACACCTCAATTAATTTTCCAAGAGCCAGAAACACCCAAAGTTGGGGAGGGGACAGTGGAGCCTAATACAACCCCCAACCTAGCGAATTTCAAAGAACCCAAAAATCAAATTCTTGTTGACAATTTCATTTTAGATTCTAAAAAACAGGAGATATTCAAAGAACCGCATGCCATCATCAATTGTCCCATTTTAACAACAAATTTTTCTCAAATTAGTTGTCATGAAAGTGTAATTGATGTGACACTTGGAAACCAAAAATTTAAACTTCAACTATTTGGACGTACTAATGATCCTCTGATCGGTGGAGACTTGTTTGTAATCAATACTATGGATGATTACTTCTATGAGCATACCGCAAATATGCTCGCTGCCACTACCCACGATCTGGAGGTACTTTTCTCTTGTGACAGGTCAAAAGACGTGGATAACATTGGAAGTAAACATGTGAAGAAAAGAATACAGAAAAAGAAACATTACACCATACGATCCTACAAATCAAAGATGAAAGTGGTCAGTGGTATCAAGACTCGGTTACAGAACTTTACTCGAAGGAGAAATACATGTCCTTTCAAAACAAGGTTTAAGTGCTCTTTCAAAAGACTCAAAGTTAAAAAACCGAGATTCGATAAGGTCAAAGTTGACATGCCATTTGATCCGGGTAGAAACTCGGGAACGTGAGCTGTCATCCAGGCACTGCGTCCGGCTGAAGACGTTAAACTTAGCGCTTTTCGGGAGGCAACCCGAGAACTTTGTGGGAGTGTTCACTGCAAACCCTCATTTACACTTATGCAAAGCATAAGTGTGCAGTATGTTTAATTAGTTGCTGTTATTATTTTTGATTATTTGATTTTAGTGTGTTTTATTTTCTAAAAACCTAAAAAACATAAACATTTGTGTGTATTAAATGTACGGGTATACAGGTAAAAAGAGGGGGTAAAAATGAAGTTGGAAAATGAAAAAAAATAGCCCTCTGGAGACCCCTCGCGACGAGACGGAAATTTTTCGACCACGAAGCAGGTAAAAACGCGACAAAGAACATCCATTTTACAGTGCTCGCGCCGCGACCACCACCTATGTCGCGACCATGCACCCCGTCGCGAAGGAGCATGAAGTCAGGTATAAACCCTAACTTAAGCCATCCGCCGCATTTCACTCTCTCTCTTCCTCTCGCGACTCTCTCTCACGGCGGACATAATTTCGACCAAAACTCCCGATTTTTCTTCGTTTTTCTTGCGTAGATCATCAATTAAGGTATGTATATCTTCTCTCTACTCTCGATTAAGATTATTACATGTTAAAATCTAGCAAAATCGCGTGAAATCGGTTCGAACCCTAGGTTCCCGATCGGGTTGTTGTAAATGTTGTTATTTCCTTGAATTAATGCTTGTACAACCTAGCTATATCACTTAGGAACCCTTATGGCTGAATGCATTAAGTCAAAAACTGAGCAAAACAGGTAAAAACTTCGATCCCGTTCGGTCCGTTCCGCCCTCGCGATCGCGACCAAGGAGGTCCTCGCGACTAGAAGCCGGACGCGACCTGGACGCGACCAGGCCGCGAAGGCTGAGCAGGGGCCAAAAATTTTGCTCATTTTTGCTATTTTTCTTGCGTGTTAAAATAGATTAATGATTTGTATGAATTGGAAATTTACAGATATGGCCCGCAGAAGAGAACAACGCGAACAACAAGTTGAAAGGAATAATATTGCTTCACACGAGTGGTTACAATTTCCAAACACTCTACCCACAGCAAGACTAAACGTATACACAGCAAACATAGAAAGATTTAGACAAAGGGATGTAGAGCCTGCCCTGGTATTAGACTGGAACTTTGCTAATACTCTAGGGATCACAGCAGCACTCGACCAATATTTGGTCAAGTCTGATGGTACATACACCAGCTACGCATGGAGAAATCTATTTCAGATACGAGAGCACAGCTACAAAGAGCTGATGCTCGAGTTCTTCTCCACGGTCACATTCGATCCGACCGAGGAGGATATGTTTGTACGTACCGGTCTCTCTTTTCGCCTCGGAGGAGAGCCGAGGCAGTGTAGCGTTGTCGAGCTAGGGTGGAGACTGGGTCTATATCCGCATGGTGAGACTCGTTCACCGGAGTTTAGAGCGTATCTAGCTCGATGCATCACCAGCCCACCCGAGGAGCTGGTTAATGAAGAATTCTGGGGAGGGATTGCCAGTACTTTATACCTCCCTGAGACTGCTGTAGAGAGTGCGCTCCGCTCTCCGATTCATCGTTTATTACACCGACTTGTTGCTACCTCCGTCAATCAACGGAGGGGCAGCGAGAAGGTTCCTGCAGCAGATCTCTTCTATCTGTGGTGTCTTTTGACACCAGGGAGGCACTGCAACCTCCCATATTCACTGGCGTTTTTCTTGGCTCGCAAGGCCACAGGGGCTCGAGCTAATAGCCCCCTTTGTGGTGGTCATCTGATCACCAGACTGGCGCATTCATATGGTGTTACCACATTGCGAGGGATACGATCCATGACTCCGAGAGAGCCGAGAGCCATCGGACGTCAGTACCTGGAGTCTATGCATGTGATCAGACCAGCAGGACCACCAGGAGTATTCGTACTCGCAGAGCCAGATCAGGATGAGCAGGCACCCGATGCTGCTCAAGCACCACCTCCACCTCCCAGACGCCGCCAGCGTCAGCGCCAGAGGTCTCCCATTCCACCCCAGGATCCAGAGCCCGAGATCAATCTCGGGACGATATATCGACAGATGCAGGATTGGCATCTGACCCATCAGGAGTGGCATTTAGCTCATCAGATACAGCACCAGTGGATGGCGGATTCCATGACAGATTTCTTTCACCATCAGGGATTCCAGCCACAGCATCCATACCCGAGCATCGTTCCACCAGTACCTGACTGGTACACAGGTAGCCATTCCACAGGAGACGGGGCAGGACCATCGGGGACCCATTTCGATGACGAGGAGGATGAGTGAGTATTTAGTTTGTTTTATTTCCAATTTAGTGTGAATTTCTAGTACTCTGTGTTTATTTACTGTTGGTTTAAATTTAACTGTTGTGTGGTGTGAAATTATTTTTGTGATTGTTCAGAATGACGTTTGTTTTTGTTGTTGATTATTATTACAGAAAGCGATCTAACATGCTGGCAGTCAGTTCAGCGACCAAATGAATCAAATGATCGACTGTTAAAAAAAAAAAAAAAAAAAAAAAAAAAAAAAAAAAAAAAAAAAAAAAAAAAAAAAAAAAAATATTTATTTTTGCGAAAAACTCAATTTTGCTTGAGGACAAGCAAACCTCAAGTGTGTAGTATTTTGATAGTGTTTTATTTTTACAATAAAACACTATCATTTAAAGACTGTTTTATCGCATAAATACGATCAGAGGCACACAAAAACTATATTTCCGTGCAAAATAAAAGAATCCAGAAACCGCCTTAAAACATGCAAAATGCTTCTTCATAAACAGATACGGCTCAGACAGACCCGTCTAACCTACCCCATCTGTTAAAACCAAACAGTCACATTTTATAAGAATGCATGTTTTCACAACAAAAAGGCAAAAGCTCACATTCCAACGGCAGCTCCTGATGCACACCACAGACTCCCAACAGTCTGGCGGTGATAATAGATCTACTGTCGGGTCATCACTAACCCAAGCCAGCCATTTGTTTTCACATAGAAAACATCTCACAAATCACGGGGAAATCCTATTATGATATCATTAATTCTCTCAAAAGAATTATGATTAATTTGTCTACCGTCCCCAGACATCCTCACAAAATTGCAAAATAAACGAGAGAATATCTCATTTTTCATACACTGCACATCACAGCCCACTGCTGTGTCGCAGATGCAAATCTGCCAGAACTATGGTTTTACCATAGGAAATCCTGATAAGCTCAACATCAAAACAGGCTTATATTAACAGGTGGCTGAACATGAATTACGATTCATGTTTAACTTGAACAGAGTTCTCCGGAGCTGCTGGTGTGAGGAAAACAAGAGGGATTTGTGTGTTAACAATTATGGTTTATTTTCAGGAACAAGACCCAAGAACTATAAAAGAACAAACCCGAGGAAGTGATGCTCAAAACTGAAGAGTAAAAAGGCGAAATACACATAAAAATACAGCAATCGCGACTTGACACCACCTATGTCGCGACGTGAAGAAAATCAAAACAGAAGACCCAAATACCTACAGTGATCGCGCCGCGACGGATACCCTGGTCGCGACGCGAAGACCTTGGACGCGAAGACCTTGGACGCGAGACTACCAACTCCATGAACGCGAGACTACCAACAACCGCACTAGCCAGACCAGTGGCCGACCAAAAGCAACGACCGACGCCTCCTCGCGCCGCGACGGGACCCTTGGTCGCGACGCGAGCACTGTGCTCCAGTAGTATAAATAGAAGCTCTCTATGCACGGATTTAGACACCCATTCTACATCCTTTAGACACCAAGTTACTAAGTACTCTATATCAGTTGTAATAGTTTGAAATATTTCTTCTCTATTTGTTAGAATCAAAAGATTACCTCTCTCGGTGGTAATTCTAGTTGTAATTCAAGAAACTCGAAGGGTAAACGCATCAAGTTACATGACGAGGAACACCAAGACCATCATCACGATCATCACACGAATGGAAGGCTAATCTCTTCAGATTACTTCCGGTAATGTTATCCAACTTTTAGTATAGCATGTTTTTACTTTGATTCCGACAAATGTTTTGCTATTGTAACTCTTAAACTCCTATCTCTTGAAATACAACTAGTGAATCATTTGTGTTTACTTCTACTTATTACCATATTCTCAAGACATAGTATTACCAACATATCATTCGTGCCTATCTCACTTAAATCACGAGTTAAGACGGATAATCAGTTAATATACTTTGTGCCCAATTAATATGTAAAGAAGTTGTAATGTACTATCATCTAGTTAAAACATAATATTGCTACACCATTGTTTGTGCTTAATCTACCTAATTGTTAGACAAAGACAAATAATCGATTCAACATATTATGTATTTACCTATGTAATAGTAATTGTCAGTAAACTGTAATTATGTTAAAGTAATTATATCGGAATCATTGTAATAATACATGTGCAACTAATTGTTGATAACTAAACCGGAAGTAATTCTCTCTTTAATCTCAAGTTACAATCTCAATATTTTTACCATCACCGTTAAAATTCTACTTTACAACTCATTAAAAGTTAACCACTAAATCCTTGGACTCGACCCCGCTTGCCCTATCTACATAGTAAAAAGTGGGTTATAAATTGTTTTTGACGCGTGTGACGATAGCGTTGTCAATATACCTTGCTTCCCTTTTCTCCTTTCCTTCTTGACAACCCTACTCCATTGAATTTGTTGTTTGTATTTCCATCACTCCTAATCCTGTTATATGGAAAAAAAAAACAAAGGCACCAATCATTAAAAAACAAGTAGATAAAGTTGTCTGCGGTGTATAAATAATTATACTGCATTTGTTACAGGGACATGACTTGTCCCTGAACAACTTTTTTTTCTAGGGTTACTTTTAATGATGAAAATGAAGACATTCACATCTTTTGCACATATTTTTGCCCCACCCACCTTTTTTGATGGGACAAAAGGTTGATTTATTTGTCACACTGACATCAGTTCCAATCACAGTCTCAGTCCAATGCACAATACAATGTATTGGTGGTTGAGAACGAACCTGAGGTGAAGCAAAAACAAAATGCCAACAAGGGCTGTGCCTTTAGCAACCGTTTTCAGCAATGGTGCAATGTAAGTTGACTTTTTCTCCGTGTTGACCACCTTCTTGTCATCTTCTTCCATTTCCATTAGATTGTCATCAGCTTCTTTACTTACCACACTTTCTTCGATACTCTCTCCAACGTTTATGATGTCATCCTTCAACACCACCACAGAATCTTCCGAATCTTTGTGGGCCCCGTAAATTTGATTCCGTGATTCCAGATCTTGATCCTCCGAGCAGTAAGATTTTGCGTTTCCTAACGTTTCTTCGAATCGAGGCTCGAGAAATTGAATACATGAAACCGGAACCTTCCGGAGACTTTTAGCTTCCGGTTGTTGCAAGTCGGGAGTGGATGATATCAAAGTTTCGTGATCATCTGGCTCGGAATCAGCATCGGAGTCAAAGTCAAAGTCAAACTCAAACTCAAACTCATCTTGAGTAGGTGAAAACTTGTATAGTGTCTCTGGTGAGTCTCCAGACTCTAAATATAAAAAATCTGCGTATGAAGTGTCAGGAAAATTGCTTTTTGCCTCATCAGATTCTTCAATACATGACTTGTCCTCTTGTTTATGTGATGAGTAGGAACTTTTCTACACAGAAGTCGAAAAAAATATACATTTAATCCATTTTAGAAAGTAACTTCTATAATAAACAAATCAATTAAAGTACATTGCTATTCCCTATTATAAGACAAAGAGGTTAAATTATTGTTAGAAAGTAGAATACCTGCCTGAATTTCAATCTTGCATGTTTACTTTTTCCGTGAGAATCACTTGATGTTGATGATTCCAAGCTTCTTCTAATGCATCTAACCGCTTCTGTAGGCATGGCTACCGTTTTTGTAACAATGTCAAAATCCGGAACCTAACACGAGATAGTTTGTTATCATGTCTTATGTTAAAAGTTAAAAATGTGTCTTAACTTTTCGATAATCATCTTTGTAGTTATTGTGATTTGTGTGTGGGTACTAAAGAATACAAATTTCACAAGGTCAAATAGGTAGTATTACTCACATTTAATTGTTTAGACCTAGCTTTCTTTGATAGAGATCGTATACATATACATACTTTCCTAGTGTCCCTTTTTTCCACAACATCAGATGGGGAAAAAAGATCCACACCACTCAATCCCATAACTTTGCATACCTGTAAAAAAGAATTATCAAGAAACCTAAGAATGCATTCAAAGTCAAAATCACTTGTCAGAATAGTAACAGATGGTCTTGTACTGTGTTTGACTTTGACATGTATTGGACTGGGAGTCTGAGACTAGGACTGATGTCAATAAGACAAAAATTGTAACTTTTTGTCCCACCCAAAAAAGTGTGTCAGGTACTTGGGCTCGATCTGTAGTCGGTGCAAAAGACGTGAATGCCCTTATGGTTTTAAGGAGCTTGCCTTTAGAAATGAGTCAACGTTTGAGTAAGGCCTATATCTCCCACTGCTCTTTCTTGTATCAACTGGTATAAACATGCGGGCTTTAATATTTTTGAGCTCCATATATTTAACCAAGAGCATATTCCATAATACTTTTGAAACTTCAAATCTGTGAAGTCAAATAAGGTCATTATAGTTATAAATAAATTCTACACTTGGACAACATACTTTTAATTTTTTTACTTCCGACTTCCAATTCGATATGAATCAAATTCAACTCCAAAATCGACAAAAACTATACAATTTGGAAAATTTTCTACTGTTACCATATCCAAAAAAATCGAATATCATAGGGATCAAAAGTGTAATTTACTCAAACAAGTGTCTTTTAAGTGATCAACATAAAGGGTAAGAACCTACAGCAGCTCTCCATCAGAAAGTAGATCTGATATGTTTAGTTGTTCATCAAATCTCATGTGAAGCACTTCTGCAAGCCATATTCTTGCTTGAGACTAAAAATTTGAAAACAAATAAACATCAGATTCTCACATAAAAATGAAATATGTTAAATCAATGCTAGCTATTTTTATAAGATATGCACACTAGTGGCTATATTTTTTGGTTAATAAGAAATAAATCCTTCAGCTTGAACACTGAATATGATCTCAATATTTTCACAAATTAAAAACCGGGTAATTAAATAAGCTCCCTTGGTTCTTTGACAATGTACAATTTGACTCTTGATGACAAAACACTGACCGATAACAGTAACCTTAATTCATTTTTAAAAAGAAATTCAAGAAATTATTTATAGTTCCATTAAACTAGAGAAGGATTAAAACATTTAGTAATGTGGTTGGTGTTAAACTTGCAAGGAAATCTACATCAAGTTTGCATCTGAAAACTGCTAGTTTGACCTCAATATTTAAAACGTAATTTTCCCCACATCAGGAACTACTCCTAGTCACACAGGCAATAACACAAACACTTGGTGTATGAATAAGGTAACATATGATTTACCTGTAAGAAGACATCATCAAGCTCACGGAAGCTAGGCGAAGAAGATGAATCGTCAACAACCATGGCGGAAACACTAATTCATTCACAAATTGAAGTGGGTTTCTCCCAAAAATAACATCACACAGGAAGGAAGAAAACCCAATTAAGAGAGTGAGGAACTTATGGGTAGATTTGTATGATACACGCATCGAGAGGAAGCATTGAATTTCAACAGATAACGTCATAAAGGACTTGATTGTAGTCGATTAAAATACAATAATAAATGTGTGGGAATAAAATAATGATTTTGTCACCATCTTCGGATGGTCCGCCAGTTTAAACTCATCCATGAACGTGGCGCGAAGAATACCTGTTACTCCACCCTTAATATTGAATTAATAGCAAATTGCACACGTATTTATATTTAGCTTTAATTAATAATTTATATATTTTTATAAATAAGAGATGATACTTTTATTTGTTTTTTTTTTATATTTAGCTTTAATTAATAATTTGTCACGTTAACAACTAAGGTCTATTGAGATCTAAATAACTGTTTTCCAAAATGCAAACCTTAAAATATTGAATATGAAAACAAGTACAAAATGAAATTTGTATTCTTATATTTTTTTCAGGTTTTTTCGATAATAAAAGAATCGTCGAACAAATGATCTCAACTGAGATACGTTGCTGATGTGATAAAAAAAATGGCAATAAACACTGACATTAAAAAAACCACAAATTAATAATAATACAAATTTATATGTACTAGCAATAACACAGCGACAAGAATTTAAAACAAAACACGAAATAATAACACGAGAGTTACGTGGTTTAACAAGAATTAACCTACATCCACGACCACACTAATGATATGTATGTAAAGGAATTGTATAATATATAAATCCTATTTTAATATGTAATTCAGTATTTGTAACTTTTCAACAAAATCAAAATAAAATACATATCCATCCATTGCTTGCATTTTTCTGAATCATATTAAGATGTAGATATAAAAAGCAAAATTAGAAAACCATAGTTTTGTCATTTTTCTCTTGCGTAGCAACACCGCTACGCGGCCAATTTCTTCGCTCTAAAGTGGGCAAATAAAAACAATCATTATCTAATAAATAGTTTGCAAATAAATATCAATTAAACAGAGAATGATCGTTCTTTAACCTATCTCTAGAGTATGACCAGGGCGGGCCCGAGCAAGTGCAGAGTGTGCGACCGTAAATGGCCCGTGTCGTCTAGGGGGACCAAAAGTTTCATATGTATACTGAATTAGTAGCGTATGTATATTAAATTGGCGTAACTGATTCATCAAAAGTAAACTAGTTAATTGGAAAAGACGCTGAAGTTTGTAACCAAGTGATCTAGGCTCGACTCTTGGGGGTTACAAGCAAAATGGGTATTCCGTTTTTTTTTTTTTCATTCTAGCGTACAAATTACTTCTGATAATCTTTTTATTTAGGTTATCTAAAAACGGTATCATATGTCATCCAACTCATAGCCTGTGAATGTGCACTTCCTTTCCTTAGACTCTAGATTGTCTCCCCTAGAGTCTTTAAATTTGACATATGATATCACATTATTTATACATATATTTTATGGAGTAATTACACGAATGGTCTCTGTGGTTTGGGGTAACTTGTGCGTTTGGTCCCTAACTCTTTTTTTAACTCGGACAGTCCCTATCATTTTGTTTTGTTACGCGCTTGGTCCCTGACCGACTTAAAACGACTATATTGCCCTTTCAATTTCTTTTTTTACTTTTACTATTTATTTATAAACTAAATATTAAAAATAATGTCTAAACCTAAAAATATCAATAAACTAAAACATCCCCTTCCCCTAAAAAGCCTTAATCACACCTAGTAACTCCCCCTCTCCCTTTTTCACGTCGTCGCCTCCCTCCTCCCTCTTCAACATTGATTCGAATCTCCCTTCCATTCTTCACCATAAACCTGCATCTCCTTCCTCTTTACCGTCCACCTGCATCATCACTATGGAATCCCTAACGCAGAATTACCTCTTTACCGTCCACCTTCCTCTTTACCGTTTCCCACTTGAGCTTCTCCAATCTTCTCCGACCACCGGTTTGTTCCCCGTGGGAGACGTCCCCTTTCCCTCTCTTACATACACCTCTTTTCACTCATTGCTGTTGGCTAGGGTACGAATATCAGTGACCAAAAGACATAGTTGCTGGAAATCTCTCCGTACATCCCATTTGCATTTGTTCCTCTTATCAGATCTAATTTGGTTGCAGAGATGATGAGATCGATTGCAGTCAAGATCTAATTTTCAACTGATTCGATTCTAGCTTGGATCGAGTCTGGTTTGCATCTGCTTCATTTTTTACTGTGGTTTCATTTGATTTTATGGTTTTGTTTGATTTTGGTTTGAATAATTTCTGGGTTGGATCGATTCCCCTTTGCGTCTGACTAGATTATGGGTTGGATCGATTCTGTTCATGTGGTTTAATTTGAGTTTAATGGGTTTTTAGGGTTTTGTTCTTTTATTTGGTTGTCGAAGATGACAAGGAAGAGAGAGTGAGTGAGAGAGAAGGGGGAGAACTGAAGGAGGGGAGGGAGGTGGTGGTACCGATCGAATGGAGATGAGGTTTTAGGTTTAATTTTCAGAGAGTCGGCGGTGATGATGGTCCGATGGTGGTGGTTGATGGTGGTGGACTGGTCCGATGGTTGTTTACGGGTTTAGGCTTGGAGAAAGAGAGTGAATGCATCTAGTCCAGTGGTTTTTAGTTTTTCCTTTTTCTTTATGTAATTTAAAAATAATAATTAATGTAATTAAATTTGAAAAATGAATTAAAAAAATTAAGGGTAAAATAGTCATTTTAAGGCAATCAGGGACCAAGCGCGCAACAAAATCAAATCATAAGGACGGTCCGAGTTAAAAAATAGTTAGGGACCAAGCACGCAAGTTACCCCAAAACCATAGGGACCATTCGTGTAATTTACTCTATTTTATGCAATATCAAAGTATTAAAAGCTGTATTTTAGATAGAAAATTAGGATACATAGTACTTAATGGTTTGGAATTTCTTTTTCATGTTTTATGCCACTTATGGAGCAAAGAAGCTGAAAATGGACTTTTTACAAGGAAAACGTGATGCGTCCAGGAAGGGATCTCGGCGGGTGGATGGATAAGGATGAAATGCGATAACGATATGCAATGTGATAAGTCGGAGTGGTCAACGCGACACGTTCTATGTGAGAAAAAAACTATAAAATACAACATCAATCTCGACATAGAGGAAACTTGGACAACTGGGAACCAAAGGAAAAACCATAAAGTCGACGTTATGAGAGTCTAAAAGGCAGTTGGACAGCGGGAAGGTAGATATCGAGTAGAATTTTGAAGGACCAGGAGCAGAATATTAGGTTATCATTTGATTTGGTTTACTGTCTATATATAGCATACCTTTTGGTTTCTTTTCTATATTTTAAATGCACATTTAGGTTTATACCTTTGTTCTTGTTTATATTTAATGAACCCTAATTTTATGATTTGATTAATATTTGGTTATTAATGGTTGTTTAATTTATCGTGATCGTTAAACAATAATCATTATGTGTGAAAGTTTGAATCTTTGTTGCTTATTACTGAGTTATTATAGTCTAGAGGACTAATCTGATTGTGTAACTTGAATCATAATTTTTCTTTGACCATTAGGCAGATATGACTAGAGATGGACTAAACCCTAGGGTTAGGTTAACAAAGTAATGAACTTTAATGTGTAAAATTTGCATTAGATGGCCATAATATGAACCAATTAATCATCATTTCCATTGAGATTAATTATCTGGTTAAATCATTAGGATTAATGAACAAACCAAGAAAACTAATCAGCCTAGGAATCAGTGAACAACATGTTGATGATCATTACACTTAATAGAAATCAATCATAGATGAAGACAATAATTAAGTCTAAGTAAGTATACCTTTAGATATGTTTCCTATTCAGTTTTCCATATCAATTTACCTTTAGTCTATATTAAAGTCCCCTTTAGTATTATGTTTTAAGTCTAACTAATAATTAGATCAACTAATATATTTCACTCATATTCCCTTAAGAGTTTGACACCTATTTTTATCACAACTATATTGCTACACGATTAGGTATACTGCCTACTGTGTAATAGTCCTTAGTTGAGTTAAGATTGATTTTACAAAATTTAAAACAAGATCTTACAGTTCAAGCTTTTGACATTTACTAGGGATTGATTTGCACACATCAACATACAAGACACAATCGAAAACTTCAATTGTTTGAGCAAAATCTTGCGGCCTTGTCATTCCTCTTTTGGAATTCTAAACCCTATGAGAATTGATGGTCCTCTATTGATTGAATATGTTGTTGTGTTGATCGAATTCGCCTAGAACATCTTGGGTAAACATACATGCATTCTCACAAATTAAATACTCCCCTAAGGACCCTTTTACATGTTGAAATTGACAAATTAGTTTAGAACTATTATTATTATTATTATTATTATTATTATTATTATTATTATTATAGATCATTGATATAAATTCATTCAAGATAATTGTTTATCTTATCACATTAACTTGGAAATTTGTTTGTCCCACATAAATATTATTACACATCAATCTTTTCTCATTTATCTTATATAACTACATAAGGCCATTATTGCGCTTTCTAACACATTAAGGACTTAACTAAGAATTATTTTAACTATTTTAATAGAGGATATTTAGGTAAGACGGTTCATGATAAATATATAACTTTTACCATGTTATTTGGATTTATTAAATGTTTTACATAGATGGAGTTACACAGCTAATTTCTGTTTTCTTTTACACAATGATATAAGGTCATTCTTTTGCATCCTTATATATTAAAGACTTTTATAAGGATTTTTAATGTGTGAAGTAAGTTATCGTCGTTATTATTATAATATCTTATAAGTTATAATAGAACCATGAAGATTACCTTGTTCATAATAAAGATTCATTTTTATCATTCTAATTTGAATTTTTGTTTGTCAAACATCAATTGAATCACTTATCTAATTATTTCCTTTATATATTTTATAACAGAGATCACCATGTGACATGGTTTAATACAAAAATATTTAGGGTTGTTCACTGATTGATGAAACTGAATTATCCATTCAGACAATTTGGATTAGACTATATAGTTCGGGTATTCGAATTATTGATTTGTTTTAACTAAAACCGAATTATTATTTTGAATTTCGGATTGGTTTTCGTTACTAAAATGAGAACTGAATAATACAAACAAACCACTTAATCATTATTTATTTTTATTTTTGTCTTTAATATATATCTTTAAATATTATTAATTTATTGGTGTCGCTTTTAAATTAAAATAAAAGGCATGTCCTAAATAAAAAAGATTAATTAGTATAAATTTTATGTCACAAATAAGTAATTTGCTTTTATTTCTAATATAGTGTTCATTAAGATGGTATTGGATGAATAATTTATGAACTAAAATTTGACAAATAAAGTTTGTCAATGTTAAAGTTATATATTTTTGAAATATCCCGACTTGTAAAACCCGAGACGTAAAAACTGATCCAACTGAATTATATTTTGGTTGGTTCGGATTGAATTTTAATTTAGATCAAGCTATTCGGATTCATCTTTTAAAAACCGAAATTGGTTTGAATTCACTTGATTGAAACGAATCAAACCGGACCATTCAAGCAAACACCCTAAAAATATTTATCTTATATCTAATTTGAGTTTGGATGTCCCGTGTTGATGGATCTGCCCATAAAACTCTCCCAAATCCCTTATATAAGGACATAAAAGACTATTTTTGCATCCTCACATATTTTAGACCCTTTAAATGCTTTTTAATATGTTGAAGTAAACAAATTAGGTTGAAATTGTTATTATTATTATCTCTTACAATATAGGATATTTTTATTAAGCTATATAAAATAAATAGTTATATTTTTACCATATTAATTTGGTTTTTTTATCCCATATTCATGAAATTAACAATCAAACTATTTCTATTTCCACATTAATGAAATTAATTTGGTTTTTTTCGCTTCCTCCAAAGTGGTAACATACGAGAAAGCGTGCATGGATAACAACCATGTGTTTATACCATTAACTTTTGATACTTTCGGTATTCTTGCATCAGATATTGTGGAACTCCTGACTAAAGTCCAACAGGTAATGCACTCTAATATTATGACCCCCTAACTTTATGAACGTTGTGTTTAATTGCTTAGTTTTGATATCCATAAAAAGCTAGCGGTGCAACAAGTTGTCCGTTTATATTCAATCTCGTAATAAAATGACTTTTTTATTCAAATAATAATAATAATAATAATAATAATAATAATAAAAGAGTTGAGTATTATATATTTGATATAGCATTATTCTCTTGCGTCATCACGCATTACACATTTGCCAAATGATTTTTACTCTATAAGTGTTGAAGTTGAAAATTTAGTTTAAGTTTGTCTAAAGCCGTTTCAAATTTCACCACGTACTTTGTTTCTTTGCTATGTGACGGAAAAATATCGCACATGCAAGTGTATTTTTATTATAATACCACTGAGGAAATAAAACCTAATGAGTTATCCCTCAACCAAAATTCCTCTCGAGATTTACCTTTGCTACAATAAACAAATAAAACTTTATCAAGAAAGTGTTTGGCTATAGCTAATGATCAAAATGTTAAGAATACGAAAATATATAACAAGCATTTTATCCTTCATATGCGCTTGATTCTCCCCCACCTTTTGCAACATCCAATCTACATTTACTAGTGTTTGGTGGTTTACTATCTTGTTGATTAAACATAAATAGGAACTTGGAACTAAAAGGGCTGTTTGTGGATGGCAACAGGAAAGAGAAAGGGGGGTTGTCGGTGTTCATGAGGGCAAGGAGAATGGAGGGGAAGTCAATCGGGGAATGGAGGGAGGTGGTATGTGAAGGGGCAATGATAGGTGTCAATAATTGAGGGTTAAATCACTTAAATGGTTATTTTCCCATTTCTTGACAATATTTTGACTAGATTTGATGTAAATAGATGTTTGCATCGGTAGGAAACATCTTCTATATAATCGTCATAAATACGTTCTATCATTTCAACTCAAGAAATATCATTCTCAAGTGCTTCAAGACGTGCAAGAATTGACTACACATACAATTTACATGATAAGGCTGGTGGGAGTACCCATCACATTGCCCAAATGTGATGGGCGCCACATCAGCGCCACCTCACCATCACATTCTCATCACACCACCTAAAAATACCCATCACACCACATCATCTTTTCCTAATAAAAAATAATTCAATAATAATAAAAATGGTTGGGTTTGATTGGCTAGTTATATATATAAAAGTAATTTAAAAAAAGAAAAAAAAAAGAAAAAAAACTGATTGGTCGTGGTCTCCCGTGAACCCCATCATCTTCCATCACGGTAACCCCCATCACGGAGCACCCGGGGCGGTGTGCACGCCGTGATGGGGTGCCACCGTGTCCATCACGGTCACTCCGTGATACCCACTCCTAATGGTCTAAATAAAGCACAATTTTAAACAAACCACTTGACACCATGATGTTAGGTGTGTGGAGGCTTAGAATGATGCAAGACAAAGTAATTTTTCCCCTGCTACCACCCATTGTTGATTACAATTTCACAAGTCAAAAGAAAGTTGGTGAACTACACATTTTTTCTAAATTGGCTAGTAGCATGAAGCCTATATAAAGGGCAGCATAACACAATACAATATGTACCACACAACACAAAAACACAGAGCAATAAAACATTCCTAGTTATCCGTCGTGGACGTAGGTCATTTTTGGACCGAACCACGTTAAATTATTGTGTTCTTAATTTGTGAGCCGAGTGTGTGAGCTTAGTGTTCGTATGCTAAGTGTCTCGATCCTAACACATAAAACAACATATTTAAGAGAGAGAACAAAAGTATTGATAATTAGTTTCTAATTTTGCTGTTATATACATAATAAATTGGGTTAATATCATAAAATGATGATCAATAGTACTCATTTGCTATTTGGGTCACTCATCTTGAATGTACTCAATAAACCAATAAATATTTTTTTTGGATTCTCATTATACTACATAGTGAATTTGAACAGGGTAAAGTGGTATTAAATCTTATGTGACATCCATTATGTCACTCAATATGGATGAATTTGTTTACGTATGTCTAAACATTGCCACTTGTCATCCTTTCCAAACTCGTGAAAAAAAAAATGACTTTACATCTCCGGATATTTCAGGGTTATGATGTACAAGATGATCACTTGATTTTGATGAACAAATTAAGTAAATCATCTTTAAATTAGTTATAATTAAACAAAGCAGAAAACAAGTAAAACATTAATAAATAATAATTTGAATTTCAAATAATAAACAAATAAAAAGTCTATCAAACGTCATATCAATGCCATGTAGACATAAGTGAACAAATTATGTCATGTATGCATTAGGTAGACATAACATTGTATGCCACTATAGACGCCATCTAGAATTCAATATCATTTTACCCGGTTGAAATTCACTCAAATTGTGCAATAAGAACTCAAAACAAAAGTTTATTGGTCTATTCAGGACCATTGGAAGATAAGTGACCCAAGTTTGCATTGCCAGCTTATGACATTAACTCTAATAAATAATCATCTTTATATAATGAGATCTACCTACAACCCATGGGTAGGTTCACACTGCTCCGTGCTATAAACATCATTTAATATGTAAATCAGGTACACAACGGCTTGTTAGGTGGTTGATATAAAAGCCAGGTGCACCAACGGGCCAAATCCACATTGAAATTGAAACTCTCGTATTGCGGTTGTGACTGCGCTTGCAAATATACCACCTCGAATTGTTGGAGCAGATCAACATCTTAATTATTCAAAAATGTAAAATGTAAACTACAAAGCTTCAAATCAATGCTTAAAGGTGAACGTGTTGTATTGAGCTTGACTCACTACAAAGCTTCAAATCAATCTCCTTAATCTTTGTTCTCTTTAAATTCCATAAACTTTTTGAAGCATGACACTTGATACGGATCAGATCAAGCAATTGACTGACAAATTCCAAGACCAATGGGAGCATAAACAAGGTGGGGAAAAGCGGCCCAACTTCAAATGAGTCTAAATTCCAAACTGTGGGAAGTTAATCAAGTTATCGAACCCACGAATAGTCTACAAGAAGGCCTTGACATGTCATATGATAATTTGGCCCAACCTTCATTTAGTCTCCATCTTTTGGCATATTATATATATATATATTAATTACCAAAATAAGTTTGTGAGAGCTTTTTACTATTCAATTGGTACCTGCTTTTTCTAGAGCCATAATTACTAAAGTCAGATTACAGTATAATTTCTAATACATTTGATACAAATCCAAATAAACTTCTATTTGGAAATAGCAATTTATGATTCTTCTTTTAGCAAACTTTTATATTTACGTTTTTTACCCTTAACTAATTTTGAATTAATTATTTGCACCCCTATTTATTATAAAGTTATATTATTGGTATTTCGTATGTTACGATTCCGGTCCCTTATTATATTTTAAAGTTACATTTTTCGTCCTATATAATTTGTTTTTTCGTCGAGCTGCGTTTTTCAATATACCGGAATTCCGCAGCATCGCGCGGACAGTCCAAATACTAGTTTGTTTTAATTAATACTTTTGGTTTTAATTTATATCCACCTGTTAGGCAAATTGCATGATTTCAATGATTTTTATCAATGACATTATATTTTAAACAGTGAATGATTTCAATGATTTTTATCAATGAAACCTTACTTATAAAGACATTTCCTAGTAACATGATTTCAATTATTAATCTATTAATTAATTTGCGTGAGTTTGGTAATGTTATGTACGTTTTTTTTCCTCCTTGTGACACGCGGGTCATATCTTGGATCTGGGTTGTCTGATTCGGGTTTGGGTCAGGTTACAACTCCCTGGATTTAGCGTCTCGCCCTTTGCATTCGTCTCTCTCACTCACCGTCAAAGCATCACCGACAATCCACTCTCCACCGCTGTTCTGTAGTCCTCAAGAGAAGTCACCGGCGACAATCCGCTCTCCACCGCTGTTCCGTATCGGGACTGAATTCAAATCGACAGCATTATCTAAAAGGAAAGGGCGAAGACTTACTGTTGAGTTCACCGAGCCACCGCTTAACACTTTCAAAAGTAGTCCGCCGACTAATGTCATAAACTTGAGCTTTGATCTCCTTGCCGTCGATTTCTACCACCTGAGTCTGAAACTCGACACCAATGGTTGCCTTTGAGTGCAAATCAAACTCCTCTCTAGCGAAACGGGACAGCAGGTCAGATTTCCCGACGGCCAAATCAACAATCACCACTATCTTGAAAAGGTACTCCTCTCCGCCTTCTCCTGGGTCGTTGATCTGAGTCTTCAGATTCTGATGCAGGTGTGCGAGAGGATTGTGGGTCGACTTCGTGATTTTCTGGTATGAACTCTCTTTGTTTAATAATGTTTTCGTTTGGGTTTGCCGACACATGAATTGAGTAATTTTGATTTTTCCAAATTAGCTTTAGATCTTTTGAGTCCCATAGACGAACAAAACGTCTTTAATTTCGCAAGATCACAGTATCAAATTGAAGCACAAAGAGGCAGATGGAAGCAAGAGGTGCATAATCTTTTTGGTTTTCTTTCATAAAATTGCTCACAATATTTTTTTTTTGCTTTAAACCTCATCTTTCTGCAGGTCCGTCTGTCCTCCCCCTTTTTTGATTTCTTACTTTATAGTCTTCCGAACCCGTGCGATCTGCATATAGTTTTTGAATTACTGTTCTTGGTGTTTTCTATGCATTGGTTCAGAAGTAAAAGTCAACCAATATCATCACTATAGAATCTGTAAGTCTTAAATTCTCATGTTGTATTATGATTTTGAAAACTTTATGCTTTGATACTTCCATAAATAACTTCTTATGGGTGTTAATGCTACACCAATTATAATATGTTTTAGAGAATCTAAAAATAGTGTTGATACTTTATACATAATGAGTCTTGATGATGAGTTCCAAAGGGCAAAAGAGTAAGCTTCAGTAAATTCATTCTTTGATACTTTATATATAATGTAATGACTCTAACAAGATATGCATGACAGGTGGGTTGAAAATTCATTGGACTTCAACAAGAACTATGATGCGAGAGTGTTTGAAACAACCATAAGGTTTCTTTGTAAGGTTTAATAAATAATGTTCATGTTTAATGCTCCCATATGATGTTCTCTTGTAACATGGGGTACATGTAACTGTTTAAATTGTGTAAACATTTGTCTTTAAAACAGAGTTGTAGGTGGGCTTCTAAGTGCATACGATCTATCACATGAAAATGTTTTCCTTGAACATGCTAAAGACATAGTTGATAGATTGCTCCCTGCGTGGGACACTCCTTCTGAAATCACATACAACATTATTAACCTGGTTAATGGTAAACCACATAACCTTGGTTGGACTGAGGTAAGTTCCAAAATTAGTCCATTATTTTATACATGGCCATTTTAGTAATATAGTTCTTTAAATGGCAACGATGGTTTGTCATGAACCTACAACTTCCTTTTTATCAACAGGAAAGAGGTAGTGCATTGCTTCAAAAGGGACAAGGGTAATATGGTAAAACATGTCCCGAAAAGGGACCCGTATTATAAATGAAAAAAGATCAGCATTTTTGGCCTTGTATACTGTTTAAATATACTTTTTGTTTGGTTGTCCTGTTTTCTGATAAAAGACTAACAATTTGGAGATAATTGTCCCTTATTAATGATTAACCTAGCATCATTTAACAAGGGTAATTAAGTCAATTTTTTTATCTGGAAAAAGGGATGGGAAAAAGTGATTAAAATGTGGGGAAATGGCCGTGTCGAAAAAAAGGTATGAAAGTACGTTGCAAGGGCAAGGTAAAAATTTAACTGCTTTACTTTGTTAAGTTCATGAAAAAATATCAGATGTGAAAGACAATCTAAAATTTTAACGGGTTTACTTTGTCTTTGACTTCTGATATTTTTCCATGAACTTAACTATGTTAATATCTCTGATTTTTATTTGGATTACCCTATTGAGTTTCATCTATTCTGGCTAAATGCAGGTGTTAAAAAACATGCTGACCGGTGGTCTTCAGGTATATTTTTCTTTAGTAATTGCATAATGATTTATATTTGAGTTGATGTAACTTTGAACTTGGTTTTGCATTTATAAAATCTTATTATAAATTGATGTTCAACTTTAAATTTACAGTGTATGGTTTTTGTTAAGGTTTTTGTCTATGGTTTTCCTTTGATTTTAAGGTTTGTAGGCCTCTTTTCTGGGCATTGCAGTCTTTCACCATGAATAGCTTGATAATGTATAACCGATTGCAAGTGGGTGGGTATTCAATTAATTCTTACCTTTTTATGACCCATAATGTTTAAGAAAAATGTCTTCTATTTGGAGTTCTTCAGCTTTGATGGACTTCTACAATTGCAATTGCTGTAATATGCAATGTTTGTGCAGGGGAAGGTAATGATTCTTTCTAAAATTATGTGGATTAAAAGGGTATTCAAGTCTTTTGCAACGACCCCCCCCCCCCCCCCCCCAAAAAAAAAAACAATTTTAAAGGTGGCTTGCTAATTATCTTCGTTTCGTGTTTGATTTATTGACCACTAATAATTTGAATCTCCTTTGAATTTTCAAAAAGCTCAGTTTGTAATCTTGCAGAACGATACTTGATGTCATCAAGAGTTGTGAAGATAACAGTAACCAAAAGTTATTTTTTTTATTCCCATAGTGATTTTATGTTAATAAAATTGATTAAATATTGTAAAGCTAACATCTTTATTGTTATTCTATTGTTTTAGATGGCTCTTTGTGACTGAAGATGACATAAAAGGCCTACCGTGCTTCTAGGTGAGTTTTTATATAATTGTTTTGGGTTATTCCATGTAATTATATTATTATTTTATGTAATATTAAATATTTGATGTTTATAAATTATAATTCACAGAATGAAACCCTGATAGCGCTTAAGGCTCCACATGGGATCACTCTTGAAGTTCCTGATCCTGATGAGGTTAGTATGAAATGGAATTGAAATTTTATATAATTGTTGGAAATCATTTTTGAAAATTAAGCTTTTTTGTCAAGATTTGTCCCTCAAAGCACTGTTGCACCCGAACCCGTGCGGAGCACGGGCCCCACTAGTTTTTATCAATCTTTAAAAGATTGATCGATAAACATGCTATTAGTAACCAACATTTACCATATTAAATATAATATATACATGTGATCCTCAAAACGAGGCGATTATGATGACGATAGTACAACTCAATAGGACAAAACCCGACGAATAATCCCTCGGGCAAAGTTCCACTATACTTTTTTGAGTTCTATTGCCATAATAAACAAACAAAACTCTATCAAGAATTAGTTTGGCTATAGCAAACAATCCAAATATCAAAGACACGAGAAATATAATGATCCCTTTATCCTCCATACGTGCTTGATTCTCCCTCACCTTTGCAATCTCCGATCTATATTTCATACATAATAGTTATGCGTTGTCTAGATAAATAATATTTAAAAAATATTTGAGAAAATAACGACAAACTTGAGGAAATGGAAGGATAAAATAAACGAAGATAAATCTAACCTAAGGAGGGCATTATCCTTCATCATGATATCCAATTGAACGGACACGAGTGATTTCCAAGCTACCAAATCATCGACATGTTTATTCTGCAAAAATCATAAAAAGTAACTCACAATGTTCATATCAACAATAAAGGTTGCCTCTTTTTGGGAGGGCATTCACGTCTTTTACACATACGAGAGATCACATTGCTCCACATTTTTTGGGTAGGACAAAAAATTGCGATTTTTGTTCAGTCAATATCGGTCTTAGTCTGATGCATGTCAAAAGCAGTACAAAACTGTCATGTCATGTCATGTCACGATAAACAAACACCAAAACATACCACGATATCCTTGCTCTCATGCAAATCTCTCAAATCCATGCGTACTTTTTCCACCACAACATCTCTTTCTCCGATTTCGGCATCTATTTCTTTAAAAATATAACCATATCTCGAGTTCAATTCATCAAGAAACCTCTCCAACAACGTTAAATTAATCTCCAACAATCGAACTTTTTGCATCAATAACTTAAGAACACTATCCCCCGGCAACCTTCCCACATGCGGGTCAGGCACATTAACCGTTTCCTCTAACCGCGGTTCAACTTTCGGTGCCAATTCAACCCCAAACCCTTCTGGATTTCCATCACTTTCATGTTCCTTAGACAAAAACTCATTATTTCGTGCAAAAACCAAATCCTCAAGCATCATTTCAACCGCATCCACACCGTAAACCCGAAGAACACTCAACGTACAATAAAACCCCGTCCCGTAATGACTCCGTAGATTCAACTTCACATACCGCACCCATTTTGGTTCGTGTAAAACAAATCTTTGCGAGTTTTTTAAATTTACCGCGGTAAAATCTCCGAGTTTTACCCAAGATTCAGTGGGGTATACCGAACTCCCGAACACCTCAAACCCTTTTAGATTCGATGAATGGTGTTCGAAATTAGCGATTTCGACAGTATCAATTAGGGTTTCTTCTGATAGTTCTAAAATGACAAATTTGTCCTCAGATGAACACGGGTTTCGAAGGTACTCATTTTTGTCACCGGTTATGATGTTGGGTGCACCCTTGGCTTCCTTGTTGTGGTCCAATACCTTTGCACCCTTTGATGATGAGGCATAGTTGTATTCTGCACCACTAGGCTCGAGTCGGTGAATTATGGTTCTAGAATTAGGGTTTGATGGTTGGGTTTTTGTGCTAAAAGCCTTGTTCTTGAATTCATCAAGATCCTGTAACAAATATCTTTCGGTTTTTGTCTCTTTTGATTCCTCATTAGAGAATGAGAAATAAACTTGTTTTGTTTTGTTGATGAGAGAGTTGTTTTCGATAATCTCTGATTCGGTTTTCTTCTCGATGTAGTCAAGCTTATATTCGTCATATGTTCTTAAACCTTTTGGATGATCTACATGACTATCTACATAAATCAAGAAAAACTATCTTGTAAGATATTATATGCACCAAATAAACTGCAAACAAAAAAAATAAACAAGGGCATATTTGTAAAAGGTTAGGCATATAACTCACCTCTGTAACCATCATCATGGCTGGTCCATATATGTAGAAAGAAGAAAAGTCCCCACAAAATGACAGCAAGTGGCAAAGACACCTTATAAAAGAAGTTCTTCCATGATATTCTTCTAGTAAGAAGAGCTTTACGTGATCTTTGCATTGTACATCAATCTGACTCACCAAAACTCAAGAACAAAAGAATCTGCAACCAAATCACAAAATTTTCAATCATTGTCACAAAAGATTCTAAAATGAAGTCAAATTGTTCATCATTAACATACTCAACATATATTCGTGAAACAAGTAGGAAAATAAAATATGATTTTACTGAAACATGGTTTGTATACCTCACCAAATACCCATTTGAATTTGAATAACAAGAAATAGTGGTTTGAACTGGGATCTAACAAGAATTGCATAAGAAATAACGTTGAAAGCATGAACTAAACGGGGCAGCCACATTGATCAAGTAACCGGTGAATTAAAAATTCAAAACAGAAACTCAGAGAGTTTCGACAGTACCTGAAATTTAGCTATTTGTTCTTGAGATTTGGGAGTTGGTTGAAAAGGGGTAACAAGATGATTGAATTGAGATCATTGATCTAAATAGTAATGATCGAGTGTTGAATCAATTTAATAAATTTTTTTTTTTGAAATTTCGAAGTTTGACTTGAATAAATGAATGGACATTCTTTATTTGCCGACCTCATAACGGTCATTGAGTGGTTCTCACTTGTGAAAATCCTATTTGTATATTTTTTAATTTTAAAATTTCAAAAATATCCTATATTGTATTCAAAACCCCAAACAGGTATGTGATGACGCCAATAACATTATATTTTAATTTTATAAAATTAAAATTTTCACGAGTGAGCCATATAATTTTCAAAGTATATCATATTTCACGATTGATCCTATGGTTTTGTGGATTAAGATGTTGTATGGTTGGTATTATTGGCTAACTTTATTATTTTTATTTGTCATATACATGAAAAGAGATATTTTTATCTTTTTATTTCTTATTTTTTAACTATTAAACCCTTTTTTATTTTTTATTTTTTTGGGTGCTTTTACATAATTGGACCACACTATTGACACTAGAGGTGAGCAAAGATACTGATGGTACCGGTATCATACGATATATTTCGGTTCGATATTTCGTCCTTACTTTTGTGCAATTTCGGTTTCGGTCGGTCCAGTTTCAATACGTTTCTGCTTCTAAGTTCTAAATAAACATACTTTTCTGAACCGAACCAGAATCGTACCATATACTTTGGTTCGCTTGTGGTTCTTATCTTTGTCTTATTGCGGTTTTGGTACTTTCGGTTCAGTTTGATTCTGGTTTCGAGCTCACCCCAGACTACACCTTTTCGTCTTCATCATCTCTTGTACGACCGGTGCCCGAAGACAAACCAGCGTCAATGTGCATCTCACATAAAATCCCCACTTATTCGGCATCCCTACCATCATTAGTGTTGAATTAGGTGTCTAAGTCATGACTATAATTGATATATACTTGATTGATAGTAGCTAAGTCCTTTTGGGTTGCCCTCAACGTTAGCAATTGGACAAGATAACTTTTAGAGAGAGAGGTTGATTTATTATGTGATTAATAAATCAAGATATATAGTTTATTAATATATTATGAAGATAATATATTAATTAGAAATAGTAATATTTAATTAATAATTAATCAGAAATTAATTGGAATTAATTTTGGGATTAATTGGATTAATTAAAGGTGCAGGGGTTGAATTGTAATTATTCAATAGTTGAGTAGTGAACAATTATAGCAGTATATATTTTGGGCAAAAATTAGGATATAATTATCCTAGGATTTTCGATATATATATATATATATATATATATATATATATATATATATATATATATATATATATATATATATATATATATATATATATATATATATATATATATATATATATATATATATATATATATATATATATAAGGGTTTGAATTTAAGATAAAAGGTTTATCTAGTTTAAATTCAAATAAGGCTTATCTATAAGGCTTATCTGCTAAACCCTTGAGGCTATAAATAGAGGCCTCTGGATCCCCTTTTCTCTACGCCATTTACACACAACTCCTCTACTCTCTCTGTTGTTTTCCTGTTTGCTAGTTCTGGGTGTAAACCATTTGAGGCATGACGCTTGTGGTGCTTGCTTCCAACGAAAGCAACTAAAGGTTAGTAGTTTTGTTCATCCTTTTAGAAATCGATTTTTTTCTAGGGTTCTTAGTTTTAGATTCAATTAGAGAAAACATAGATCCTTAGGTTGCATGTGAACTTAAGAGTATAAATTTATTTGTTATGCCTATTTCCCATCAATTAGAGGTTACGTCGTCTTTGTAAAAATCTTGTAGGCTTTGTGTGGCGGTGTTCCAAATTTGATCTCTTTTGGTATTGTATTCCTCCTTACTGAATAACCATAACAAAAATCCAAAGCAAACAAAAACAACAAAATGAATTAGGGTTTTTGAATTTGGTGTTTGAAGATTAATTTGAATGTGGTTATTTCGGATTTAAGATTGAACCCGTCTACCGTTTCTAACCATCGCCTTCGTAACCATCACCGCTCAAACCGTTGACGTAACCATCATCATCACCACACACTGGATGAGCAATCATTGTCTCCATTGTAGCCATCACCTCCGTCATCGTAACCATCAACTCCGTTATTACCAAACTTCGAAGACGTTTTAAAAAATGCCAATTACTGGGGTTTCCTTCCCTAGCGGATCACCCATTTTCCAATCTGTCAAAATTTGATGTATTGGATGCTTGTGTGTCTTTAAATGGGTATATAGAGGTAAAATCAACAACTTTAATCTCTTCATCTTAGTTGCATAGTATCAATACGACTTATTTAGAGAAATCGAGCTTCAATATTTCTTCTAGAAGTATAACTAATAAGGTGGTCAGGTGCAAGTGTGGAGATGAATGCCTAAATTTGATTTCGCGCACAGACGATAAGTCGATAACCTAGGTTGCAACTTTTGAGGTTTTCTTAATTATCAGGTAATGAAATTTTAATTTTACATAGAGCTAGAAGACCAAATTATAAAGTCATGTGTGTATCTTTCTTGGCAGAATTCAGGCAATTACAGGTTTTTCAAGTTGGTCGATTAGGACGAAAATGGCAAAAGTAAGAAACCAAAGTAAATTGACCCACTACATAAATAGATGTTTACTTTGTTACAAGTTATATTGGTTTTATTGTATGTTATCTTAATGATCTTAATAACACTTTTGTAACCTCCCAAATCCCAGAGTAAAATTTTCATTTATAAAACGGTTTAAATACATAAAACGGGCTGGAAAATAAAACCATCTAATTCAAGCTTGACACTTTAAAAACATTTAAAAACTATGTTTATCAAAACAGTTACAAACATTATTTAGCAAAAGACTTGAATACCAAAATCTCGGATGCGATACAGTCGTGCCGTGCTCTAAGATCAAGCTAGCATATATCTTAAAAACAGTTAGGGTGAAAGAGTAAGCACAACGCATAATGAGTTCCCAAAAATATCACACGATCCATCACATAAGGCACAAATCATTCTCGTCACGGTCTTCGGGCTCGTCCCGAACAACCTGGCTCTCGGGCTCACCCCGATCCGCCTCGACTAGGACTCGCAGGCTCGCCCCGTTCCATCCGTTGTCGGCTTAAATGCGTGGACTCTTGGGCTTGCCCTGTTCCATACGGCTCTCGATCTTGCC
This sequence comes from Cichorium intybus, assembly GCA_023525715.1. Lineage (NCBI taxonomy): Eukaryota > Viridiplantae > Streptophyta > Magnoliopsida > Asterales > Asteraceae > Cichorium > Cichorium intybus. The sequence goes on along the minus strand of CM042009.1, from coordinate 74,672,940 downwards.
CCGATTCGCCATCGCATGATGGCCACCTTTATTAGTATCGAGACTAAATACATACCAAAACACAGAAGCCTAAGCATTCATATTGACCCAACGGGTCCTACTCGATCATACAATCACATAGGTAGGGCACTTTTGGAAATAGTGTCCAAGGTCATTAACTTGTGGTAATATTTCTAATAATAACAGAGTCCTTTTGGGTTGCCCTCATGACCCAGTAAAAACAAACAGTAGCAGAAAATGATCAGTTTATTAATTTATTGAGAAATAAATTAATTAGAAACTGAATTAGAAATTAATTGATAAATTAATTTAGAATTAATTTATAGAAATTAATTAGAAGCTCCTTAAGTTTGGAACCATAGGAGCCTTCTAGTATAAATAGAGGCCTTGAGGTCAAACCCTAAGGCATCTCAATACCCTCAAGGAGCAGCCAAATCCTCTCCTTCTCCCTCCCCTCCCCTTTGTCGAAATCCATAACCCTTTCCAAGGGGTTTTAGATCGATTTCTTCAAGCAAGAAAGAAGTTTTGTCTGTTTGTTCTTATGGTGTTCTTGAGTGTGAGTCATTAGAGGAATTCTGGTTTGGATCCTTACATCCAAACAAAGGTATGAATCATAATTAATCTTGTTGTTGATGCAATAACTTAGAACATATGATCCTGATTATAAACTTGATGATTCCTGTTTGATAATCTGCTTAGTTTATGGGATTTGATTTTGTTTTGTCTTCCGCTGGATGATTATTCTGTTAATCTGTTTAAATCACAACAGTGGTATCAGAGCCTCTGTTCTTAGCTTGCATGCACATTAGATCAAAACTTGAATTATGAATTGTTTTGTCCAATGGTTTTCGAAAAACATAGGGTATTATGCTAGATCAAATACTGAAAATTGCATGTTATGAATTTGCCTAATTTGTGTTCTAGAATGCTCGTTATTCAACATTTTAGAAGGGTTTAGGAGCCTCCTTAGGCTAGTTGGCGGCTAGGGTTTACAAACCCTTGCTTGCCTTACAAGTTTCCTAACTTGCATTGTTTCCTTAAATGTTTTATTTCCTACACTGCTTCCTTTTAATTTAAGTTAAATTCTATTAATTATTAATGAGTTTAATAGAATTAATTGATGAATTTAAATTTTAAATTGTCTAAAATTTACCCTTATATATATTTGAAATATATATATATATATATATATATATATATATATATATATTAAAACTTAAATTAAAACAAGAACATTGGTCAAATCATGACTAGGCTCACCCACTTTAAATGTGTTTGAACGTTTGAAGGAGGATTCTTATGAATTCTAACGAGGTCGGTTTTTAAATGACATTTATTGTCTACCACCCTCACCGCCTGTCACATTTTACATAGTGGAGTTACTGAAAGGGTTTGATAGAGCAATGTTTATAAGTTAAAAAATATTAACTTAAAATTATTAAAACAAAAGTCTCGTTTTAATTAAATTAAAATGTGAATCATATGATACCTATGAAAAACGCAAATTTTCTTTATGATCTGTTGACGGAGCTGTGTGGTTAAGCGCCACGTCAGTCTAGGTTATAGTTGAAGGTGATGTGGGGCTCGCAATTCTTAAGCATATCCTGAGTCGGGGTTCAAGTGGTTTTTGCATGGTCAATTCACCATCTGGTCCATGATCCACGACATCCCTATCATGGATTTGAGATGAGCATAACCGAGATTAACATGCCATTGGCCTTAGTCAATGAATCTCACAGATATAGGAATTTCATAGAGACTAAAATTGATAAATAGTTTTATCTACATTAATGACCATTATGTTGTGATTACAACATCCCTATTGACATCATAAGTGGAAGATTTTGGATCCTAGCCTTGTTAAATAATAATTGGGTAATTGTTTAAAAGGATTAATATTAAACTAACCAAAATTCTGGTTTTATAGATGTCTGAAGCAAGTGTCAATTCTCCTCCTTCTCCACCATCACCCATCTCTGAAAGCTTTAAGAAGTATCTACTTGATATGGATAAGCTTACCGGTTTGAACTATCTGGACTGGATTCGCAGTTGGAGAATTCTTCTCAAATACGAAGGAAAGGCATATCTCATTGAGAGTCCCTCCCTATACTACCTTTGCGTGGCACTACAAAGGAAGTCCATGATCAGCATGACTTCCTCATTGATGAATTTTAAGAAGTTGCCTCATGCTATTGACTATTGACCCCGAGATCTGCAGGGATTTCGAGTTTCTTGGTCCATACGAGATAGCTAGTCTGCTTGAGGAAAAGTTCCAAGAGCCGGTTAGGCAAGAATAAAGTAGAATCATTAAAGAACTTGTAGGGTGCAAGCTGGAAGAAGGCACACATGTTCTTAAGATTGAAGGATGCATTGAACAGACTTGGTTATTGTGTTGATCGGGAGTTAAGCACTAGTATCATCATTGAATCGCTGACTAGCCAGTATGATATGCTCATTAAGATATACAGAACAGGAAAATTGGACAAGTCCATCATGGAAATGCATTACATGTTGACTATGTATGAGTCATTTATGGGAATACATGGTTCCACGAGTCCAACTGCTTCTGAATTGGGTCCAGTAAAGAGAGATATCAAGAAGAAACGGACCAGGGCAACCATTGGGCCAATTATGAGATGTCTCAACTCTCAAGCTGGTAATTCATAGTATGGGATACGGTTCGACCAGATACAGAAAGATTGGAAGATGCTCAAAGGCCAAATAGTTTGGCAACTCTAGTATATCTAAAAACTCCATAATATTTCAACTTCTGATCCTTGATTCATTAATACATGATGTGTTTCTCACATTTGCATTGTATGTAGGGACTAAGTGGAATGCGGGAAGCTGAAGCATAGGAGCCCTTTCCTGATCATGAGAGACAGAAGCATTGTGGCTGTTACAAGGATCGAGATTACAAGCTCATACAGTTTAGTGGCGTTTAGTTAGATATTTGATTTTGTTACTAGCTAGAAATTGTACATAACATTGTTTTCATATTTTACATTTTTAACGATGCTTATTTCAGTTTTAATGAAAATAGTGATATTTTTCCTTTTATAAAAGCATTGTTGTTTTATTCAAAATATTATCCTTGAAATGTCCTATGTATGAATGTGTTGGTTGCATAAGTAGTAGTAATTTGAATGTTGATACATCCAAAGGTGCGTTGGGTATATATTTGTGTTTATATGATTGTCTAAATTTGATTTAAATAAGAATTGCATCACCAAAGATACAAGTGGATAGGATTTTGGAATCATTTGACTTAAAGTCATATGATGAATGCAAATCTTAATTAACTTGGAAAATTGACAAAGTCATAATTCACATAGAGATGTGAATAAAAATTAAGATTGTTAGGCAATATCCACACTAGTCTTTGTAGGCTGTCCAGATCTACCATAAGACACAATAAGTGATACTTCATTGGATTTGTTGAAAATTTGGAAAATATAACCTTGTTTATTGGAATAAACATTAGTTAGAAACTTTGAATTGTTAAAAGGTTTCATGAATGAAGTAGAAAATCAACTAAGTTAAAATATCTAAGTAATGAGTTTTACAAACATCATAAGGAACTATGAAACCGTTTCACAGTCATCTCCTCCCAGAACTCTATGGTATTATAGTGTGTCTTAATGGAGAAGTCGAACATAGTTTGAAATGGTTTGATCCTTAATACATCGGGACACACTTCCAATTAGTTTCGAGAGATTAGACCATAGAAACCAAACAAAGCCATTTTCTAACAACAATTATTGTGAGTCATTGCAACAATTATTAAGTCATTTCCTAAAGGACTTAATGAGGACACTTTAAGGGTCTTCAAAACCACCATGTCTTGAAAGGATCTTCATAAGTTCCGTATTGTTCCATTTTGTAATTCTAAACAAACTAGACTAAACTAATATATTACATACAAAATGAAATAATACGTATTTATATATTACATCATCATATGAATAAATAAATAGCAACCACAAGTGTCCTAATGGCTTGTTTATACACAACATCATCATATGAAATAAACAACACTTTATTTTTTCTAAGACAACTTTTATATAACCAAAATGCATGAAAATGGTTATATATAAAATAAACAATTTTATAACTACAAGTTGCCAAAGAAAACAAATATGGATATTTCTTAGCCAAAAGAAATTCATCATTGTTTTCCAAAAACCAGAGATTATCAGACATAATAAATCATTCTTACATACAAAAGATGACTCTGATACCACTGATGGGTTTTGATAAAAAAAAATATAATGTTTTATGTTAAAACGGTAACGGAAGCCTTATTTAAAATAACTAGTTTATTTTAAACAAAACCATCAATGATCCATTTACATGGGTAAGAATGATATTAAAACATACATAGGATGTTTTAAAGAGATAACCTTTGTAGCCTTTAAACCCTCTTGGATTTAGGGTATTGAAGTAGATTACAAAAATCAAGAAGCTTGATTTCTCTACAAGTATCCACCACCAAGTTTTAGGCACTTGGAATGCTGGTTCCTTATTGTATAAAGAAATTCTTAAGTCTTTTAAGTACTTAACAAATTAAGGACTAAAGGAGAAGAGCTTCTACACACTCTAACTTGCAACTTGATTCACAAAAGAGGGTGTAGAGATAATAGAGAGGGAGAGAGAGAGAGAGCCGACAGTTTAGAGATAGGAGGAAAAAAGTCCATGCAACATTTTCCAAACACTTCCTTTTATTCTCACATGAGTGTACCATGACCCATACATTCATTTAATTCAAAAGATATGATCTTTCAAAGGGTATGGGTGTGTAAGGTGAAGGTTGACAAGAAACCTCCACCCACACCTCATGTGGTCGGCCATTAGGGGTGGTAAAGAACACAAGAGTTTCCAACACTCTTCCTTTAGAAACTAACTAAGTCTAGTTACATCTTAATGTAACTCAAAGTGTCCATAACTTCTTCGACCAGTAGATGAAGTCGTCGACAATGAATTTTCCGACTAGTGAAAAACGGATCTCCTATTCTCCTCTCATCAAGTCTATCTCCCTCAACTTTTTCTCTCTCTGTATCATGTTATTTCTCCATCTCTCTTGCCTCTCTCTCTCTCTGTGTGTTGCACCAACACACACAAGGTCTGTTTGATTTGTGTCTCTCTGTTTCTCTTCGATTAGTAACACATGTGAGGATAATGTTTACAACTAAATGGGTCAGTGGAGTGAAGTGGAGGGATGGGGGTGAAGGGGTGGTAGAAGCGGATCTGGTGAGACACAAGAGAGCTTGACGAGGTGGTGCATGAAATCGGGATGTAGAGAGAGAGAGAACACATTAAGAGAGATAGAGAGATAGAGAGAATGAGAAAGAAATAAAGAATCTGATGGGTTTGGAGGGGTTACGGTGGGTGGGGTTATTTTTCCTTTTTTTAATTAAAAAGTAATAAACAAATAATGTAAAATCAAAAAAGAAAAGAAAAGGGTAGTATAGTCATTTTATGTCTATAAGGGATGAAATGTGCAACTTTTAATGATATAAGGGATGGTCTGAGTTAATTTTTGAAAATAGGGACTAAATATACCTTTTGACACTTGTACGAGGAATGATCCGTGTAATTTACTCTATTTTTATGACTTTCAACCGAATTTAAATTAAATTTGCAATGTTTCTTGTTCTATTACAAGGTATATTCATTAGATGTCAACAATCAAATATTGTAAGATCATTGGATAAAACTCATCATATATTCTTTTATTCATTTATATGAAAGGTTCATTTAAAATTTTGGTTATCAACTTTAACAAATAAATTCTATATAATATTTTTTTGGAACGGCAAATCTTTCCTACTCCTACTCTAATCACCTTAAATCCACCTATTCCCCCTAGTAGGGAATGAACCCCCAACTTCAAAGTTGGAGGACGACGCCTTACCACTTGGCCAAGAGGCTATTGACATCTATATAACATTTGACTTTATAGATAGTAGAGTAAATTACAATTTTGGTCCCTGTGGTTTGCTTTGAATTGCAGCCTTGGTCATCCTTTGGGATTTCCACGGTGAGGGTCCCCAAACTATCAATTTGGTTTCAGTTATGGTCCCTCAGCCGGTTACCGTCTCCCAAGCCTCCGTTAAAGTCCATTCGTGCACATCACGTGAGGGTATATTGGTACTTTCTCACCTCTGGCTCCCAACTGAATAATTAAGCCTACAAAATCTAATTTCTTTGCCACTTGATCGGATTCACTGACGAAGGAAAAGAAAGTTGCAGCACTTGACTTTGAAAATGGTGGTTTGTAACTGCGGCAACGAAGCGAGCATCGCAACATCGTGGACAAACAGAAATTCGGGAAGGCGCTTCTGGCGTTGTGCTAGATGTGGGTTCGTGGGGTGGTCAGATCCTCCGATGTTCGGAGGGCACTGATGATAATTCCCGGTCTTTTGTTAGCTAGAAGAATGATGCTTGAAGACATAGCACGACTGGAAGCGGAGGTGGAAGCTGCGGGTAGGTATAAAGTATGGTTGATCGTATCTTGGATATTCTTCATTGTTCTAATTATGTTCTTGATGTTCGAGTAAGGTAGCTGTAACTCCGATGGGGGTTAGTTTTTGGGGTTGAAAGTTAAGGTTTTTTTTTAGGTTTTTGGGTATGGCCGGTTTGTAAGATGAAGTTTGGTTAGTATGAAATGTGGGTTTTTAAGTTAGTTTTTTAGAGTAGACAGTTATGTTTTGTAAATCGGATACTATGTAGTGCATCTATGTTTATGAAATGTTAATGTTTAAGTTTGTGTTACTTTGATTAATTTGTTGTTGGATGTTTGATTCCAAAAGTATCGTTGGTCTCAACATATGCAATATCATGTGTATTTCTTGGAATAAAACTAAGTTGCTAAATTAATGAGACATTCCAAAGTATGTTGCTATTTGTTTGTGAACTTTTGGTTTTCTTTGACAAATGTGTACTGTCATTTTCTTTGTGTTGTACAAAGGTCGAACACTACACCCACACTTTAGTTGTAATATTATGTTGCTATATTACATTAAAGTATAATAGTATGTTGGTAAAATTTCAAGTGTTTAACTTTCATACATATATTGTTTAATTAACATACACACATACACATTAACAATCAAAGTAAAAAAGACATAATGAAAACAGAACATACTATTAGTCCATAACCCTCATAACATATTACAAGGTTAACTTGTGACAAACACATTAAGTATCCGATTTCAAATGTTGACTGCATACTAGCAGTTGATGTTGACAATCAACTGCTTAACAAAATTGGTCAACATTTTGAATATTATCCAACATGTGCTACTAACTATGACACCATAGTATAGTTACACATGACACACATACCTACTGATTGTCCCATTACAATTAGAATACATAAAACAAGTTAACATCCTTATTATCCAGCACTTCACCATCCTCATGGTTCACAACCAGCTTAACCTTTACTCCATCACTTGAACAAACTCCTGCTACACAGCAATTCATCTTACACTATCAAGCACCTCTAAGACCTCCTGCTGGTACACCATTAACATCTCTTCCATAATCCATGTTGTTTAAGACCACAGGTTGTTCCACTGATGATATTGGTGCATCTCTTCTACCATTCACAGGAAAACTCAATGGATCAGTATTTTCTTGTGCTTCTGTTGGACCACCTTGTCCCTTACAGGACCTTGCATTATGTCCTGGATTGTGACATTTACAGTGACATCCGCCTAAAATGGATTCGGGTCAACCCAACCCAATTGGAAATTTAATAAACCCTACTCGAGATTTCTCGATGCTAATAGGATCAAAACCCTTACACTACGATATAAATTGACGTTAATAGCAATATAGCATAGTATAACGTTATAACTATAATCAAATTAAATTATGATATCATATTAAAATCAAATCAAAGTATGATGCTCTAATTAAATAAAAAAAAATCAAACTTGAATGCTATAATTAAACTTCAAATCAAAGTAGATTGTTATAATCAAATAATAACCTTTTTTTTATAAAACTCTATTTTTATAAACACTACATTAAATTTTATAAAACTCTTAAGATGCTTGTGTTAGTAGGTAATTATGAAGACCACCAAAAGTAAAAGTTTATTCCCATTGTCTCCCACTCACACCTCTCATCATCTTTCCTTTTATTTTTCTTCCAACACATTATTCTCATCACCACTCAAACCATATCTAGTCTTTCTCTCACTCTCAATCTCGAAATTCCTCCTAGAAATCTTCATATTTCAGCCAAGAACACCACAATATACTCAAATCTTCATCCCTCTTGAAGCATTCATCAAGGTATGTTGTTAAAAGTCTCAAATTCATGAATGAAACAAATTAAATCCACCAAACTATCTAAAACTCATTTTATGCATAAACCTGATTTTTTTCAGGATCCCATCAATAAAATAAGAAGTTTTGGAAATCTTCAGAAAATAACTTATTTTTATTGAATTACTATAATTATTGCAATAAAATAGGGCAATAATTCATATAAAATACTTTTTCAGTCAATAAATTCTGGAAAAATTTTGGAACAACCCATATATTGATTAAAGTGGATTTATAAAGTTTCATGCATTTATATTACTGTTTGATGCTTATTTTGTATTTTATTTTGTTGTAGATAAATAAATTGCAAAATATAGTTATGTATGTTAAAAACTAGATTTTATATTTTTCGCACCTTATTAACATTTTAAAGACTCCATGATAAATTTACAGGTTTTTGTAAGAATGTTTGCTTATTTTGTTCTGATTTAATGATTATTTAATGGTTTAAATTGATAATAAATAGCTACACATGTCCAAAAATTATAAAACCTTATCAGAATATCATATAAAACATGTTAATCATAAATAAAAAGTCTAATGAATTTCTCTTAATATTTTCCTATTATTTATGATTTTATTGATTAGTTAATCATGAAAAACATAAGAAATACTTCCCATAGTCCACAATATCCAACATATTTACAGTAGGCTCAATATAATGTTAGAAAACTATGGTTAATTTTACAGAATTTTTGGGAATCATTTATTATGTTTCCCGAAATTTGTTGTGGTTTAATTATTAAAATACTAAATAAATACTAAAGCAGTTAAGAAAAATATGAAACTTTTACAGTAATTACTATTTTATGAAATAATGAGTTTCTGATAATTTTAGAATGTTTCATTACTGTTTAGTATTTAAAACCATTTTCCTAAATATCTAAGCATGTAAAAATACATTTTTAATGATTATTTCATATAAATAATTGTTTATAATATATAAAATCTGTAAATACTTATAATTTGACTAGTTATTATTTTAATAAGAAATTATTAAAATCTTGCCAAAAGTGAAAATATAAATTAATTAAGCAAAGTAATTAATTCAATTTAAAATTCATTTAACATATGAATACATTAATATTCAAAACAAAATTTGGATTATTGTTAATTCATCTAATATAAGAATATGAGTCTAATTATTTTTATTAATACTATATTCCCGTTTATCGATTCCTAAGCCAAAACTATTAATTATATTAGGTTCTACGACATTTTGACTCGAGTCGTCTATCGTACAACACGCACATTCCTTATTGGACTAATGTGAGTAATCTACCCCATATTTTATAATTTTCAATACTTTTGGGGTGTATCATGTGGTTTTAATATGTTCCAACTTCATTTTATTATTTTTTCACCATTGAGACATTGTTGGGACATTTATACGTGAATCATTATTTGTATAATTATTGTTTGTTTACGCTACATGTACTTGTAGTGCATTACCATTTTTAGTCTAATCTCCATGACTATGCCCGTATTCTTGAGGTACATTATGGACAATAATAGCGCTATTGGGTTGATCACCCCGCCTTGGGACGCTAAGGTGATTGATTGCACGTGGTTGAGTGTGTATGATGATTAGATGCTCCATCCTATATATATACATATATATGTATATATAGGGTGAGGACTTATTGTTGTTGTTATCATTTGTTAATCAATTTTTGATTTATAAACTGTTATCTCAATAACAGTTGCTTGCCAACTTCAAAAGAAAACAAATTTCAAATTATTCAAACTCACAATTTTCTTTAATAAAACTAGATTACTCACCAACTCTCGTAGTTGACCTGTTTTTACCCATGATGCAGATTTGAAGAATGAAGTTGATGAAAAGTAGGGTATACCTTAGAAACCTACAAGACTATTTAAATTTGATGTAATAAATGTTGTTTGTATTTGAATTTGTATTTGTATGTTGTGGATCTTGTTTTCCTACTTAATACTTAATTGAATCTAATCATATTATAACATAGTTGTCATGATACTTTGAACAATATATCACGCCTTGATCGATCCCGCCAAGGATCGGGGTGTGACATTTACCACATGTAATGGTAAGGTACTTTCGAGTCAACTTAGTGGTGCTTTGACTTACATACGCTTGTTGGCTTGATGACTCACCTTCACTCCTTCTTCTTTTCACCTTCGGTCTCCCAACCTGTAAATAATTCCCAAAAGAAATGTATTTATATTATATATAACCACCTAATTGTCACATGTACACATAAGATACACACTAATAACTGGATACCTGCTTCTTATGTTTAAGGTGCACCAAAGTAGTGGGACAATCAGAAGTAGGCCACAGCTGTCGTCCATTGATTGGTTCAATTGTGAATGAGTACATTTTTGTCCAAGTTGATAAAAAATAACAAGGATGGACAAGTTCCTCAGCTAGTTGAACTTGTTGTCCATTCTCCACCTGGTCCCAGAGTGCAGCAATTGTATGTTTACATGGAATACCAGTCAAGTCCCAATGTCTACAAGAACAAGTCTTTTGTGCCATGTCTACCACATACTTCTCATAATAGTCTCCTGTCACTTGGAATTTCCAATTCCCATTGTAAAGGCACTTACACTTGGTAGCATCATCCTTGTTTTTGTCAAGGATTGCTTGAGCAGTTGGAGTGAGTGGACCTGGGCTTTTAGCTATCAATCGTTGGACTGTGACAATCTTTTTCATCAGGTACTCTCTTATGAACTCAAGGGCCGAAATTATTGGCCTGTCTCTTCCATCTACTATCTTTGCATTGAAGACTTCACACAAGTTGTTCAAAAGCACGTCTGAGTGTGCCCTACCTGTTGACAATAATCCACAAAGTAATATCATGTTAGTCATACATAACAACTTATAATTAAATTAGGAAGATAAATGTATTAGAATAGAACCTGTGAAATGGCTCCTACTCCAATGTTTTGCAGGTATGCATTGTAACCAATTGTATGCCTGTTTGTTATACTTCTGAAACTCTGCCATTGCTCTGTTGAACTCAGGAATAGTTGCAGCTCTTGCATATTTCCAAAGATGTTCCTTAAGAGGCTTCCCTTTCCAATACAATTTCATATTGTCCAATATATGTCTGACACAGAACCTATGCTCAGCTGAGGGGAATACCTTGGCAAGTGCAGGAACCAAACCCTACACACATATAAATTGTTAATCAATTTTCCTAAAGTTTTTTGACATTGAAACTAAACAATACCTTTTGCCGATCACTAATGAAGGTGAAGTTTGTATTGGTTCCCATATCTAGATCATCACCCAAACATTCCAAAAACCATGTCCAAAAGCTTTTGGTTTCAGCTTCAACAATGGCATATGCTAAAGGGTATATACCATTGTTTCCATCTAACCCAACAGCACTCAATGCCTGTCCTGGGTATGGACCTTTCATGAATGCACCATCTAAACCTAAAATCTCCCGTTGTCCATACTTGAAACCCTCTTTTAATGGTCCCAAACATATGTAAATTCGTTTAAACACTCGTGGGCAAACTAAAATTAGGTTCAGATTCCACACCAATTTTAACTGTAGTACCTGGGTTTCTTGCTTGAAGTTCAAGAACATACTCTCGCAGCAATGTGTACTGTCTCTCGAAGTCTCCCCTGATATGATTTAGGGCAAGAACCCTAGCCCTAAAAACCTTCATGAATGATAGTTGTAGCTTGAACTTTCTTTCCAATTCTTTATGGAGAACTGCAACGGGTATTCTAGGGTTCGCTTCCAATTGTTGGTAAATCTTCTTCGATAGATATGTTTGGGTGCACTAACCTACTTTGCGTGTTTGAATACAAGTGTGTGTGTCGTCGTATGTCTTAACTATCCAGTCTTCATCTGCCCTCGCTTTCGAAATGAGGAGGACCCATGGACATTTTTCATCTGAAATGACAAAATTACCCCTTATTTGTGCTTCCTGAGTTACATTTTGTACACCACCAACAGGGACAGGTCCTCTGCATTTTGCTCTTAACCGGTACCGATCATTCTTTTGCAGGTAAAGTTGTCGTCTTGAAAATACTGCAAGATTGGACAGTGCTTCCTTAACTAGCAGTTTGGTGTCAAACCTTTCCCCTAACATGAAATCCACCTCATGCGATTGACCTTGGGAACATTTAGGGTACCTACGTAAGTTTCTCAAAATTTCTTCTCTACAGCTACCATGTCGACTTTCTATTTCAAATGCATTGCTGTCAATTATGTCAACTGCCATGTTATGATCATCTGATTTGTTGTAAGGTAAACCATCAGGTAGTGGATCAAGGCACCCTTGGAATGTTAGTTCTGTATGCCCAAGGATGATCATAAAATGATATTACTAATAATACATGATCCTATAGGGTCACACCAACAACAAGTTTGACACCAAATTGATCGTTTGGAATGTTAAATTTGATTTAACATCAAATGATACTAAACTTGCAATTTAATCCTGTAAGAAGTTATTATTTGAGGTAAATAATAATAAATCCAAGAAGAAAGGTTGATTACTAATTCATATGTGATGAATTAATCAAGTATAACAATTAAATTGTTTAAGTTGTTAAATGATTTAATGGAATTATAAGTAAACCTTTTATTTAATTTAATTGATAAATTAAATAAAATATGCATATTGTTATATATATATATATATATATATATATATATATATTCACTACATTAAGAATGCATGCTTAATTGGTTTATTTATACAATTTATGGCTTAAATGTTATTCCATTAATGAAATGTATAAAGGGTTATTATTTATAAAACTTATTAGATAAGTTTATAAATAATAAAAGCAAATAACTCATTTGTTTATTCCAAATGCATATGGCCGGCCACACACACACAAACATGCATGGAAGCATGGGTTTGAAAGTTGTAAAAGCAAAAGGAATATTGTGGTTATCTATGTCTTGACCATGGGAACCACTAACATAAAATAAGCATTCTTTTTCTTTCCTTTTAACCATCATATGGCCGGCTCATGTAATGGGTTTTTTGTTGCAATCTTTATATAACTTAAAATCAGCCAAAACTTCTCTCAAGACTTCCTCTTGGTCTCTTGCAAAATCCGATTTCAAGATCAAGGAGAAAAGGTCTTCATCTTGCAAGTTTTGAAGACTAGCATCTAAGGTGATCTTACTTGTGGTGGACTTAACTATAGAGGGAAGCTATCTTGATTCCTAGCCATCACAAACTCGTCCATATCAAGCTCAAGAAGAAAGGTTATGATCTTGAACTTTTACTATGTTTGTTTTCATTTTATCTCTACATGCATATAGCATTGATCCTCTTGGAAATGAAATTCGTGTTCATCTTTTATGCTTCCGTTGTAACTTCAAGCTTTTGAAACCTATGAAATGAACATGGATATCCAACAATTGGTATCAGAGCCATAACTATATTGCATGTTTAGATAATGAGTTTCTTTGGATAAACTTGGTTTTTGGAAGCCAGGAATGTTCATCTTCTTGAATGCAATGTTCATGCATGGCTTCTTTGGCAACATGCAAATATAAATTCATTGATTTTATGTAACCAACTAAATATTATGTTTGCATGAATTTGGTTACATAATTGTTGCCTTAGAAAAACAAAGTGTTGATTTTCTTATGATTTTATGTGATAAAATGGTGCATAAACAAGCCAAGGACCATATGATGCATGTTTTGTGTTTAAATTCGATTTGGTTGTAATCTATTCTTTTATTCAAATGGTTTGTAATAATAATTAGTTATTTCCTTCTTATATTCATTTTGTAAGTATTAGAATAGTTGTATTTTATATCTTTCACAAAATGTAACAAAAGAAGGAGATAAAGGCATGAGAAGATTACACCCAACAGCAACGTTTTTCCTGCTTTCCTGCTGTCCATTTTCGGACCTGTTAAGGAGGACAAATAAAATTCATATCTTGGTATTTTGATGCTATACTTGTTAGTAATTTTAATATCTAGTATATACATTAAGTTTTGACAAGTATAAGCATCAATATGACCAAGAATGAAGTCAAGAAAGCAACAAAAACACAACAAATTCCTTCCTGCTGCCCCATTCCTGTCGCAAGTTTTGGAGTGGTCAAAGAAAAATCACAAGTCATTCCATGGTGTCAAGAAATGGTTGTTCAAGTGACATTTGATGATATAAGAAGCTTGGCAAAATTGTAGCCAAATCGAAGATCATTTGGTTGAGTTTTTGTCACACTTTTGTCCCTAGGTTTGGACTTGATATTTCATGTATGGCTCACATGAAATATCAAATTAGTTGGCTTGTGTTTATGCACCCATGCATGCATGTGATGAGTGAATTTTTATTATTTTATGTTATGGATGAAAATAAGATTTTTGCATTCTAGACAACCTAGATAATTAAACATAATCATCAAGGAGTTTGTATTTTTTCAAATTGACATTTAGAACATAAGATGTGCTAAAATTGATTTTATTAAAATGGTTTTTGTTTCAAAACCTATAAAAGTCAAGATTTGAAAATTAATGAATTAAAATGGAGATTTTATGAATTCTTACAAACTCCAACCCTAAGTAATAATGGTAATTATTTAGGATTAAAATTGGTCCTATTGTATGTGATCAAACTCAAACTTGATATTGGATATTAGTTGTAATCTTGACCACAAAAAAAATTAATAAAATGGAGATTTTATAATTAAGGAACCAATTAACAAAATAAGATTTAATGGTACCATGTTCATTGAATGCATGCAATCTACATGATACCATATGTTTTTCAAAGTTAGAATTGTAAAACATTCAAATCCCTTTCGAAATACAAATCGATGCCGTCCCTCTTAAAGACGCTCAAGTATCACTTGAATATCCTTGCGGGATAAAGGTCACCTAACCACTTGGAGTTTTCTTGTGATATAAGAGGTAGCTTTGCAATATTGATGGGATAAATGACACCTAACCATTGATAGTTGTCAAAACTACACGTCCATTTAAGTGGGATGATTTGTTTGGAAATCTTTTGTAATAAAGGTCACCTAAGCATTAGAAATCCAAGGCATAGATGGGATCAAACATGCCAAACTTATAAATGTTATAATGGGATCTCATACCTCTAGAAAATATATTTGGATATAATTGGTAAACCGTTACCTACCTTTTTTATTCGAATAGGCGGGATAAAGGATACCTAACCGCTTGTTCGTATTGCAACTTGGATTCTAGACCTTAATCAATTAAAGTTTATGAAACATGAAAGGGTATTAATTATTAAGGACTTAATATCATAAATTGCTAAATTGAAACTTGTTAAAATTTTGTAGATGGCACCAAACGCAACAAACCCGGCTCCAAACAAAACTTCACTACGGTCTCTCCTTGAGGGAGAAAAACTTAACCACACCAACTTCTTGGATTGGTACCGTAGTGTGAGAATAGTTCTCAAACAGGAAAAGAAAGAATATGTTCTCAATGAACCACTTCCTGAAGAGCCCCCTGTCATTCCCAAGCCTGCACACGATGCATGGCTTAAAAAGATGGATAACTTCATTGATGCATCATGTCTTATGTTGGCCACCATGATTCCTGACCTTCAGAAGGACTTAGAGAATCATTCAGCCTATGACATGATAAATCAATTGAAGGAAATGTTCCAACAACTTGCAAGAACGGAAAAGTTCGAAACTGTTCGGGCCTTCCATGCTTGTAAGATGGAGGATGGACAGACGGTCAGCTCTTATGTGCTCAAAATGAAGAGTCACATTGATCATTTGGCACGTCTTGGAGTTGTGATGCCTGAAGAGCTAGCAATGGATATGATCCTTAACTCCTTGACAAAGTCTTTTGATCCCTTTGTCATGAATTATAACATGAATGGTTTAAACAAGACTATCCCGGAATTGCATGGGATGCTAATTACCGCGGAAAAGAATCTGCCCAAGAAAACCACTCAAGTTCTCATGATAAAGGAAGGTGGTACAAAGAGGACTAGATCCGATCACCCCACAAACTCCAAGGGCAAAGGGAAGGCAAAGGTTGTCAAAGGAAAGGGCAAGAAAGTTGTCCAACCATCCCGACCACCCAAGAAGAAAGCAAAGGTAGCCAAAGAAGACGCGTGCTTCGAATGTGGCAAAGTTGGGCATTGGAAAAGAAACTGCCCTACTTACCTTGTGGAGTTGAAGAAGAAGAAGGCCGGTGAGGGCACTTCTGGTATCTATGTGATAGATCTAGAGCTTTATAATTTATCTCCTAAAACTTGGGTATTTGATACTGGTTGTGGAACTCACATTTGTAATATATTGCAGGGGTTCAAAAGGAGTAGGCGACTAAAGGAAAACGAGGTAGTACTCCGTGTTGGAAACAGTGCAAGAGTTGCGGTGGATTCAATAGGAAATTTTGATTTGTTACTACCAAATGGCTTGTATTTGACATTAACAAATGTTTATTATGTTCCTAGCTTGACTAGGAATATTATATCGGTTGCTAAGTTGAAACAATGTGGTTTTAATCTTTGTTTTGTGAATGATGACATTTGTGTTTCTAAAAACAATGTATTCTATTTCGAGGCTAGGCCTTTGAATGGAATTTATGAAGTAAACCTTGATTGTAATACTAACTATAGCTCTATATACCACACTTTCACCAAGAAACCCAAATGTGATTTGAGTCAAACCTATCTATGGCATTGTCGCCTTGGGCATATAAACAAGAAATGCATATCCCAACTTCAAAAGAGTGGACTTTTGAAGGCAAATGAGAATGACTCATTTGATATATGTGAATCTTGTTTACATGGCAAGATGACTAAACCTCCTTTCTCGGGAACCAATGAGAGGGCAAAGGACTTGTTAGGAATCATACATACGGATGTATGTGGTCCTTTCAAACCAATGACTAGATATGGTGAAACATATTTCATCACCTTCACTAATGACTTCAGTCGTTATGGATATGTTTATTTAATTAAACATAAACATGAGGCGTTTGAAATGTTCAAAACGTTTCAAAGTGAAGTACAAAATCAACTCAACAAAACAATTAAAGTTCTTCGTTCTGATAGAGGAGGTGAGTACTTAAGTACAAACTTTATGGATCATCTTAAGACTTGTGGAATTGTTTCACAACTTACTCCACATGGAACACCACAACATAATGGTGTATCTGAGAGACGGAACCGAACACTATTGGATATGGTTCGATCCATGATGAGTAGAAGTACTCTACCTTTATCATTTTGGGGTTATGCTTTACAAACAGCCGCTCGTCTCCTAAACATGGCACCTACTAAGAAGGTAGATAAAACACCTCATGAGATATGGCATGGAAAGATTCCATCTTTATCCTATCTCAAGGTATGGGGTTGTGAAGCTTATGTTAGACAAGAAGCTTCAAACAAACTAGAACCCCGTTCAACTTAGTGTATCTTTGTAGGGTATCCGAAAGGTTGTCTTGGATACTACTTCTACAATCCCATAGAGAATAATATATTTATTTCTCGAAAAGCTGAATTCCTAGAAAACAAGTTTCTGATGGAAGAGGCTAGTGGGAGGTTTGTGGAACTTGAGGAACTTCAGGAACCACAGCCTGATACACAAGAAATTGGATCTAGCCTTCAATAAGAAATTGTTGAACCTGAACAAACAGTTGATCAGGAACAAATTGTAACACAAGATATTCGTAGATCTGGTAGGGTTCGATTTGAACCTGAAAGGTATGGTTACCTAATGATGGAAGAGGAATGTTATACGATAGATTCTGATGAACCCATCAACTACCAGAGTGCAATGTCAGATCCTGAATCTGATAAATGGCTTGAAGCCATGAACACAGAGATGCAATCCATGCACGATAACCAAGTATGGGACTTGGTTAATCTTCCCACCAATTGTAAGATCGTTGGGAACAAGTGGGTTTTCAAGAAGAAAACCGAAGTGGATGGAAAGGTTCACACTTTTAAGGCAAGACTTGTCGCTAAAGGATACTCACAAACTCATGGTATTGACTATGATGAGACCTTTTCACCAGTGGCAATGATCAAGTCGATTAGGATACTTTTTGCCATAGCCGCATACTATGATTATGAGATATGGCAAATGGATGTCAAGACCGCTTTCCTTAATGGACACTTATTGGAAGATGTCTATATGGATCAGCCTGAAGGTTTTGTCGATCCCAAGCATCCAAGCAAAGTGTGCAAGCTTAAAAGATCTATCTATGGATTGAAGCAAGCGTCTCGAACATGGAACATCCGCTTTGATGAAAAGATTACAAATTTTGGATTCATTAAAAATGAGGATGACTCCTGTGTTTACAAGAAAGCTAGTGGGAGCATAGTCATATTCCTAGTATTGTATGTAGATGACATACTTCTATTTGGAAATGACATCCCAACCTTAAAAGGTGTCAAAACGTTTCTTGAGAATTGTTTCTCAATGAAGGACTTAGGAGAAGCTGCTTATGTATTAGGCATAAAGATTTATAGAGATAGACCTAAGAGACTTATTGGTCTAAGCCAAAGTGCATATATTGATAAAATCTTGAAAAGGTTCAAGATGCAAGACTCCAAAAGAGGATTCTTGCCAATACCACATGTCACCATCCTAAGTAACTCTCAGTGCCCAAGCTTGGGCACTAGGATTGAACTTGAAAGGATGAAACATGTCCCATATGCTTCGGCAATTGGGTCCATCATGTATGCCATGTTATGCACTAGGCCCGACGTCTCATGTGCCTTAAGCATGACTAGTAGGTATCAACAGAACCCAGGTGAAGCCCACTGGACTGCTGTAAAGAACATTCTTAAGTACTTGAGAAGAACTAAAGACATGTTCTTAGTTTACGGTGGTTTGGAAGAAATCTTAAAGGTAAAGGGTTACACTGACGCAAGCTTCCAAACAGATAGGGACGATTCTAGATCTCAATCTGGGTATGTTTTTATTTTAAATGGAGGAGTCGTGTCTTGGAAGAGTTCCAAACAAGAAGTGATTGCACAATCCACTACAAAATCAGAATATGTTGCTGCTTCGGAAGCTGCTCAAGAAGCTGTCTGGATGAGAAAGTTCATTGAAGATCTAGGGGTTGTTCCTTCCATTCGGGACCCTATAGAAATCTTCTGTGATAATCTAGGTGCTATAGCTCAAGCAAAGGAACCTAGATCGCATCAAAAGACCAAACACATTCACCGAAGGTATAACTACATAAGACATGAAGTTAAGAATGGTGAAATAAGTATTCACAAGGTTCATACAAATCAGAATTTGGCAGACCCATTCACGAAGCCTTTACCCCAAGCTAAGCATGAAAGTCACGCTAAGGGTATAGGACTTCGTTTTTCTAATGAATGGATTTGATTTGTATTTAGTGTTTTATGAATATGAAACTATGTAAACAAAAATTATTATGTGATATATGTGACGAGATGTTTCATTCATAATTTTGTGTTTTATTAGCATGTTTAATCCTTGAATAATCTAATTATTCTAAATGTCCATAGTCGATCATAGTTGTGGGAGCAACTATGAAGTAAGACTAATATGAATTGGATTGGTTGACTTTTTTTGGTAAAAGTAGCAAAAGGTTGCAACCAAATTCATAGGTACTTGTCAGTGAACAAGTATTGGACTTGACCCGTTTTAATATCACTCCATGGATCATTATCATAAGTGATTCTTGAATAAAGGTATTATCATTGTATCTTTAGACCTGAGATACATATTTGGGACTCAAGTGTAGGGAGTGCTATGCTTTGATATGGTTCACCGTTGTTCTTGAAACATAAACAACCATAAAGGCCATACTCATGTATAGTACTAACTATATGAGGGGCGTATGTAGTCAAGATGGGATTTGTTCCTCTTATGTGTTGAGAGTTAGACATCTAAGGCGCCTGATTAAAAGTTGAATATAAAATGAGAATGATTAAGATCCATGTCTCATGTTCAACTTGATGTCTGTGACAAAGGGATAATTGATAGATAACCTTGTACATCAATTAGAGCCTCGTGCTTTTGAAGAATTGGATGTTGTTGAATGGCATTATGTCATGTATTATTGGGGGCAGTGAAGTGTTTCTAGACGTTTACCACTGTCGATATCATTCTATGATGCAACCTTGTGCAAGTGGGAGATTGTTAGTTCTGTATGCCCAAGGATGATCATAAAATGATATTACTAATAATACATGATCCTATAGGGTCACACCAACAACAAGTTTGACACCAAATTAATCGTTTGGAATGTTAAATTTGATTTAACATCAAATGATACTAAACTTGCAATTTAATCTTGTAAGAAGTTATTATTTGAGGTAAATAATAATAAATCTAAGAAGAAAGGTTGATTACTAACTCATATGTGATGAATTAATCAAGTATAACAATTAAATTGTTTAGGTTGTTAAATGATTTAATTGAATTATAAGTAAACCTTTTATTTAATTTAATTGATAAATTAAATAAAATATGCATATTGTTATATATATATATATATATATATATATATATATATATATATATATATATATATATATATATATATATATATATATCCTTTGCTAGACTTTCAAGTTATTGATTTTCTGTCTAAGAACTGGACAAATTTCATAATCTGGACAAATTGCTTCCTTTGAGCTGCATTTTATACATCCTGTCCATCACATACATATGAATTTCTTCTAACATGGTTATGATAGGTTTTTTCCTAGCTTCAGTAATGACACTATTAAATGTTTCTGGGAATTCATTTTCTACTGCATCATACATATGACCAATTTTGAAAAAGCTCTGGACCATGTTTTTGGATTCTTGTCCAATAAATACTCATGGGCTGTATTGCTCAATTGTTGAATTTATTTCATTATTGCATTGAAGTGTGGTTCAGTTGTATCCTTACTTGCCTTCCAAAAAAGGTTCTCAAAATGAGCTCCTGTAAATCTCTTCTTGAAATTAGCATATATGTGCCTTGCACATTGCCTATGCTCAGTTTCAGGTAACACCTCTTTCACTGTATCTAAAAGACCCTGCAATAATTGAATAAATGTCAACAAGTAACCTTAATTTCAAAAAAACAACTGATAGAAGATGTATATTATACGTTATGATGATCAAACATAAGGGACACACTAAGACCTGTTTCCAAGTGCAGGTCTTCTACAAGATTTTCCAAAAACCATTTCCGGTTTTCTTTATTCTCTACACACACAACAGCCCAAGCAATTAGAAATATCTGATTATTTGCATCCCTCCCAACAACACTTAATAGTTCCCTACTACATAACCCCTTGAGAAAACAACCATCTAAGTTAATGAGTCTTCTACATCCAGTTTTCCATCTCTATCTTAAACCAGCAAAACAAATATAAAATTTGCTAAAGTAATTCTTCCCATCCGGCATGCTGTTAACTTGCATTTTCACAGTAGAACCAGGATTTGATCTCCTAATCTCCTCACTATATGACCATAGCTTTGCATAGTGATCAGCAATGGTTCCTTCAATTAGAGATAATGCATATTTCTTTGCCCTACGACACTGGCTCATACTAACCTCTATACCAAAATCCTTTCTTACCTCTTCCCTTAATAGTCGAACACTAATTTTCTGTTTGTGTAGTATCTCATTAGTGTAATGACTACCAATCCAAGCATATGTCACAAAGGAACCGATTCTAAAATTCCTAGCACAATTATGCTCTTCTTGAATGGACTTAATTTGAAATAAGTTTTCATCACTCATCCAAGACCCCCATAACCTAAATATGCAATCACCGTTACAACATTTTACTAACAACCTTTTACTATCATTTTTTTGTAACATAACTGATAACCATTTGCAACGGCATAATTACAGAGTATACTTTTCAGTTGTTTAGGATTCTCGAACCTCATACCTAAAACAGACACCTGCTTCTTCCATTCAACATCTGGATTGAATCTTGTTCGAGACTGTATTGATCCTGTGTTTACATCCATATATGTTTCTTCTTCTTCATCACCCACAATTGATGCTTCCTGCACAGGTTCCATTGTCGCCATTTCATCAATTTCATCTACTATTTTGGGTGACCCCATGTCTGTACCAGAATTGTGCTCATCGGGACTAATAACTACTTCATTGTCCTCATCAATCCAGTCTTGTAGGTTAATGCCTTCATGGTCCATGTAAATCGGCACCAGAACTCCACAGTGGTATAAAATCTCTATGAACTCCACATACTCCATCTCTTCTGTAACTAAACGCAACCCATTAGGAACGTCGTAATCCGGCAGACAATAGTACAGGTTCTTTCATTTTCTTTCAACAAACCTTTCAAGGAACTCGATACAATCTTTCAACTCCATCCCCGAAAAATCAACGTCGTTTAGGTACTGTTGCATGCCATTGATGTACCCAAATGGTTCCCGATTGAAGACTCCTTAGAAGTGTAACTCAACGACGACATTCGATCCCATGGTTTAGATCGACTGTTACAAAATTTGGGCGAACATGTTTCCGATTGGGGTTGAGGGTTTTCTTTGCCTCGGTTTTTTTGAATGTCTTTTATGAACACGAATAAGGTAAAGGGTTTTAACTTCAGTCGGCATAATACTCCTGACGTGGCAACCGATTATTATTAAACCATCAAGTTAAATATAAAATATTTTTTTACAAAAATAACAAAACAAATTTAATATATATATATATATATATATATATATATATATATATATATATATATATATATATATATATATATATATATATATATATATATATTATGTATAGGGTTATGTTCATATGAGACCATTATATTTCGTGAGACCAGGAGACGCATTCCTAACCATGCATTTTAGATGTAAACAAAAAAAATTAAAAAATGCAAAATAAATGAAAAAAAATTGAAAAAATATATTTATTTATTATTTTCGTCATTTTTTTATTCAAAAAAATTTTTAAAAATTAAAAAAAATAATAAAATAAAAAAAATTAGCGTTTTTTCATATTCTAGTAGAATATTACACTAGTTTGTGTAATATTCTATTAGAATATGCAACATCCAGCAATATTCTATTAGAATATATTTTTTTTATTTTTCCAGGTTTTTTTCGAATTTTTTTATTAATTATTATTTTTTTTAAATTTTTTTCAGATAGAATAAATAGCGAAAATTAATAGAATTTTTTTTTTTTAAATTCTCATTATTTTAGCCTATTTTATTTTTTTTTATTTTTTGATCTCCAAAATATATGGCTAGGATTGCGTCTCCCCGTCTCACAAAATTTACATGGTCTCATTTGAACTTTATATATATATATATATATATATATATATATATATATATATATATATATATATATATATATATATATATATATATATATATATATATATATATATATATATATATATAATAGAATAGAAATGTCGACGCATTTAACTCTACCCATAAATTATGAGTTTGTTGGTCGACATATGTAAATGAAATTGCAAAGAAAATAATATTTCTATCCAGAATTATTTTGAAAATACTGTGTTTCACTTCTAGAAGAAAATGACTTCTATATATTCTTATCTGTCGACCGACAAAAATTATAGAATCTAAGAAATTTAATTGCGATTTATACTTTTTTTAATCAAAACTTTGTTTTATCCACGATATCTTATTAATAATCAAATTTTCTATCATACTATCTAGAGTAAATTACAATTTTGGTCCCCGTGGTTTGCTTTGAATTGCAGCCTTGGTCATCCTTTGGGATTTCCACGGTGAGGGTCCCTAAACTATCAATTTGGTTTCAATTATGGTCCCTCAGCCGGTTACCGTCTCCCAAGCCTCCGTTAGAGTCCATTCGTGCACATCACGTGAGGGTATATTGGTACTTTCTCACTTGTTCAGAATATCTCTAGGCAATTTGGCGCCTTAAATGCAGGTGAGTGTCAATCATCTCAACTCAGTTTGCTTGGCTCGAAAAAGTCATCGTTGAAATCTTGCAGGTCCTCTGCGCGTAAGGTTTTCAGGAGTTGAAGCTGCAATCGAAGCTACAGTGAGCTTCAAAATGTGGAAGATTCGTGACAGTGAAGCTAGCGACGATGTTGATGATCTTTACGGTACATGCATCTTCTTCGTTTATACGTATTTCAAAAAGATAATCCCAAAGTAACTTGATATGTTGATTTCATTGATTTCAGTAGGAAAAAAAAACCTTTTCTACATACAGTTGCACCATGGAGGTTATTTTGTCGAATCACCAACTCGAAGCTACGTAAATGGCAAAGTAACATTCATCGATACCGTTGACATCGATGAGTTTTCCATAGTAGAACTGAACCACATTCTGAAAGAGCTAGGGTACAATGATCAGGTGCCTGTATTTTATCATTTTCGGCTTCCTCTAGTTGATATTAGTTCTGGTCTTGTTCCATTAATGTGTGATGCCGATGTCAACATATTCGGAAGATATGTTAAACTTTGTTGGGATCATGAGATCTTTTGTGAGCATGGACATAGTATACTCCCAACATATTGTAAACCCCCTTTAGCAGATTTCATGGTAGATCCCGTATTACCCCTGTCCCCTGAATACGTGAGAAAAAGATTAAGCCGTACTTCAGACCTACAATGTCCTAGAAAATTGTTATTTGATCTAAATATTAACACTTCTAAAAGTATATCAAACAATGGTATTTCAAATAATATAGAGGTGCAGTCAAAGGAAGACAGGATATCAACAATTGGGGAATCCTCTGTATGTGTTGCGCAACCAATGTCAGACTCACAAACCATACAAGGTAGGTGTATGGACATCATACCTATAGAGTCAGCACCCCCTGCTTCAACACAAATATACCCAAGTATTGTTGATTGGGATGACAGTCTATTTGATGAACCATTACCTGCCTTGGGTTATCAAGGGAATATCGAACAGGATTACCAGGTATTGGAGGACGATGAAATTGGTGTTAACTATGGATTTGGAGTACCACATGAGGAAAATGTGGAAAAGACTGTTATGGTAGCAGATGAAGGTGATGACCCAGATGCTGATGGAAGCAGTGATAATGAATTTCCACTTCTTCCAACTGAGTTGTTGAACAGGAATGATGTTGATGTTGACATGGACGCATTCCATGTTGGACATCCATGTTCATTTCATAGGTTTCAAAAGCTTGAAGTTACAACAGAAGCATAAAAGATGAACACGAATTTCATTTCCAAGAGGATCAATGCTACATGCATGTAGAGATAAAATGAAAACAAACATAGTAAAAGTTCAAGATCATAACCTTTCTTCTTGAGCTTGATATGGACGAGTTTGTGATGGCTAGGAATCAAGATAGCTTCCCTCTATAGTTAAGTCCACGACAAGTAAGATCACCTTAGATGCTAGTCTTCAAAACTTGCAAGATGAAGACCTTTTCTCCTTGATCTTGAAATCGGATTTTGCAAGAGACCAAGAGGAAGTCTTGAGAGAAGTTTTGGCTGATTTTAAGTTGTATAAAGATTGCAACAAAAAACCCATTACATGAGCCGGCCATATGATGGTTAAAAGGAAAAAAAGAATGCTTAGTTTATGTTAGTGGTTCCCATGGTCAAGACATAGATAACCACAATATTCCTTTTGCTTTTACAACTTTCAAACCCATGCTTGCATGCATGTTTGTGTGTGTGTGGCCGGCCATATGCACTTGGAATAAACAAATGAGTTATTTGCTTTTATTATTTATAAACTTATCTAATAAGTTTTATAAATAATAACCCTTTATACATTTCATTAATGGAATAACATTTAAGCCATAAATTGTATAAATAAACCAATTAAGCATGCATTCTTAATGTAGTGAATATATATATATATATATATATATATATATATATATATATATATATATATATATATTCATTTGACAGTTTATTAATATGTACATAAATTTCACTAATCATGTAAACAACAGGTACTGGCAAGTGTTGCCCTATGGTTTGATGCGATTTGAAACAAGGAATATGGGTGAGGCATATGCTGTGGACTTGGAGAAGAAGACTTGCACTTGCAGACTATGTCAAATAAACAGTTATGGATGTGTGCATTCCTTGGCAACAATTTCATATGTCAATGGGACAATTGAACAATTTGTAGATCCTTTATATCTTGCAACTTTTTACAAAAACACTTACAAACATCCGATACAATGTATGAATGGATCAGAAATGTGGTCAACAACAGATTTCATTCCACCTTTACTCCCTATTAGAAGAAGAATGCCTGGGAGGCCAACCATAAGGAGAAAGAAAGATGCATCTAAGAGAACCAACAAGCACACAGTCTCTAAAGTTGGTAAGAAAATTTTATGTAGCATTTGCAAAGAGACTGGGCACAACAAATTAACCCGTCAAAAATTGACCACATCCTCCAAATCAACAACTTCAAAGTGGGTTAAGAAATAAGTGCCACATCAGGAGAGGGAGGTTGAGACATCATCAGTTAAGCAAGCTGTGAGTGGGGATGCTGTAAATTTAACTCAGGAAAGTGTTTGTACCCGGAAGCGTGAGCCAAAAAGATCAGAAAGAATACTCAAAAGAAGTTGGGGAAAACGGTTCAGGTCCCAAGTGGTGAAGGGATGACTTCTGGACATCCCATGAAGTTTGATTAGTTTAAAACAACGTCTTTGTGTGACTTTGAAAGTACAATTTACTTTATTAAATAAAGTATTCGTCTGTGTTTGAAAGTACAATCTGTGTAACTTGGATATGATGTATGATGATACATTTGGTGTTTGTGGTTTGAAACTTGCTTGGTATTTACAATATGTTATTGTGCATTGTCTTTATAGTATGCTATTGTGTATGTCGTTGGAATAGTTCTAAACTTTTTGAAACTTAATTGGTATTTACAATATGTTTAAAACTTGATTGGTATTTACAAATTTTAACTAATTGACCATCCTTAATATGGTTCTTGAGGGAATTACACAAGTACAATGTCATTTGAAAAGAAAATTCCAAAGTAGAATGTTATATACGACAACAACCCTTATGAAATGATCTCATAAGTGGAACAAAATTGTCCATTAACTGTTACATTGACCAAATATACCACCAAATTAGGATAACAAATGTTATCATTGACAATTAGGACCAATTAGCATACACACTTATGCGCATTAACATTAAGGACTAAATATGCAAACAATTTTTAAAAGTATGTTCCTATTTTTTTGGAAAAAAACGAATGTAGCATACCAAATAGTGCCCAATACCCACATATACTATACTTCATAAGCGATATTCGAATGACCAACAACAAACTACATTCAAACCACCACTTCACAAGCGAACACAAACATAGTTAAACTTCGATTAGATTAGATTTCACTTGTAAATACCAACAACAAAATACATCGATTGAAGGGTCTAAGCCAAACCAAAATGCCTGCTACAGCAGGACTTCCATTCATTCGAATCCTAACTTACCTAACTTAAAATAGTAAACTACTACCATAACTTCCCATTCCTTCGCCACCTCCACTTCCTAAACGGCTTCCTCACTGAGTCAGCGCGAAGGTTAAACTGATCACCACCAAGCCAAGTAGACCACTCCAGACCACCGACTTGAGGGTCTTCTTAAGTTTCACGACTTCATGCCGGAGAGATGCATTTTCTTCCTCCAGCCGGCAGTGTCCCGCGTCCACCTCTTCGCGTATAAGTGGCTCCAGATGCATTTTTATGTGCAGGTTTTCCTCGGGTGTGAGGTTCGTCGCTAAGATGTCGTGGATGGAAATTCACCGAATGAGAACTCGATTGCGGGATCCATCAGCAACTTATACGGATTGAGCAACGTATCTTACCGGATCTAAGAAATGTGTGAAATTTGGGTAACGATTTGTGAGAAATTGTTCGATATAGTGCCTCAATTATATACAAAAGGCTTCTGGTGACCCTTGCTCCCGAAGGCGAACAGTAGCCGGTTGCCAATCAACTTTGACGTGTACATAGTGACGTCATCAAGTCGTTGCCACGCATTCAATCGACGCTTAGGTGGCTTTCTCGCAAAATTACATGGCTTTATTGTCACCGGGTGTAACACCCGGCTTTTAAAACAAAAACACCCCTGAAAATTTTTCATTTTTAACAAAGGTTTCAATACATAAAACCATAACAACAGGGGTATATTTGATTAAAAACGAGTACAAGTGTATCAAGGAGAGTATAAAATACCGTAATCTACTTTGAAGCCGGGCTGCTACTAACAGCATCTACAAGTCCCACTTCTTTAGTCACGGACTCTATCTTGTCCCTTATCAAGATCATGCTAACCTGCAGAGACATTTAACAAATAATGTGAGCTATAAAGCTCAGTGAGTAATCGTATATGCAAATAACATGTATAAAAATACAATCATATATCTGTCTGGATATCGAATCTAAACTCCTAGCCTTACTGGCTGACCACACATCGCCTAGGATTTCACATCCTAATCTGTAGCCTTACAGGCTGAATCACAATAACCTGTAATTATCAAGCCACGTCAGTTATTTGCACATATAATCATGTCTAACCATTTCTGTCCCATGTTTCTTAGTCACAATGGACTACATCATATGTCATGGCTATATAAGCCGCACCATGTCATTTTCAATATACAAGTCATAGCCCAAAGGCTGCACCAGCTGGGCTCAATAATCCGGTATCATAGTCAAAAGACCGCATCATTTGGACTTAAAGTCAAATATCAAAATCAATTATGGCTCACGAGTTTGTCCCGCTTTTGCCTAGACTCACGGCTCCGTTCTTGTCATGTCATTGTCTCACGGCTTACCCGGTATTGTCTTTTTACTGACTCACAGCTCCGTTCTTGTCTATTGTAGACTCACGGCTTATCTGGTATTGTCGCATTGTTTATTCATTTATTGACTCACAGCTCCGTTCTTGTCTTTCTCAGACTCACGGCTTATCTGGTATTGTCGTATCATTGACTCACAGCTCCGTTCTTGTCTATGGTAGACTCACGGCTTATCTGGTATTGTCTTTTCAACGCATCTGTCAACTGTTCATTTTAGTCCCCCAAAGCAGTTTCAATCTATAACAGTTCAATCATCCTATATCATATATGATACCAGTGAGATTACTCACCTGGAACTTCGCTGCATTTGATTCCGGTTGTTTCTTGCTTTTGCGTGCACCACAACCATTTATCCCTTACCTATATATTCATTTATATACCAATTGATAATAGGTTAATAACCATTTCAGTTGACTCTACTACACAAGAGTCCTATATAATACAATTGGGGACCATTTCCAATCATTTTTTAGCAATAACAATCATTATAAAAATTTAATACACTTCCCGAAATACGCGTATTCTACTACAGTACTTTCGGGAGGTCGTATTCGTATTCCGATAATTTTCCATGAAGTTTCACAACATATTAGACCTATGTTTAAAATTTCAGGTCAATCGGATAAGCCTAGCATCGAATTCCAAATTCCAAAACCCCCTGTCAGGTGGGCGCACCGCGCCAGGGTCTGGACGCACCGCGCCTGGCGCCTGCCAGGAGGGCGCACTGCGCCTGTTTCTGGGCGCACCGCGCCTTGCGCCTGGGCAGTTTCCAGGCCAGTCGCGATAATGCACTGTAGCACCCTGTTTTGACACATTAAGTCCTTAATCCAGTTCTTAATCATATGGGGTTTGTTTACTGACTAAAACCCTTCATTAATACAAGATTTTTAAGCCATTAGAACCACCTTAATCACACCAATTCATGATTTAGGGTTCTTGAGCAAAGTTCCAAATTTTCAATAATAACAACATACTTTGATGTTTTACCCATATGTTTACAATATAAACATGTTGAAGCTTAAAAAATCATGTGAACCTCTTGGATGATAACTCGAATTTCAGTTTCCAATCCATCCCGTGATGAACACATCAATTACACAAAAAGCGTAGGTTAGAACTTTCTTACTAACCTTGTTTAACTTAGGAATCACCAATTCCAAGCTATGATTCCGATTTCCTGCTTCAAGCTTCAAAGATTTTCCAAAATTTGCTCTCAAAAACCATTCCCGTAGCCTCTAAATGTTCAGCCACACATAGGAGAGTCCACTCTCCTATTTATACTTCCAAACTTTACAAATTTAGTCCTTAAGTTCATTTTCTTGAACTTTTGGCACTTTTATCACATTTTATCATAATAAAACTCTCTTTTCTTATACTTTTGCCACAAGCAACAATATTTTTACATAGTTGGTCCTTCACTTGGTCAAATGACCAAATTACCCTTTTATGGTAAAATGACCAATTTACCCTTTTTAGCCTTTTTACTACAATTATCTTACCAACAAGGTTTTCTAACAAAACCAATACTTATAACACCATATTAAATCATAATTACACTATGATTAACATATAAATACTTAATAAAAGTATCGTGGTGTTACAAATTCTCCCCTCCTTCAAAAGATTTCGTTCCCGAAATCATACAAACAAACGAGGGTATTTTTATATCGTTACAATTTCGGTTTCCCATACCATATGGAAACATTTATGGTATTGCCAACGCACTTTTACCATACTAGTCTCCTTGTCTCGTAGTTGTCTTATCTTCCGGTCAAACACCTTCTTGGGTTGTCCTGGGTACCTGAACTTCTAATCTACCTCAATTTCAATAGAAGGTATGCATTGAAATTCATCAATCATTGTTCTCCAAAAATGTGACTCATGGAAAACATTATGAATGTATTGGAGTTCATCAAGAAACTTCGATCAGTACACCAAAATTCTTACTCTTTGGGACACATGGAAAAATCCAATAAATGAGGGCTTGACTTTCTTTTCGTCCCAAGCAGATTTTTTTTAGTCTTTCCAAAGGATATTTTGAGTACCCCCATCTTCCTTCACTTGGAGTTTCAACGGTCTTACTCGATGATCCACATACTACTTTTACTGCTTCTTAAATATTTTCAAATTTTCTCGTATTTATCAAGTCTTCTTTTTAACTTGTACCACCGTGTAGGATCTAGCCAACGGCTTTTCCACATCTTCAATCCTATAAATCGAAGGATAACACGGTACTCCGTACAACACTTCATACGAGTCTGTAGAATACTAGTATGTAAGCTATTATTTCTTACAAATTCCACCGACGATAGACGATCTTCTCATCTTCCACCAGGGTCTGTTGTGCAAATTTCAAGCATATCTTCTAGAGTCTGCGTCATTATCCCGTCTCGTCTACCAATCTACAATTCATATACAGTACTTGCTAGTACTTTTGAACTAATAATTCTAGGAATTGATGCCAAAATCAGCAAATAATTCTAGTACCTCGACCCGATACAGTCGACACCTGTAGCGCACGTCAACAAATTTCTTTTTCTATAAAGTTTTTCACTACTTTTTGATCTTAATTTCTTCGTTAGTCGGTATAAATTTACGCTAGTTTCATCAATCAATCTGCAATTACCCAAATGGTGTCATACCCATGCGGTACTTGCAAAGACTTTATTACAAAGTCTATAATAATATCGTCCTATTTCTTCTTTAGGACCGACAACGGCTAAATTTTTCCGTATGCTTCTAATGGTTTGGCTTTACTTTCACACAAATCAAACACTTTTCACATGTCTTTTAATGTCTTTCTTTAGTCCCGGCCCCCAATACATAGGTTATATCATCCTACACAGTTTGGTACTGTCCCGGGCATTTTGCATATCTACCCCAATATACATCTTTTAAGGGTAGATTTCATATTTCACTTTGCTTTGGAACTCACATATACAACCACCAAGGGTTTTCAATCGTCATGAGTTTCTAACTAGCTTCTTTCGAAAGCTAATCAATCATTCACTTTTCACGTTTTCAGACCTGCACATTTCTTTTTGTGCTACCCGAATCAACTCAGGTAATCAATTCGCCACACTCATACATGTGGATATAACCCTCAAAGGACATTTTCTTTTCAATTCAAGGCATATATAGCCACATCTGCCTTTTCGAGATGATACAAGATTTCACAACCAAAATCTTTAAGTAACCCATCTATCTTTACTATCTCATATTCAGCTTCCTTTTTAATCAATTAGGTACTTCAAACTTATATGATTTCGTATAAACAGTAAGCTTTACACCATATAAGTAGTGTCTCCAAAGCTTCAATGTCAAAGTCATAATTGCTACTGCAATATCATGTATCCAAAATCAACTCTGGATGTATTTCTATAAAACAATTTATCTTCTCCGCTTAGCGATAATGCTAACACCGGAGCCTCACACAAGGTTTATTTCAACCTTTAAAAACATACTTGTGGTCTTTCTACCACTCAAACTTTTCACTTTTCTTGATCAACTTTAGTCAACTAGACATCAATCAAGGAGTAGTTTTCTACAACTCTCCCATAGTAACTCGCCAATCCAAGGGAACTACTAATTTCAGTCAAATTCCAAGGCGATTTCTGTTTTATCACAGCATCATTTCTACTGGATCCAGTTTAACATTTTTGGCATTGTTTACATGCCCAAAGAATTAAAACTTCTTTCAGCTAAATTTCACACTTGGAAAACTTCGTATATTATTTTCTCTACGAAGTAACTCCAATATCTGGTACAAATGTACCTCATATTCAGTCTGGTTTCGAGAATATCAGATTCTCAGTAGTCAGTGCACATACACATCAACTCGTCTTTCTTCCTTTAAAACAAGATAGGGCTCCACACGATGACACATTCGGCCATATGAGACCCCGATTCAAAAACAATTTCTTCTAATTGTTTTCCCACTCTGCCATCTCTGCAGATGTTAATCAGTTCAGAGCCTGTATACCAAAAACGGCTCCCAAAATTAGTTTAATCATAAACTCTTCTCGCCAATCTGGCAGAAATTCTGGAAGTTCTTTTCAAAAGAAACATCCGAGAATTTATTTAAAGTAGTACACTACTATCACTGCTTTATTTAACTTGGCCAATACCACGTATGCCAATTACAACATCATTCCTTTACTAACTCTTCTTCGAGTTTAAGCAAAGTGAAGTAACCGGTATTCTCAACAATGGTCATTTATTCTGAATTTTCATTCGTTTCACTTCTGATTTTTGAACCATCATGTTCATTTTCTACAATTCATGTTAGCATCATTCATTGCTAACCAATTCATGTACACAATTTCTTCAGATTCATTTGTAGTCATCGGATTCAGATTTATAGGGAAAAATGATCCCGTAAATCCTAAGCAGACTACTTTCCAGGTGTTCAATATTTTGAACATATTTGCTAACTGCTATAGCTACTTCCAACATTTCATCCATAATCGTTGATGAAATATTCAGACATGACATCAATGTCACCGATCCAAAGCATAGCTTCATGGATCAAATATAACATATACGGGGATTATATTCAAGACAATGATATCTGAGACCATATTAGTCTACTCACGAGCTTCTTCCACAGTCTGCTGGAATGCTCATGGTACCACTGGTCCTTTTCGACCGTTCATTTCTTCTTTCTTTCCTCCCCGTTCTTTCCTGGGTTTATCACCCGTTACTCCACATTTAACATGTGAACATTTCATAAGAAAGTGTTCTATAGCTCCGCGCTAGACACACTTCCGTTCCATCCAACAGACTCGAGCAATATGCTCCTGCTTTCTGCAATTTCAGTAATTTAACGGTAGAGTCAAAACTCTACAAATTTCCTGAGTGATTTTCCTGCACTTCTTACATCGCATCACCTTTTTCATTTTGGTCCCTTCCCTTTAAGGTTGGACCCAGTTCATGGTAACTTCTCCTGAAGCGTCCACTAACATTTTTCTGCTTTTCTTGTAGTCTCAGCTACTTTTCTTTCACCTTTAATATTAGTCAGGGTGAGCACCCAATTTCTTTTTCTGACCACAGCAGCTACTATTGCTTGTCATGTGGATTTTCTGCTACTTGTCTCTTTGCCCCTCGTTCAATGGAGCCTTGAGAAAGGACTGGTCCGCCTCTTAAAGCTCCACGCCCTAAATTCCTCCTAGTAATATTCACTGCTCATACTTCTTATACGTCAGAAGTCAGCAACGGTTAGGTTATATATGTATAATAACAACTTATATACACCTAACTATATATCATGTCTACTATCTCAAGGTTTAAGTCCAGGAATCTACTCTATAGACACCTAGTTCACTTAAACCACGGCTCTGATACCAACTTGTAACACCCGGCTTTTAAAACAAAAACACCCCTGAAAATGTTTCATTTTTAACAAAGGTTTCAATACATAAAACCATAACAACAGGGGTATATTTGATTAAAAACGAGTACAATTGTATCAAGGAGAGTATAAAATACCATAATCTCCTTTGAAGTCGGGCTGCTACTAACAGCATCTACAAGTCCCACTTCTTTAGTCACGGACTCTATCTTGTCCCTTATCAAGATCATGCTAACCTGCAGGGACATTTAACAAATAACGTGAGCTATAAAGCTCAGTGAGTAATCGTATCTGCAAATAACATGTATAAAAATACAATCATATATCTGTCTGGATATCGAATCCAAACTCCTAGCCTTACTGGCTGACCACACATCTCCTAGGATTTCACATCCTAATCTGTAGCCTTACAGGCTGAATCACAATAACCTGTAATTATCAAGCCACATCAGTTATTTGCACATATAATCATGTCTAACCATTTCTGTCCCATGTTTCTTAGTCACAATGGACTGCATCATATGTCATGGCTATATAAGCCGCACCATGTCATTTTCAATATACAAGTCATAGCCCAAAGGCTGCACCAGCTGGGCTCAATAATCCGGTATCATAGTCAAAAGACCGCATCATTTGGACTTAAAGTCAAATATAAAAATCAATTATGGCTCACGAGTTTGTCCCACTTTTGCCTAGACTCACGTCTCTGTTCTTGTCTTGTCATTGACTCACGGCTTACCCGGTATTGTCTTTTTACTGACTCACAGCTTCGTTCTTGTCTATTGTAGACTCACGGCTTATCTGGTATTGTCGCATTGTTTATTCATTTATTGACTCACAGCTCTGTTCTTGTCTTTCTCAGACTCACGGCTTATCTGGTATTGTCGTATCATTGACTCACAGCTCCGTTCTTGTCTATGGTAGACTCACGGCTTATCTGGTATTGTCTTTTCAACGCATCTGTCAACTGTTCATTTTTGTCCCCAAAGCAGTTTCAATCTGTAACAGTTCAATCATCCTATATCATATATGATATCAGTGAGATTACTCACCTGGAACTTCGCTGCATTTGATTCCGGTTGTTTCTTGCTTTTGCGTGCACCACAACCATTTATCTCGTACCTATATATTCATTTATATACCAAATGATAATAGGTTAATAACCATTTCAGTTGACTCTACTACACAAGAGTCCTATATAATACAATTGGGGACCATTTCCAATCATTTTTTAGCAATAACAATAATTATAAAAATTTAATACACTTCCCGAAATATGCGTATTCTACTACAGTACTTTCGGGAGGTCGTATTCGTATTCTGATAATTTTCCATGAAGTTTCACAACATATTAGACCTATGTTTAAAATTTCAGGTCAATCGGATAAGCCTAGCATCGAATTCCAAATTCCAAAACCCCTGTCAGGTGGGCGCACCGCGCCAGGGTCTGGACGCACCGCGCCTGGCGCCCGCCAGGAGGGCGCACTGCGTCTGTTTCTGGGCGCACCGCGCCTTGCGCCTGGGCAGTTTCCAGGCCAGTCGCGATAATGCACTGTAGCACCCTGTTTTGACACATTAAGTCCTTAATCCAGTTCTTAATCATATGGGGTTTGTTTACTGACTAAAACCCTTCATTAATACAAGATTTTTAAGCCATTAGAACCACCTTAATCACACCAATTCATGATTTAGGGTTCTTGAGCAAAGTTCCAAATTTTCAATAATAACAACATACTTTGATGTTTTACCCATATGTTTACAATATAAACATGTTGAAGCTTAAAAAATCATGTGAACCTCTTGGATGATAACTGGAATTTCAGTTTCCAATCCATCCCGTGATGAACACATCAATTACACAAAAAGCTTAGGTTAGAACTTTCTTACTAACCTTGTTTAACTTAGGAATCACGAATTCCAAGCTATGATTCCGATTTCCTGCTTCAAGCTTCAAAATTTTTCCAGAATTTGCTCTCAAAAACCATTCCCATAGCCTCTAAATGTTCAGGCACACATAGGAGAGTCCACTCTCCTATTTATACTTCCAAACTTTACAAATTTAGTCCTTAAGTTCATTTTCTTGAACTTTTGGCACTTTTATCACATTTTATCATAATAAAACTCTCTTTTCTTATACTTTTGCCACAAGCAACAATATTTTTACATAGTTGGTCCTTCACTTGGTCAAATGACCAAATTACCCTTTTATGGTAAAATGACCAATTTACCCTTTTTAGCCTTTTTACTACAATTATCTTACCAACAAGGTTTTCTAACAAAACCAATACTTATAACACCATATTAAATCATAATTACACTATGATTAACATATAAAAACTTAATAAAAGTATCGTGGTGTTACACCAGGTGTACCTGGTCGGGGACTAATTAAAACGGTACTCGGTTAGTTTATACCCCTAAAACGCAATATAATAACCAAGGTTATCAAACTCTCGAGTTTACTCGTAAACTCTTACGAGTTTACTCGTAAACTCTTACGAGTTTACGATCCCAGATTCCAAAAACGATCCCGATTCTACTAAACTCGTTTTTAGCAAACTCGTACGTAAACTCGTAGACTCGGATCGGGGATCGTATACTCGTATACGACCCGAGTCTACTAAGTTTAATAAAAATCTGATTTTTGACTTTATTTGACATTTTGACTGAAAAATTAAATTCTAACTTATAAGATTTGTAACCCTAAATTTCCTTTCGTTTTTCATTATACTCGAGAGTCCAGACTCCTCCTCTCCTCCCTCTCTCACAGTCTCGCTCAGCCCTCAGGCTCTCACTCACCCTCTTCGTCGCATGCCTGCAGAAAGTGTGGATGTAGAAGAGAGAAATGATATGATGGATGATTTGTTTGTTATTTTAGATTAAATTAGATTGGATATGTCTATTAGCTATTTTGAATCTTTGAAACGTTTTTTTGTAACTTGCGAACTTATGCTATAATATGTATTTCTTCATTTTTGTGCTTTTGGTAGAATCTTACGATCCAATCCGATCCTACGATCCCGATTTTGCAAAACAAAAAACGATCCTAGGTAGGATCTCGAGTTTGATAACCTTGATAATAACATTAAGGATCAAATCGACCAAACATCAAAAGTTCATGGGGCTATAGTGTAATTTTGTCTTAATCTTATCATGTGTCGTTAATCACGTTTTTCTGTGATATAATCAAAAAAATGTGAACACGTTTTAAAAAAGCATATTATTTTTAGACGATGTATATAAATTTATCTGTCCCTTATTTTACCTTTAAGTCCTTTGCTAATTTCGTCGCTAGCATTCAACGACCAATATTTTGGGAGGCGTAATTTTGTCGCTGCAGCCTTTAGCGACGAAAATGTCTGTCACCGATACCAATATTTCTAGTAGTGTAACAAATAGTACAAAAAATCCAAAAGGGAAAATGACTTATAAGGGTAACGAAGTATCAGAACTGTTCGAAAAATACCATTGAACTTTTTGTTGTACACATATTACCAGCAAACTATGACATTTGTACGCATATGACCATTAAAGTTTATCCTTTGTTCAAAAAATATCATCCGTGTTACCGGAAGAGTCGGTTACCAGCCACGTGGCAGGTGACGTGGATTCTACTGTTTATGATGTACACATTTTACCATTAAATTTTTTTGTACATATTTTACCATTAAACCTTTTTTGTACATATTTTACCATTAAACTTTGTTGTACATATTTTACCATTAATCTTATATAAATATTTAAAAAAAAATATTTTTTCCAAAATAAATATCTTTTAATATAAATATTTATTTTACGTATACATAAAATATTTTTTGACGATAATTTTTTGACTGAACACACATTATTTGTCAAATGGTTTTGCTTTACCGATCCACGTTATATATTTTGGTATCATGTATGCATTTCAATTACATTGTATCATAGATGTGTTAGGATTTAAGCACTTCAAAAAACAATTGAACGATTTCACATGCACAGAGTAATCTAGAAATAAAATCTTTTAGTTGAATTTTAAATCATTATACCACTAATAAATGTGAATATTAATGAAAATCATTATGCCATTTTAAATCATTATGCTACAAAAAAATACTACAAATAAAATAATATTTAGTGACATAGAAAAAAATATCAAAATGTATGATGTGAATCGGTAAAGCAAAACCATTTGACAAATAATGTGTGTTCAGTCAAAAAATTATCGTCGAAAATATTTTATGTATACGTAAAATAAATATTTATATTAAAAGATATTTATTTTGGAAAAAGAGTTTTTTTTAAAAAAAATATTTATATAAGATTAATGGTAAAATGTGTACAAAAAAAGTTTAATGGTAAAATGTGTACAAAAATGTTTAATGGTAAAATATGTACATCATAAACAGTCTAATCCACGTCACCTGCCATGTGGCATGCCACGTGGCATGCCACGTGGCTGGTAACCGACTCTTCCAGTAACGCGGATGATATTTTTTGAACAAATGATAAACTTTAATGGTCATATGTGTACAAAGACCCTAGTTTGCTGGTAATATGTGTACAACAAAAAGTTCAATGGTATTTTTTGAACAGTTCTCATACTTCGTTACCCTTATAAGTTATTTTTCCAATCCAAAATTGATACATTATGTGTGTGTTGCGAGTGATGTCATAACTTAATCACAATACTAAATTTTTTATCGAACTAAATATCCAAACCTATAAAAAAATCAAACATAAATTTTACACCGTGGCTTTCACAAAAAAGAAAAACATATTAAAATAATTTGTTGTATTTATACGACCGAAATTAGTCTTTATTGCCTATAAAATATACAATATATGTACCTATCAAAATGTACTGCTTATTTTAACAATTTAAAATAATTTGTCGTATTTACAAAACATAACAAATATTAATTTTGAAACTAGCACTGTAAATTTATGTTGTGAATATATGTTTTCACTCTTGTATATTAGAAAAAGTTCAACACATTTATCTATAGAACAAATGGCATAATTTTTTCCTTTGTTACATGTGACATCCACATATTTTTTTTGTGACACGCGGGTCTTTACCTGGATCCGGGTCGCCTTAAGGATCCACCTTGGCTAATTCGGATGATTCTCGCGTCTTTGTTTTTTCAGTCATTGCTGTTCTACACCACCGCTTTCGTCGCTCTCGATTTTGCGTCACCCCTTACCTACCGACTACACACAGTAGTACTCCATACTGTGTGGATTTCCGTCTGTTATTCCCTTATTACTTATTATCGGGTTCTGCTGGGGTTTCTTCTCTTCATTTCGTCATCATCCCAACAAAAAACCTGGGAAATCGGATTGTCTCAACAGGCGGGTTTTAGTTTTCGGATTCTTCAACGTTTGTGGTGCGACGACTACGTGAAGGCGGGTTTAAATTTTCCGATTCTTCAACTACCGTTACTTCTCCGGTAAGCCTCACCGATGTTTTTTCCTCACCTACGATTTACTCTCCACCTCTGTCGGTTTGGCGTCTGCTTTTCACTCATGTAGCGGCGACGGTTCTGCTTCACACCTCCCCGTTCAATTCGCTCATAGGAGATGGTACTTTCTTTGAATCGTAGATTGTGAGATGTGGATTTCTTCTAGGTTTGTCGGTTTTTGGGGGTAAGTAGATGTCAAAGAGTTCTCGCATTGGACGCTGTTAGCGATTTAGGGGTTTTGACACAGACGGGTATTGTTCATTCACAAGGTTTCTGGAACGGACCCAAAATTGTCCAAATTCTCCGACTTTTTAGAGAACAAGGTTTGATTTTAGCTGCACTTTTGGCCTTATATGCAGTCTTTTCCATGGCTGAGACTTCAATCACCACTCTTTCACCTTGGAAGGTATCTAGCCGGTGTATGATTACTGATATCGACATAATTCCCAGTCAAGATTTTGCTAAACTATATACTTTATCTCTTTACAGGTGAGAGAGCTAGCTGAGAAAGAAGATGAAAATGGTGTCTTCAAGCTCCTTCGTACTGATATCACACTCTTCCTCACCACCATTCTCATTGGCACAACGTAAAGCTTACAATTTCATTTCATTCCCCATTATATGTTCTTATTAAGAATTATCTTCTTTTTCTAGTGTCGTCAACATTGGAGCTACTGCACTTTTCACAAAAGCAGCAACAACAGTTTTTGGAGAAGCTGGTGTTAGTGCAGCAACTGGCGTCATGACAGTAAGTATCCAAAATCTAATTTTAAAATCAATAAAACAAAATTTCATCTTAAAAAAATAAAATTTGTTTGTTGTTAAATGTTAATTTCAGGTTGTAGTTTTACTTCTCATAGAAGTTACTCCCAAAAGTATAGCTGTACACAATGCAACGATGGTTGCTAGGGCTGTGGTAAACATTAACATGCTTTATTTATTTATTCTTTTTAATAAAATTAAAGATTAATATTGTTTCAAAATAATTAATGTTTAAAATAATACACAGGTACGTCCAGTTGCATGGCTCTCAATTGTTCTATATTTAGTTGGAAGAGTTGTAACCTTTTTTTCAATGGGAATGCTAAAAAATCTTGGTTTAAAAGGGAAAAGGTTAGCCATTTCTTTCAATGTAAATTGTAAATAATTTAAATTTCATTTAATTTAATAATTTCCAATTAATATTTTTCTTTAGTGAGCCATTATATAAATTATTTCCAATAAGAAACAAATTGGAAGTACAATGTTCTTATAAGAGCAAAATTGGAAGTCCTATATGTTTTCCAAATACAATGCCTTCATAAGAAAAAAACAAAAGTACAATGCTGTAATAGAAAGAAATGGAAGTAGGATCGTGTAATATACAAATTAATGAAAGTATGTTGCTATTTTTTGCATTTAGCTTTTTGGATTATAAACGGTTCTAAACATATTTTGTATCAAACAGGTTTCGTTTGTGGATGGAGATGAAGAAATACTAAATTGAAAACACAAAAATGGGAAATTTTGGAAGAATTCTCTGCCCGTGATGAGGTGACAACATGTCGATTTGTCTAAAATGCCCTTACTTTGATGTTCTTTGTTTTTGCTAATATGATTCAGTTGACAAGAGCAAAACTCTGAAGACCAAAATGAAGAAGAAGCTTCCCCTGAAACTTATGTTGTTTTTCTTTTAATTTTGAATTTTGAATTTTTTTCATTTGATTATATTTTATCTCTCATAACCGACTTTCTTGATCCAAACACAAAAAGAAGAAATCAAAACCGGACCCCACACCATCTGCTTCACAAGAAATGACGAAAGATTCAGCCAAAAGGTTTGTTTATATTAAAATGTTAAACCAATTGAAAAAGAAAACAAAAATTCCTCTTTTCAAAATGGAATTAAAACCCTAATTGTTTTTGAGGATATTGATACAACTTTATATGAAGACCGTGGTTTTATTTCTACTATTCAACAGTTAGCATATATGAACTTTAGATTGAAGTAGGTGCAAGATTTTTTAAACTAACTTCCATGGCGGTTTAATTTGATAACAGTTGTGGGGCGTTTGCAAACACAACAATTCTATCTAGCTTTCTAATAACATGGCGTACAAAAAACATGGCGTACAAATTTAAGTACAATTATTTTTACCGATTAAAATCATTGGATGAATCTGCACAATGAAAATCGAGGGTAGTAATGTCCTTGGTAAACTTCAAATAACATGTCGTACAAATTTAGGTGAACCGGGGCGTTTGCAAACACAACAGATTCTTGGTAATGTAAATTCAAATCTTTATTTTTATTTATTTATTTATTTACTAACTCAACTATTCAACATCTGATTTTACTTTTTTAACCTTGTGTAGCAGCCCATCACACATAAAGAAGTTGAATTGAAAGCAATTAAGGTGCCGTCTGTCATCATCTAAGTAAAACCCTTCACTGTAAGCACTATTTTTACTAATAATAATTAGCTTATTTTCACATCAACAGTTGCTAACACACGGCAGAGTACGCTTATGTCTTTAGCATTTATCCGGACCCGTGCTCCAGCAATTCCGAACCCGTGCGGAGCACGGGGACCCACTAGTTGTTTATAAAATAGTGTTAAAAAGTACAGGTTTTTTTTATCCTAAAATCCACTTATTTATTTTTAAAAAGTACACTTCTCTTTTTTATCCTAAATTCGCTTATCTATTTTTAATAAGGCTCATTCTATTCATACCCCCCATACACACACAAAATTACAAAGTATACCCCTCCATGAATGTGTGTGTTGGGAGGGTAGCTATAGCACAACCCTTTTAATAATCATTGTATTAATAAGGGGATACAAATAGTAGCCCCTTAATAAAAATTGATGTTTTAAAAAAGGGTAATCTTAAATAAATCATCCTACTTAAATCACCCTCGTGAAGAGGCGTACTCCGATAACGTTGTGTCATCTGTTCGTTTCGATCAAAAAGTTTAACAGGGTGTAGTGTATGTGTTGTATGAGTTGACTTACACACATATGTCACATCATAAAGGTTTTTTTTTATTTTTTTATTTTTAACACATCCCTTTAAAACTTCACTATATATGTACAAATTTTGCATGATGGTTTCAAAAGGACAACGTGGAAGAGATATGGCCTCAGTTTGGTTAAAAAAAGGTAGTGCTATTAATTCATTAATTTAGCATGCCTACAAAGGTATATAGAATACCGGTAAAAATGCATTACATACAATCAATATTCATAATTAAAAACGTGGTTCTCTCATCTCCACTTAAATTGTAATATTTAAACAAGTTAAATTGCAAAGCCTTAGCTTTGGTGAATTGAAGGTGCCTTGGTGAATTGAAAATATTTAAACAAGTTAAAAATGCATTACTTTTTCTTATTTTGTTAAAATACATGTATAATTCTAGTCATATTAGAAGGTGCCTTGGTGAATTGAAATCTAAATTATGTAGGAATTGGGGTTTAATGACCATGGTTGCTTAAATTAAAACGTGTGCATGATTTAAAATCATGTTATTGTTGTGTAAAATTGTTATGTACGGATCAGCTCCCTTAATTAAAAGATGTAAGTGGTAATGAATTATGAGGTTTTAATTAATGATCTAGTCATTCCATACACATAAGTGTAGATTATAAATAGCACTAAAAAGTGTAAATGCTTAAGCTAAGCTAAATTAT
Organism: Cichorium intybus; assembly: GCA_023525715.1. NCBI lineage: Eukaryota > Viridiplantae > Streptophyta > Magnoliopsida > Asterales > Asteraceae > Cichorium > Cichorium intybus. Next base: position 74,629,360 of record CM042009.1, on the reverse strand, counting down.
CGTTATGTTTAGGTCTTGCAGCTTATTAAACGAGATTACTAGACAAAATGTGGGAGTATTTAGCTTTTGTGGTTGCTTATGAAGGTGAGTATATAGATATTTGACCGTACATCCTATAACAATAATACTATGTTTTACTTGCTATCTACTATTTGTATACTATGTTATTTTGTATAGCTTCTATGTGTTCTTATGCGGCATGTTTTGGGATGTAAAGCTTTTTATGGATGATGACAATAAACCTTTTACGACATCTGGGTTATTATATATATATATATATATATATATATATATATATATATATATATATATATTAATTTGGAACTTTGGTTTGTCTCACAGAATTACTGTTCATTTCGATTTTGCTATTCCAAAACCAAAACCTCTAAATCCAGCTCATAGTATAATAGTTAAAGTAGTGAATACAAAACTCAAATAAACCTTTATTTGAAAATAACATTTTTTATTTTTTTTATAACAAATTTTTATATTTACGTTTTTTCCCCTCAACTAATTTCGAATTAATTGTTTTCATCACTGTTTATTATAAAGTTATATTATCAAGTTATATTATCGGTATTTTCTAAGTTGCGATTCCGGTCCCTTATTATATATCAAAATTACGTTTTTTGTCCCTTACATAATTTGTTATTTTGTCGAGCTATGCTTTTCAATATACCGGGCTTCTGCAGCATCGCGCGGACGATCGAAACCCTAGTTTCCATTAATAGTAACGGCTCGTTTATTTGTCGGGTGTGCTAAAAGATGTAGTCTTAGAGAGTTGTGAGTTGAGATTCCTGAATTAGCTTAATTTAGATCATAGTCGTTTTTGTAATTTCCTCACAGTAATTGATTAATATCATTGACAACGAAAACACATATTGTTGATTATGTCGTTCTTATTTCTGCATTATTAAATACGGGTTTTTCAGCTTAACAATTGTTATCATAGTCATACCTTGAAGATCTAGGCGATTAGTTCAAAGAACGATCTCAATTTGACGATATTCTACATTATCAATTAAGATTTATTGTGTTTGATAATTTTCCATAACTTTGGAATCAATTCAAGTGTTAAACTTACTCTTCATTTAAATTTGGAAGATTACATGCTACTGTTCATCGCTTTGTAAGAAGACAAAAATGAGAAAACTATTTGAAGACGTTCTTTACGACTTCATTGATCAAACAGTCGAAATCATTTAAACGATGTGGTTGATTAAAGAATTTGAAAGATATTACCGATTACCAAATGATGTTTAACGAAAGTTTATCTAAAAATTAGTGGTTTAATTTTGGCGATCAAAATGTTAGCGATTGCAAAATGTTCTGATAACTAGGGGATGTAACCCCCCAACGCGGGGGGGACTTTTTTATATATGTAGCAGAAAAAAAATTATAGTAAGGCTAAAGGGAGTGGTGCCTCCAACATGTGGGAGGCAAGACTGCCACGTAGGCGCCACATCAGTTTTGTTGCCAACATCCAAATTTATGTTGCACTCAGGGAGTGGTGCCTCCAACATTGTGGGAATTTCTTTTTTATTTTTTTTAAAAACTAATTTTCATTTAACACAATATATTAAAAAAAACACATTACATTAAATAAAAAAACATTACATTAACTTGAAAAAACGTCACATTAATTTAAAAACATAAAAAAAACAAGCCGAAATAAAAACAACATTCCTAAATAAAACGATTACTTTCAATCCGAGTATTCTTCGGAATCATCTTGTGGTGGCATATTGAGGTCCAGATTTTGGAGTCGATATATGTGTTCCGCCAAATCGGCTCGAAGCTCGTGATGTTTCTGATTGTTTCGTATCTCCCTTCTTCTTGCCACGTACGGTGGGCTACCCGGCTCTATTGGTGGAATTGACGGAACTTCCTCATTTTCCACATATTGACATATCGCTTTTCCTTGATCTTCTATGATCATATTATGTAAAATTATGCATGCATACATAATACGCGATAGCTTGTCCACCGACCGTGGACGTGCCGGATTTTCCAAAATTTGCCAATGTTTTTTAAGAACTCCAAATGCTCGCTCCACATCCTTTCTTGCCCTCTCTTGAGCTGCTTTGAATTTTATACGCTTTGCATCACCTGGACATGTCAAAGATTTCACAAGCACAGCGTATTCTGGATATATACCATCTACAAGATAATACCCGTATTTGTATGTGGTTCCATTTACTTGAAATGGACAATCCGGGGCGGAGCCGTTGCAAAACCCGTCAAATAAAGGCGACATGTTTAAAACGTTGATATCGTTAATTGAACCGGGAGCACCAAAGAATGCATGCCAAATCCATAGATCCTGTGATGCAACTGCTTCCAAGATGACCGTTGGGTGAGTCTTATCACCCCGTGTGAATTGCCCATGTCATGCACTCGGGCAAGTGGTCCAAGACCAATGAAGACAATCTAGACTTCCAAGCATCCCAGGAAAACCGTGCACATTTGCGTGATGCGCGTACAATGCCTGAACATCACTGAATGTAGGCTTGCGTAAATACCTTGGACCGTATACTTCAATAACACATCGGCAAAACTCCTCCAAAGATCCCCGTGTCGTCCGCTCCGACATTTGAAAATACTCGTCCCATGAATCTCCCACAGAACCGTATGCTAGTTGACGTACTGCACACGCACGATTCTGTATCGGAGAAAAGCCTTCTGCACCTCTTGCGTCGGGACGTTGACTAATATACTCAGAAAAATTAGTCAAGTCTGTGGCAATACGCATAAATAAAGGTTTGTGCATGCGAAACCTTCGGCGGAATTTGCTTTCGTAGATGGCATCATCATTAAAGTAGTGCGCCATAAGAAGATTATTTGCAGCCCAACGGTCCCTCAAAATAATTTTTCGAGATACCCGTTGTGAACTTTCGGCTTCGGATTCGTCTTCGTCTTCTAAAAGACCGAGCATAACTTCCATTGATTTGAAAGCCGCCTCACCAATCATTAGTAGCTGTTGATTTCTTTGAATTGGATTCATTTTGAAAGTGTATATATGTGAAGAGGTTTGTGGATGGATGTAAAATGAAGTATGTATATGTATATAAAGAGAGTTAAAAGATGAAAAAAAAAAAAAAAAAAATTTAAAACCAGTTTTTGACCGTTCAACGGTCTCAAAAGACACAAAATATTGACCAAAAGAGGAGAGAGAACGCGGCATTCCTCTGCCGCTCCAGATGTGCCGCTCGCCGATGCCGCACCTGGGGGCGGTGTTGCCGCCGGCATGGAGTGCCAGGTGGGATGCCGCCGGCATTTTTCAAGCCCACTCCGTGCAGCCTAAGATCAAAGTTAACGATATAAATCAGTGTCGGAAAACTGAACCAAAACAAAGCAGGATGTTATAGTAAGCGAATAAAGTAAAGTTCATCACTATTAATTTGAGTTTCACCAAAATAGGAACGCATTAGATTCTGCACTTACCACTTTGAAGGATACAATGCAATGGCCGAAATTTGCAGTCTCAAAATAAAATAATTGAATACAGTGTAATTCCATCGTTGCATCTCTTTTTATTAAAATATGATTTTCTTGTTTTTTAGCTAATATTGCAACTAAATAGTAGAATTTATAGAGCCAAATGCAGCCACTTTTGTATCAAAACACATAAGTGAGACGCACTTTACTATATTCTTGCATTCAAACCCTTTTAGATACAAATGACTTTTAGGTGGTGATAACAATTGAAAGTATAATGGTCTTATACATTAAGCCATTTAAAAAAGTTGTGCTCTACTTTCTCTACTGATACAATTACGATCCTAGGACATACATATTTGCTGAAATACTATCGCCAAAATCTGAAAGCGGAATTCCCAATACAGCTTTGTGTCAGTCAATATCAATTAGCAACCTAAGTAAATCATCAACCCAGTGGAAACCAAAAAATTGAAACACATAAAATTTAAGATTGACAATCCAAGGGAAACAAATGCACACAATATAAAATTGAAATATTTGCATCAATTAAATCAATTGAATTTCTATATATCTACTAATGCACACAGATTTAAGATTGGTAACCTAGTGGAAAAAAATTGAATACAACGAAATTGATAAAATGGGATTGAAAATCAGAAAAACAAACCTGATTGGTGTTTAATGTTTTTCCATAAGAGTTATAAGAAAATCGTTGCTGGGAGGTCAAAACGCAAAACCGCAGGCAGAAGGCAGATAGAATGGTAACCGAGAAAAGGACCGATAGTGAGATAGAAACCGATAGCCGATCGAGAAAGAGAAGAAACGACGACTTCTGTCCAATTTCTTGAGCCTTTTCCTTGATTATCCGAGCCTTTTTTTTTTTTACCTAAATTTAGATTTCCATACGTGATTTCTCTGGCACCCTTGAAGACTTGAAGTAGTGTACCATATCTGGTAGTATGGCGTAAAATAACTTGGCCCTCCAAATTGTTGGGCCCTATTCAATCGAGCAGCCTGAGCCTATCTAAAACAGGCCCTAATGGCGGGCGTGGAGATCAATTACCGTGGTGGTGGCGGCGATGATGTTAATTTCCCTTCTGTCTCCTCGTAATCTCTACATCGGCTCGATTGTCTCTTCCCTCCTAAGCAACACATAGCCCCAACCCAGAAACACAGAGCACGGCAGCGGAGAAGGCAAAGGTAGGTGGGGAAGGCGAGTGGTGATGGCGATGGAGACGATACTGATTTTCTTTCCTGAGACGGTAAAAAGGAATTAGAGGAGGTGTCTTGAAGAAGAGGAGGGGTAAAAGGGAGAACTGAGAAGATAACACGTAGGTTAAAGCGGGTCAAAGGCTGATTGGAGACGACAAACGAAGTAGAAGAGGTGGCGGAAGGGAAGGGATTGGGAAGAAGAGGTGGCGGAAAATAAGTGGAACAATTACTATTCATCCGTTGTAAAATGTAGTATAGGGTAACTAGGGGGTTTATCCTCCGTGCATTGTTTTGAAAACCGGACCGGACCGGCCGGTTGAACCGGTTAAACCGGAAACCGGTCAGGTTGCCGGTTTTTTAGTACCCAAAAACCGTTTGTAATCAAACCGGTAAGAACCGGCCGGTTCACTAAAAACCGGGTTCAACCGGACCGGTTAACCAATCAAAAAACCGGTTTGTAGCCTTAGATCATTAGACCACTGCCTTTTTGCTTCTTGCTGTTCGCGTTTTGGTCTGCTTATATAAGAGCTGGCCTTCTTTTCTTTTTATTATACAAGCGATGTGGGACAAAGCCACACAAAGCATTCTCTCGTTCATTTTTTTTTTCCTTTTAATTGTTTATTCTCTTTTTTTTTTCCTTTATTTATTCTATATATTAATGCAAGAAGAATACAAATAAAACATGAAAATATGAACCAGCTTGTTATCGTTGTTTGATGTTTATATATTTTAAACTCCATCATTATATATATATATATATATATATATATATATATATATATATATATATATATATATATATATATATATATATATATACGGTTTTTATGACCGGTCCGACCGGTCGAACCAGTTGAACCATCGAACCGGTAAGCCGACCGGTTCGATGTCCGGTCCGGTTTTCAAAACCTTGCCTCCGTGCGATGCTGCGGGAGGCTTTTTATGTGCAACACGTTAAGAAATATTTATAGTATTATTAAGGTTATATTGTATTGAAATAAGTTGCGAATAGTTTTTGACTTTTTGTTGAATAGAACCATTAAAACGGTGTAATTAGTTTCGTAAATCAGGCGATATTTATGATATCAAATTCAATAGAAAACATCATATATTTTATTAATATCAAGTCTAGTATATATATTGGATTTTAATAATATATTCGAATTTATACCTATTATAATGGAGTAAAATGTATAATAGAAAATTAGAATAAAATATAAATTGAAAAATAAATTTTACGAACATACTCTATATATATATATATATATATATATATATATATATATATATATATATATATATATATATATATATATATATATATATATATATAAAACTAAATTTTGTAGCTAAAAATATATCATATATAGTATATATGAGATTAATGAAAAATAAGATGTATTATTAATATTAATGCGTTGGTAATAAAATAAACTTATTATATCATCAAAAGTATAATAATATAATAATGTATGATAATAAAATGTCTTGAGAAAAATCAATTAAAACAAAAGGTGAGACACAAACATAACCAGAGCACGTGAAAGCTAATAAAATAGTAATAAATGTAGTAATCATGGTTGCGAAATTGTTAGTATAATAAGAAACGCAGATGTCAAGATAAGAAAGTCTAAGAAAAACGTCGCGTAAGCTGAATAAATATGTTACTATTATTCATCGGTTGGTAAATGTAATATAGGGTAATATCACCAATTCTAGAATGCGTGTGTTTAGAAAAATGAATCAGACCTTAGGTTAACCGTTAACATGTGCTTTGGGATGGATTTCATAGTTGGGCTTAAATTTGTGAAGTGGGCTCGACTACTTATTTGGATGACGGCTTAACAATAACAGATAAGAGATTATGGGCTACCGAAATTTATTAGTTCAAGTAGGCTTTCATGTTGGATATGCTTATTGATGGAACAAAGTTTTTCTTTTTAATTCGGAAGAACTAATGTGGCAATTATACAAAAGTCAATGGAATGGTCTTGCTAATCTTGCATTCTATCTCGCTAATTCTCTGATTGCAAAACACATCTCACCAATATTTTGAATGCAAGTGATTTGTCTTATTGGGTTGATGTGGTAGTTGGGCTGAACTTTATATATATACTTATATGATCATGGATTACTAGAATTGGATATGTGAACAGTAGCATAACAGATCAACAGTACACATTTTATTCCAATGTATGAATTCAAGTCAATGGTTGATTAAAAAAGTCAATGCTCGGTTAAATTCAAATTTTTTGACTTTTTTTATTCGTGCTTATCGATTTATTCCAATTTTCGAGGAGGAGTTTGGTAATTTTTATCCCACGGAGCATGTTCTCATAACCACCTTGAAGTTTTATGATCTTATTTCAATCATAAAATGGGGAGAACTTGGTATGTCATTTGATAGAAGAGTGCGATTTTACAACGTCGATATTTTTAAAGTTGGAAAAGAATTGTTGAAGTTAGGTATTTGATTGGGTCTCTATGAGCTTATTAGAGTTTATTTGTTGCAATGGCCATGGGTGTTATGGACTCGACTTTGATTATTCTTGATCTTGTTTGATTGAGAATCGCGATTTTGATTTGTTACATGGTATTTTTGGATGTTTATGTCATTAGAAAATGCTCTTCATTTGAAGACCATTGTGACATTAAGGGAGTTTTTTATTGTCTTCAGAAAAATAGAAGTGATTCAGAAGATTGATTCCAAAGTCGGTTTTTATGGCAGGTTTCAGGTTTGGTTTCTTGCTTATTTTGGGGTTGCTTTTAGAGCTTAAGGACGATTAAGCACTTTCGAGCTTGCTTTGTACGGTTACATATCCTAGAACCCGATTTTATGACTATTAAAGATTCAAGATTTTGGGTATCTTCATCATTGTTCTCATCACTATGTCATTTTTGGACTTCGTATTTGTTAGTTGCTTGATTTAGATCATTATGCCTTGTCATTCATTCCAAGCTTTGATGGGGAGAATGTTGGGGTGCAAAGTTCTTTTACATCACTTTTATCAATTATATCTTTAACATACTTCAATAAAAATGTTGAAAGACAACGCAATATTAGGTCTGTTTTCCATATCCATATTCATCTTAACGTAATGAAGTTCTTCATTCACAGTTTGTCAATAACCACAAACACGAGCCACAACAAAATACTCATATGGAATTTCAGAAGTCATTTTTCTCTCTTTTGTTTTTGTGTTTTTTCTTAGATACTATAAATCTGAGAAACAAATCAGTTAAAATTTTTAGTCAATTTAATTTATTATAAAATAATCATTCTATACACTATACAAATGTCTGAATTGTAGTACAATTCTTTTATTTTCGCAGTATAGATACACTTTTTTAGTACGATTTCAGGAAAATATAGACTTCAGAAAATACATGCATTTTCGCAGGAGATATAAAAATTTTCGCAGGAAAAATTTGTGAAAAAGTAGCACCTGAGAAAACAATGCAGGTGCTGGACTGCAAAAATAAGCAAGTGCTAACTGTGAAAATCTTATACCAAAAATGACATTTTCAATTTTTTTTGCCTTATATATACAGTTTTTCTAGGCTCCATAAATTTTTGCAGGCCCTCAAGGATTTAAACATATAGTCACCTGTGACATGTATGGTTTGGAGATTTTAACATATAAACAGAATTTTACAAATATAGTATATAAGGTATGCAATATTCATGACTGTTTTGGTCTTTGAACTTTTATTTAACTAAATCTTAAAAATTATGTTAAAATATTAGCCTAATTTGTCGTTAATAGGGCAAAAGATACTATCGACACGTAACAACCGAAAGCCGAGCGCAATCTTGTCCTAAATTCTGCAAATCCGGCCACTGTACCCCGCTTTTACTCACCTTTACCCCCCTCCGTCCAATTTCAATTCAATTTCATCTTGATGCCATTGGAGAACTCTCTCTCACTCTAAGCAAAACCCCTCGAAAACCCATCTCATTTCCGTAACCTCTGTGTGTCGATGTGTGAACTCTGCCCTTAATTTTCTATTTTGAGTCGTTGGGAAGCGTCCAAAAAATGTGTTCATCTCTTGTTTGCTAGTATACCCCACAAATAGAAGTACGAAAAAGAAAGGACATTTGTCTCTTAATATCAAAAGCTTCTGAAATGGAGCGTGACAACAAGAATGGTAGTGCCGCCGCTGCTTGTGGTCGGTTGCTCGTGGACGAATCTTCTTCGGATGTGCAGAACGGCAGGAAGCGTTTTCAGATAGACTTGAAACATGGTGAAACAACGATTGTTTCATGGGTTAAGCTGCTTAAAGAATCCGGCATTCCAGTGGATCAGTCTCTTCCACCGTCACCCGAGCCTCCGGTAAGAATTATCCTTGTTAGTTTTATGTTAACGATACCCTGATCATACTTTTGTTGCATTTGTATTATTTCTCCATTATTAGGTTAAATTATTGTTAGATTTGTGCAAATTTTGTGAATTTGGCTTGATCTTGACACAATTCGGCATCTTGTACAAGGGGAGCTTCAATGAATTAGAATTCAGCAGCGGCACCCAAAAAGAATTTTACAAATTGATTCCGATTTCTATTTTGGGGTGGAAAAATATTTAATTTTCCAATTCATACTAAAATTTTTAATCAGCTCTTGTAACTTGTTGAAGGAGGACTGAACCTGCTAGCCCCTCCCAACAAACAATTTGAACTTAAGAACTTGCAGGTCTTATGAGATTCAGGTACTCATGAAGGCTTTGAGTTGTACTAACACTTTTGTCAAATTGGACTAATTTTGGTATGTGTTTGTGTGTGCTTCTTTAAGGAAGTTGCACTAGAGTTTTTGGGCATATATTTTGTGATGCCAAAAGTTAATAGTGCAGATCTATCTTATGATGAACATTCCTATTAATCTGATGGTTTTCAAGAAGTGAATCTATGGTTTATACATCTTGCCGATTTTACATTATTGATGGGTTTATCTCGTTGAAACTTTAGGAATTTGTTGATAATTTCACAAATATGTTGTGCTTGATGGTCTTACAGATGGAGTATCGCTATGTAGCAAGAGAAGTTCCTAATAAAAGAAAAACTAGAAGCCATGGGGACCTTACAACTGAAGTTTCCCACTTAAAAACTTCTAGGAGCATTTAGTGAGTGTTGTAGGGTTGTAACCGGTTCCCTTGGTCGGTTACACCTTCTCTATATACTATTTAAAGTAGTACTATTGAAGGACAATAGGGTCCTAAAATGGTTTGAGCTATTTCATAGAGTATGCATCTTTATATGTTATATGTCCCTAATCAACTAATGTTATCTATATGTCTTTTGGTATCTTCTAATGATGGAAACCTAGATAGAGTTCCTAATATCTAGAACTTCATTGCTAGCTTAAAATATCACTTTTAGTTATCCGCAGTGATGTTTTGGATTTAAGAATCTAACAAATTGACTTGCTTGATCCTAATGAGCTAAATGCATGCATAAAAACTTCTATATTGGCTATATATATTGGTGTAGAATATATATGAATAATGTTATGATCTTTGTTGCATTCTTTCACACGTAGGCCTTTTGATCCATTTCTTACATACATGCTATAAATTTGCTTTTTTGGAAGGTGGGGGTTCGGGTGAGGGGTGGTGTTGGGGGGTTACGGTGGGGGTGGGGGTAGGAGTAGGGGTAGGGTCGGGAGAGGTGTACTAGCATTTTTGGTGTATTAATGTCATAAAATGAGATTTGGACATACTTTACTAGATATATTTTTCAAAAGCGGTTTGATATATTGTTCTATTATTTTATATATGATTTAGATACTCTCGACACTTTCATGTAACATGGCATTATGATATGTTTGTTACTTTTTTAGGAAAACGTCTTATTAGATAGAATATGGCCAAAATGTAAGTAGACTTATACATGTGTAGACGTGGCATGGTTTTTGCTACTTTGGCCTAGTTTTGCCTCACATAATGCCCGTTACTCGATAAAACTCATTTCTCCTTAGTAGAAATTGAGATGTTATCTTATCCACCTTGACTTTCTCTTCAAATATGCTACCTAATTACCTATACTTTCTTGCAAGTTGCAAAATTCTTCATTTCAATCCTTTCTATTCTCATGCGGCCTCATATGCAATATTATGTTTGCATTCGTGCTACATTATTCTTATAAACATGTTGCATCTTGGCATCTTGACACTTGAAACCTAGGATTACAACAAGTCAAGCTGATGGAATATATAGCTAACCACACGTGTGTGTCTATGTGCATGCATGAATATTCCCATGTATTCTGAGTAAAACCCAAGTAAGGGCTTCGTTTAAACTTAACAAAACTTCCAAGAACTTTGTCTAAACCAAGCAATATGTACTTCCCATATATTCCTAGCAAAACTGTTACCACAAGAACGAGTTATGTATCCCTCTATTAACTATGTTAATGCTAGCATCTTCCATAGCATGTGCAACAATAAGGTACCTACCAAGATATGGGTTCAGTATTTGAGGCTAATGACTATGACAAACACGCAAAAAACTAGTCAAATACGATAAACACCGATCGATCCCACGACTAACATGAGGGAGGTAAATCACAATGTCCTCAGAGCATCGAGTTTGAACTTGAGATCTCTTTTTGGGATTCTCACTCCTTACAACTAGCAAGCATACAAGAATGACTTTAGTCAAACAGAGGCCCAATTAGGCTTACTTGTCAAGTTGTAGACCCTAAGCCCCCAGTACATGAAAAGCATTTGATGCAACAACCTCATCGGATGCCTAATACTTGAAAAGAATTATTTGGAGCAACAACCCTACATGGGCATAAGTCGAAGGGGATTTTTGGTTTTTTTAGGAGAAACAAGACCTTGTGGCAAATGATCTTCAATGCATCATTTCAATTATGTATACTCTCTCTCAACCATGCTTTATTTTACTCTCCCCTAGAAGCAAAGGAGAGCTAAAATTCATCAACATATATCATGCTTTAGTTGGATGGATCTAATTCGGAGGTATAAGATCTAACATGATCAGGATTCATAGACATCCTCACCCCATATTGTTAACTTCAAAACTACTCGTTTGTGGTGAGCCAAACCTCCTTGAAGTGTCTTCTTTGTACGTATTTGTCTCTTTGTAAAATAATAGGAACATCTCCTTCAACTCTATTGGTATTGGCATACATCTAAGATGAGACCGTTGGTCTTTGAATATGCTTCCTTACATGACCTAACTTCATAAATTTAGAACCAACATCGTTGGAATCTCCGAATATGCTTCCTTAAATGACCTAACTTCATGAATGAAGTAATGAGAATGATTTATTGGCCATTAAGCATAATCACATTGTATGATTGTCCCATTCCTTCTACAGCTCAAGTTGCTTAAAACTCGTCGATTCTTGATTTCTCAAATGTTTGCATTTAGAGTTTCCACCACCTTACTCTACAACAAAAGAGCATTTTATCCCAAACTAGTTATGGCAAGCAAAAATGAAGATAGAAGGATCTTTATTTTGCATTGATAACATATGCATATCCTCCATTTCTTTCTTGCTACTATCCTACCCCTATTAGTTTCCTCAATTAGTGTTTTGTATTAATTGTATTGACACTTTTAAATGTCGTTAATTTAAAAGGAAAATGCTTAATATCACAAATCTTGGCATTGCAAACATAAAAAAATGCATGGGGTTCTTGCACATAGATTTACTTAGGGGGTGTTAAAACGACGGATCCCATGGGATTTGACCGGAGTTGGAGTTTAATTGCATTCCAATCCCACAATTGGTTGCAAATGAGTATGGAATTGAATTCCGTTGGAATTCACAAAATCCTTTGACCGATTGGTTTCAATATTCCATCCTAAACCCATGGCATTCAATTCCCGACATTTCTTGTTAATAAAACTTAGATACCCTTCTAACCCTAAAATTTCTGATATGAATCCATTCCATACTAGGCCCGTATCAAGCCATAAGCCCAAGTGTATAACTCACTCCCAAAAGCCAGCTTGTAGAAGGATGGGACACTTAGACTTATAAGCCACCAATAGAATTTACTTCCGGCCGATGTGGGGTCGTAACAATTTCACAAGTAAATGCCTCTCTCCTCTCCTTGTACTTTACCTCTTCTTGCTTACAAATTCCATTCCATTTTCTGCCAACCAAATGCACGACAAATTTAATCCCTTTTGATTCCAAATCCTTCAAATTCCGATTCCTTCGACATATTCTAATTTCTTCCAAGACATTCTGAGAACCAAACGCCCCCTTATGCTATTCATATTTGCTCTTTGTTAAATTGTGATCATGTAGTGAGTCATATTAATTAGGTCATGGATTTTTCCGATGCATTTCCACCTCCTATTAGATTTCACTATGTATATAATGACTTCATACTAAAACATTATTTCATGTATAATCTATTTATAGTAATCTCTAATACAAAGGTGCTATTCCATAATTGGCATATGTACCGGTAAAAAACAAAAACAAAGAAAATCTTCATATTAAGCAACTGGGTAGCTCCTATAAATGTGTAATGACTAATAAAGATTGCATTTTTCATTGTTGAAGACTTGAAATATTATACAATTAGTACATTAAAAACCTAGACAGCAATTTACTTGCCCCTTTTATCATATTACCTTAAATATATTTCCAATGGACTCGTATCATCGCATTGTGACTTGTGGTCCAATCACTTGTAAGTATACAACTTTGAACCATTTGGAGCGAGTCCATTTAAGTATATTAACTTTAAATTTTGATGTTTTTGACATAAATTCACAATTTACTGTTTAATTGGCTTTAATATATTATTAGTCAAGATGATAATTTGTGGGACGAACAATAGCACCTTGTTTGTAAAGTTTCTATCTTTTTCTTATATTCTATGACATGCTATTTTTACTTGATTTGTTTCCTGATATGACATTTAGTTTCAAATTCACCAAATTTGGCATCTAAATCTCTTAACTGCAATGGTTTCTTTTAATTACTTTTGGCTGATTTCAGGATGAAGTTGTTGGAATTGCTCATTTGACATTTACTCTCTTTTTTTCAGAAGTGGTTTCATGGAGAAGATGAGTCAAGAAGTCAATGCTCCAGCATCGTTCTTAAGAAAGAGAAGGAAGAACAAAAGTAAGATATCACAAAATGTTTATTAAAATAATAATTCAATATTTTTTTAAAGCAATTTAGGCGGTTGTAAACACTTGTATATATATTTGACCCGTTTTTAGCTAAAATCTGTAGTTATATCCATTTGACCTGTTATGATTAAATGAAACACAAATTTACCCATTTTCATACTAATGTTCTTTATGTTTCATTTATGATTTTCTTTATTACTATTGTATAGCTGCTTTAATTAATGTAGCTTTGTAATTGGTAGTTATAAATCTACCACAAAAGAGCATTGTCAACCAAAAAAACAGAGGACTGATATATCACAAGTCATGGAAATGGTCAATGTCATTCAGGATACCAAAAACACAAAAATGGGACATGCAAGGGTAAAATCGTCAACTTGCCGGAATTATGATAAAAAGCTCAAATCAGGATCTCATTGTGTAATAACATCTGAACAAGCTGCTGTATGTGATGACATCAGCGAAGAACATTCGGTCAATATTGGAAGAAATGAGCTTCCTGATCTTAATGTCCCTTATACAATGCAGACAACGGTGAGTATATACCGGAAAAGTTTTCTAGGGCTATTTTTTATGACGACGATCAGGAGGGCATTTTCGTCTTTTGCACACTGTCCCACCTTGTTGTTTGACTTTTTTTACTCTTGGTAATCCCAAAGTTCTTGAAAATTTCCATTTTGGATGTCCCATAATACTAGCAAAATTTCCTTTTTTTTTTATTTACAAATTTGCCCTCATTTATTCTTTCCCTTAATTTCCCAAGTGCCCATTAAATTCTCAAGTATTTTTTAAACATCATTAATATTGTTTTTGCAATTAATAGAGTACTTCACCAAGACAAATAAAGGATGAATCTTGTGACACAATGAATGGATCATTGCTTGAAAGTACCATCTTGGAGATGGAGACAATGGTTACAAAATGTAAGTTTTCAAACAATTGCAATATTTTCTTTTTTATTTAAGTTTTCAAACAACAGTCACTTACTTGCCCATTGTCATCCATTGAAAGAACTCATAATATTGATTTAAATTGACATGATTACCCTATATCTCATTATTGAAGAGTATATGAAGTGATGTATTTGATGGGATGTTTACTTCAATTTTATAAAAGAGAATTGTCATGGAAATGAAACATTTTGTAAAAAAATCAAATCTTACAGTCTTTGTGTTTCTTTTGCAGCAAGGCAACTTCATGGTGACATTAAAGATGTAGTTCATTCAGTCTCAACTAAAAGCCAATTTCCACATGAACTTAAGCAAAAGCTCAAAACCATTGCTAAATTAGCAGTATGTAACACAATTATGACATCATCATGTTATAAATTTTTATATCTTTTTTTTTTTTTCTGAATTTTAGCATTCAAGCCAAGAGAGAATATCAGATGAACTAATTATGCGTCTTATGAGCATTCTTGGCCAATGGTTGAAGCCAAGAACACTAAAGGTATCTCCATGAAAATTATGATTTTTAGACGCGCAATTTTAAACCAAATGTTTTAATTTTAATATCACTACAAAATTCAGAAAAGGTAAACATACTTTCAACAACTTATCGATTTAACCATAAACTATTTTATCGGTATTTCACCAGTTTAACCATAAAGTATCTTCAATCATTAATGTAATCACAATAAAAAATAATACTTTAATTGTTGTATCAAATAACCTTCTTTATGTATAGAGATGCTTGAGGGATATGATTCCATCTGTTATACCATCAGCATACGAATTGGATGCTGTCAGGTTTATTCAGATTAAAAAGGAGGTTGTTGATATGATCAAATTGCGGGCCCCATCATCAATGGTAATTGAAGAAAGGATGTGTTCCCAATTATTTAGTCTTGACCTTTTACAAATTTTATATGTTATGTAACATAACATTTAACCTCATGAATCAGGATGTATCAAGTAAATCGAAAGCCACCCGTATAGAAAAATACAGTATGGATTATGGGATGGAAGATAAAATATGTGATTTCTATGACATTTATGTCCAGGTATTGTTCTTATTATGAGGGCATTCACGTCTTTTGCACACACTATATACTTACTTTTTCCATTTTGTATTATTTAATAGGGGATGGATGAAAGTAAAAGCTCGGAAATACGGAAATTCTATGTTCAGGTACTTTGTTTTTCTTTAAATACTCTGTTATCTCTTGCCTCTTTTTTGTTTTTTGGAGATAATTCGTAAATGATATAAAAGAATAAATACTAAAGATTTTTTGTTTTTCTTTAAAGCTTGCGGCGTTGTGGCCAAAAGGGACCATGGACAACCATGGAATAAGAAATGCAATTTGTAGAGCTAAAGAACGACGAAGAACACTATTGCATGAAAAGGTTCGTAGATCTTGTTTCTTTATGTTATTCAAGGGTATTTTAGACATTTCACATATTGTATGTTAAAACTTAAAAGATTGTATAGATAATAGCCGGAGTCTTTTGATTATGTTCAGGGGTATGAAAAGGGCAAACGGGTGGATAACAATCTTCATGGAGAAGCTAACGTAGTTGCTGAACAGGGGAAACCGGTAAATGACCATACTGCCCCTGTTCTAAATTTTCCGGACAGTGTTGTCCCTGGCACGCCTGAACTTGATCGGAAACTTGGCGCACCTGCAAAAGGGTTCAGCCCACCATCAGCAGGTTCCTGCCAGGGTCTGCTAAAACAGGGGAAATTTGATATTATTAGTGAAACCATGTGAAATAGCGAATAATAAGTCCAAAAAAAAAAAAAAAAAAAAGGAATTTGTGTACATTTTTTTTTCCTGGTTGTATCGCCTCATTTGTTGTGCAGGACAAGACAAAACATGTTGTACTGTATTTGACAGACATTGGACTGCGACTCATGGATAAAAATTGTATATATATTTGTCCAACAGAAAAAGGTGGGTCCGAAATTGAATCCAATGGGATAAAAGTTGTAATTTATTGTCCTGTTCATAAAGATGGAACAAGATGGGATAGAGGATTCTTCTCGATCTCACGTTTGTGCAAAAGACGTGAATACCCTTCTCATTTTCAACATTAAAAGATAGGTGTAAAAAACTTGTGAAGTCCAGTCTCGTCAAACAAACGCAACTTGAATGCGTAAGAAAACGGTTTTCGGGTTTTATGACATTTTAAACTTTTTCTAAGATGTTTTAACCTCTCAAGCTTGATTTTTGTTACATTTATGTGAAAACAGGTCGATTAACAGCCAAGTTTCAATTTTCTTTTATGTATTTCAGGAGGCTTAATCGCTGAAATTTAATTTTTGTTGCATACTTGTGAGAGTTCGTCATATAAATCAACGAAATGAACTTTAATATGTAAGACGAGTTGAATTACCCGAATTCCATATATGCAACAAAAAGCTCTCAAGTGTGTAGCAATGTTATATATAGAAATGCAGTCAAAATATGTCAAATCTTTGCAAATTCATTAGGTTGCCAAGACTAAAAAAATTGAAGTAGAAAAGAATGAAGGTATACAAACAGCCAATACAAAACATGTAAATCCAATCAAATGTATTCCAATTTTCCGATAGAGAATTTCGTATGCCCTAAAATAATTACTAAAATATCATATTTATTCACTTTAAACTCTTAATATCATACATGCCTTAAACAAGCTTTCAAAATATTATCTTTTTTAATTTTTTTAAATATTTTTATAATTATTTTTTGTAATTTAAAATCATTATAAATATAAAAAAATTTGGAGAGATTGGAATGCCCTTTGTATCTAATTAGAATACTTTTCAATCTTTTTGATCGCTTCCAATTTCCAATCGCCGATAAGCTGTGCACGTCCCTGGATCTCTGAGTAAGGACGCGACCAGGGGAAGGGTGACTCCACCATTGTCTGCGTCCAGAGCCGCCCGTGTGATTCAGAAGATCGTTGGAATAAGCTATTGATTTAGAATATCACAAATTATTGTTCTTGTGTATCTGCATACATTTTGAAATCCACAAATAGTTGGAATTTTTCCTGATTGTAGTGGAGTTTATAAGAATCGGTTGAAATAGAACAACTGAGTTAAGATTAGAGACGCCTCCATATTAAATTCATGTTTGAACAACCTGAGGCTCTGATTTAAGATTATGTTGCTAGATGTGTCCACAATATTTAATGGCAGATATGAATCCATCCTTTAAGTGAAAGAATAAAATCTAGGCTCTTTAGGGTGTATTTGGCAAGTTCTTCGTTATGATTCTCACATCCTTAGGGATGTTTCATTATAAATAAAAATCTAGTCTTTAGGGTGTATCTGAAGAGACGTATTTACAATACAAGATGTTTCATTATCTACGAGTGTAATGTATGTCATTATCATTGTTGTCCCAATTTATGATAATCAAAGTTATTGGACCGAGTTTATGATAATCACATGTTAGTGTTGATGATTTCTAGACAACTTGATTAAAAATATTTTGGGTAAATATGATATTTTGAATATTTGTGAAGGATTTATATGATATTTTGACAGGAAGAAGCAATGCGGCGACATCCGATTCGAGTTAAGAAAGTATTTGAGTGAGGGCAATATGACTTTTAATAAATATTTCGACATGCTAGATTGGTGGAAAAACAACACATCCTGTTTTCCTAGTATTGTTCATATGACAAATGGTAATTTCTATAACTATTTTTAGAATTTTATACGCTAACTTATAAAGTATTTGACTTTTAATTTTAAAATTGTTTGCTGGTAGATATTTTGTTCATTCAAGCGTCAACTGTGGCATCTGTATCCGCATTTAGCACATGCGGTCGAGTTTTAGACGAATATTGAACGATATTGACTACAACGATTGTGGATGCATTGGTACCGAAAGTCACGGAAACTCATATTAGATGATTTTGAAGATATGTTAAAGGATGAGGAGACAACGTTGTGTATCAACTTTATATCTTCTCAACATTTATAATTTTATTTGTTAGGAGTTTTACATACTAATTTTTTTTTTTTTTTGTTAATTCTATAGCGATAGAGGAATACGGTGATAAAGGAAAATGAAAGAAGATGGTTGATGTTTAATCTTTTTGATGGATTGTTTCGTTTTCATATTTTCTTTTGATAATAGGTTGAAAAAGTTGAAATTAAATTGGTATTTTGGTTTCCAAATTTGAAGTTTTAGTGTATTTATTTCGGATTCATTGCTATAGTAGTTGTTTGTTTTAATGAAATAAGTTAGTGGTATCGTGCTATAAAATGAGTTAATGGCTAAAAAAAGATTTAATGGACCCGAACCAAAAATGACCTTATGGAATCGGGCTGAAAATGACTTAATGGCGAAACTCGATTTTGGAATCGGTTAACAGGCACCGACACTGGAATTGGTGTACATTTCTTCGGTCCAGCTCTTGGTTCGGCGTTCACCCCTTACTCGGTTCCCGTTTCGATTCGGACCGGTTCGAAACCAATGATCATCCATTCCCTAAATAAAAGAGTTCTCCGATTTCTCAATAAAAAAATTCTCCTATTCCTACACGTGGTACTATGTCAAACCACATGAATTTCTTTGTATCGTTTTATCGTTTTTTCCTTTATTGTTTGCATAACAGTATGTACTATGTACCATGTTTTGGTAAAAAACTAAAAACTCCATAGTTACCTACCACTTAATGCATAAAACACCAAAAAACAAATAGGTTGAGAGACCATAAGATTATCATCATTAGCAACCCAACATAATCCATCTTTTCTATTAAAAAAAATAAGAGAGGTTGTATATATTCCTACTAAATCTTCATATTCATCTTCCTACTCAATAGATCAATACAAGTGTCAAAAACAATGGATGAGATTAAGAGAGATGATTAGTGGATTCCACATGGCATTATTTAGTGAGTAGGAAGATGAAGTAGGAAGATTTAGTAGGAACAAATACAATTTTCCAAAAAATAATTTCTCTCCTCCATCTACAAAACCTAATTAAACACAATCTTTTACACCCATTAATAACCTAACACAATCCAACTATTTATTAAAAAATATCAAATATATATCAATATTACTCTCATTTTATAAAGAAAAAAAATTAAATATTTTGATGTATTTATATAAAAATGTCTTAATAAAATTGAATTGATTATAAAAAGATAAAAATATGGAGGAGAGAGAGTGGTGACTTTTGCCAATTTTTGGTTGCAGGCTTGCCGCTTTTCACTTCCATTTTTTTTTTTTTTTAATTTGATGAGCCAAAAGATTGATCTAAGAGCCTGGGCCTAGGGTTACTAATATGGGCCGGGCAGGAATTCGTATCAACGACAATCCTGTGAATTGTGATTCCTGTCCGCTTCACAACCGAGACGTTTACACACTTAAAACGAAGAGGTGCAGTGCAGGTACCGTCACCGAACAACACTAAACAGAGACAAAATAGAAAAAAATGTCGTTCAAGCGCGGGAAGGGCAAGGACGAAGAAGACCACATCTCGGAACACGCTCCTCCAAAGAAAACGTCCAAGAAAGACTCCTCCGGTGATGATTCCGGTGACGAAGACAACATTTTCATCTGCGATGTGTCCAAAAACCGAAGGGTTAGTGTTAGAAACTGGCAAGGGAGGGTTGTTGTTGATATCCGTGAGTTCTACATGAAAGACGGCAAGCAAATGCCTGGCAAAAAAGGTTTCCTCTTCACTTCCTTTCATTCGTACACTTAAATGCTCATATTTCATATAATCCTGGTGTGTCGCTCATACCCGTCGCTAAGAATACACATTAGGGTTTTTTCTTAGTTTTTTTTTTTTTTTCTGTCTATGAATGTAGAGTTCAACTAGGGTTTCGTATGTTTTTGCTGAATTGAATCAGGGTCTACTTCGCTTAATTTACCCATTAGGGTTTTCAATAAACGGTGGTTTTTACATAAAGCTTGTACTTTGTATATGAGAATTGAACATGGCTAAGTTGAATAGCTTATAAAGAACTTAGATAATGTTTTATTAGGGGGTTTCTTTGTTTTAACTGAATTTGCTTTAGCAAGAGCTTATATGCTTAAACTGAATTTGCCCTCATTGATAATGTTTATTGTGCTTTCAGGTATCTCATTGAGCATGGATCAGGTACTTAATCACAGTTCTTTTCTTGTGTTAGATCATACATAAGTGCTGTTTCTTTTTTACTTAATGGGGAAAAAAGAAACAGGGTCTTACTTGTTAATATGGTTGGTCTTACTAACAATGAGCATGGTTGTGATATTTTTTGCAGTGGAAAGAACTTCGTGCTCATGTGGATGAAATTGACAAAGCTCTTGCGTAGTAAATGGTGCACTATTCGTAACAAGCTAGACTAAAATGTTGTTGCTTTTTGTTGACTGTTGACCAGAATGATTAGTAGTGCAAATATGCTATATGTTGTATGTAGGTGGTGGATAATGTCTTGTGATGTTTCGACACTGTTTCTTTTGAAAGGGAAGCATATATGCAATGACATTTTCCATCCTATTGGCTAAATATTGAATGCTGTTGAAAAATGAAAAGAGATTACACGTTGTCATTGCCACATGGAAATCTCAAGTAATAGACTACCAATAACTTCCACCATAGCTTTGAGTTGAATGCCTAGTTATTGGCCTAGCATGTACTCACACACACATAACACTGTTAGTGGAACTAAATGATAGGGGGAGAGATTGTATGGCCGACTTACTCTACTTTAAAGTAAGTTAATCATTAGTATAAAAATAAATATATTCCAAATTCTAACGTTGTCATTTCATATGATAGCTTGATACCAAGTAGAAGAACTACTAGGGCTATAAACGAATCGAACGTTCAACGAAACGTTCACGGTAGGAAGTTTGTTTATGTTCGTTTATTTAATAAATGAACAATAATGAACACAAATTCTCGTTTGTTTAGTTAAATGAACGAACATGAACAATGATATTGTTCGTTCAATTATGTTCGTAAACGTACATTTATGTTGTTTGTTTACGTTCGTATATGTTTGTTCATTTAAGTTTCTTTTATGTTCATATATGTTTAATTATGTTTGATTACATTACAATATTATATATTCGTTTATGTTCATACATGTTCAATTGTGTTTGTTTATATATGTTTGTTCGTTTAGTATGTCACGAATATAAATGAACGAACATAACAATATAATTTATTAAACGAGCGAACATGAACAAGAAAACTGGTTCATTTATCTGTTCGTTTGTTCGACTAACTTAAACTGTGCTTCTGGAACTTCTCAACAATGTAGTGTAGTTCTTAGTGCTGTAAACGAACCAAACAAGGGCTTGTTCATGTTCGTTTCAAATCCTTCATCATAAATTGGCTTTAGTTTAAGCTCCCCCACTTCAAGAACAAATACGAATTGAGGAAGTCAATGATATTCTAGTTGAACCATCACATGTTCCTCTTCAAAGAAGATTCAAAAGGTTCATTCAACCACATATCTGAGAACAACTTTGCCTAACTCCCATTAAACAACATACAATTTATGATTAGATAAATGGTTTTATTCTCATAGGATAAGTCTTAGCCATAGATTGTCCTATAGCATCAAGAGTACTCCACCATCCTTTCCACCTTTATTAACAACTCTGAACCACATATTGATAGTACCTTTGAATGTTGAGAATGCATTAACTACAAGAAGATTGTTATTTCCTTCATCCACATATATTGTAATTGTCCCGTTCGTCTCTATCTCTAAGATTGTGAGATTAAATAAAATATTAGAATACACTTGTTATAAGTCTTGGATGTATTAGTTGAAATAATGAAAAATGAATGTCATGTGAAACATCACTTAGAAATAAGTATGAAAGTCAATCCTTAGGCATTATATCAGTAATAGTAATAATAGGTTATTTGGATATGTAATACAAAAATCATAGACAACTGAAATACCTAAGTTACATGGGTTATGGTTAGGGCTTCCAACGGGATAGCTAAGCGTAAAATGTTCAAAAGAGAGCGACAAATTAGAAACAAACAAAATGCCCTAACCTTCTCATGTAGACCGTGTGACCCGCACAAGGAACTATATGCAGGTCGCATAGCATGCGAGATGTGACGCTTTTACTTTGAGTTTTGACTATTTGATTTAAGCACTATTCAACCATTTTTATATTCAAGCCTTCTCCAAACTTATATGTGTGTTGTAAGGTGCGAATATTGTGTGAAAATCTTGGTTTTGATGTCTACAAGTGGATTCAAGGATAAAAAAGCAAGATAAGGTGTTCAGGGGACAAGAACCGAATAGTCCAAAAAAATCGAATAACAATTATTTCTTTATTTCTTTACATTTTATTTTTAATTACATCTTTAATTAGTTATTGACATTTAATAAATTGTTTTTTAATAGATTAGAAAGTCTCGACCAATAAAAAACCTTAATATGTATTATTTTTAAAGATTTTTTATCTGTAAACTATTAAACTATAATATATTTATATTAGTAGGTGTTTATAAATTTTAACTCACAGCTAAACAATTTGTTTTTGCTTCTCTTTTAGAGTTGTCTAATATTCAAGTTATAAATATTTTTCGAAGTGTCTCGGCTCTTGAAAACCACGAATTGTAAAATCAACCTAATTAAATTGTAATTTGATTGGTTTGGATCGGTTTTAAATTTAGTTTGGACTACTCAGATCCATGTTTTGGAATCCGAAATCAATTCGGATTTATTTGATCAGATCGGATTGAACCGATCCATCCAAATGAACACCCTCAATTAAAGGTAAACAACTTTAGATTATGCAAATACATTATGAAATGGGTGTATTTAGAATCATTCATAAACCCTATAATATGGTATGTCTCTTGCATGCTTCAAATATAGTTAGGTAATGATAATTTGTGAATTTTATAACATGTTATTGATACAAGAACCTCAAGGTTAAAGCTTGAATTGTTCTTAATTTGTTGAGCGAAGTCAAGAATCCTAAATATAAGTTCTAGTTAGTTAAACGTCAAATCAATAGTCTTTCCTTTACTTGGAGGTTTTCAATATCTTGAGGTTCTAAATCCCAAACACCTTCATCACACTGTTTTTTTCTATCGAGTATTGTCCCAATAAAAAATATTTGAAAAATATAACAACACGCTAGAGAAAATGGGAGGAAAAACAAAAGTCAGAACTTTAAAATTTTTATATCAAGTAAATGATACATACATATAAAAGTCTGGAAATAATTTAGCAAAAACAAGACAAAATTGACAGCCTGAGAAAGATGGGGGGTGGATTAGTATGTTTTATCATTCGCCTAATACTTTCTGCTTCTTGGCAGTGTTCATGAAGGATCTTAACACCCATTCTGTTTGTGCTTCTTCTTGATCAACTGTTCCAAGCTTTATCTGCAACAATAACCATTACAAATCAATCAACACCACATCGGTTCCCTACCAGGGGTAAAAATGGAAAAATAGAAAAACACTATCAATGCTTCATCATATAGTGAGTGATATTTACTTTTTTACCCTTAACAGAAAAAACTTTTATAGTCTTTTATGAGCTTATGTTTAGAAAAAGATTTGGCAATTACATGATATTTTTTCACAATCACATTTGTTTCCATTCAAATTAACAAAATTAATTCAATATTAAAGAAGTTAAATAAATGGGAATAAAATAATTGATGAAATTAAGGGCTGTTACCTGATATAATCGTAACTCAAACCGAGGGCCCACCTCCTTTAAATCAATTGATTTTGGACCTCCACTTTGTCTATAGACATGATGCCTGTAAATGTAAAAACAACCAAAACACCAAAGTAAGGTTAAGAGAAAAACACATTAATTGACCATCAATGGAATGGAATGGAATCAGCCATTACATTCCATGATCATGTCTGGTTGGCGTGTAGAAATGAAATACTTTGTAAATACACTACATAACTTCAACTCTACTCTATAAATTATTTTTACTATACTTGGTGAATTTTTGTTTATAAAAATAAGAAATTGAACATAATAAAAGCTTGTTAAACCCCAAACTATAATAAAAAAAATATACTTTTAGAAAAATTAAATTGTAATTTATATATAATCAATGATTTTTTTAAGGATTTGTGTTAGTAAAAGTTACATATATGAAAATGGGTTATATTGTGATTTTTTATTCCATTGTGGAAAGAAAAAACAGCGAAGGTTTAAAAATGAAAATACAAAACGAAAGAAATTACAACAATCACATTATTCCAGTCCATTAGGCAACACATTTTTCTCATTCCAATGGAATCAACCATTCCATTCCTTCACTGGTTCCAAAATGCCAAATACTACCTAAAAAAAATTACCTGAAAGAAATGTAATCTGACTGATTAGCAAAAGTGATTATTCGCTTCGAATCAGGTTTAGGAACCGGAAAGAGATGTTTCAAGATGGTTGCAGTTCTTTCACCAATCTATTCAATTAAAAAAAAAAAGATAACAAGTCAAAAAAATCTCAAATTAAATTCAATATGACAAGAAAAGTGAGTTTATACCTTGGTGGAGAAGTTGTTAAGAATCAGATGTGGATAAGCCTCTGAAACAGTTCCCATTTCCTTCTTGTCTTTATTGTCATGTCTTGTAACCTACATGTAAAGATTTGAACATGCATTGAAGAAATTAGGAAAAAAAATAGCAACGTACTTTCATTGAATTGTTTATTATAGCATCCCATTTTCATTACTTCATATTACAGCATTGCACTTCGAAAAATCTATACAATAATTGCTACAATTGGGTAGACTTTTTGAAGTAAAATGTCTTAATTTGAAAAAAAATAAAAGCACAGTGATGCGATAAAAAGAAACGAGAGTAGGATGCTATAAGCCTATAACACACAAATAAACGAATATGTTTAAGAAGTCACTCACCACATTGAGAATCTGAAAATAAGAAGTTGGACCAAAAGGCAAGTGACTTATAACAATCTTATCAGGTACACCACGATGTTCATAAACTAGTATAAGATCTGTGAAATCATGAGCTCGACAAGTCTCGACTATTTCAGAAATAACCTGTATTGACCAATATTAAAGTCAGTCGCCCAAATGAAATTATCAACAATCTACTGATAAATCAAGTGGCATGAATCATTTTATGTTTAGCAATTAACTAACCTGACCACCACGGTTCATACGTTGCGAATTGGGAAAGACAAACTTCAATTCCTGCAATTAGAGCCATTAAAATTGCTTTACTACAAAGAACTTAAAGAAAACAATATAGAAGGATTAAAAACATCTTAAGGTGATGAAAAAATAATTTGGCGAATAGGCAAACCTTTACAAACTGTTTAAGGGGAGCACTTGGGTCGTGAGATGTGGTTAGCAGAATTTTTGGATCTCTTTCATTTGCATTTGCATATTCGTCATCTATGGTTGATCTTGGAACTAGATTGAAGAAATTTGAAAGACATTGTTATTAGCAAGGTAAAACAGTTTGTAAATAGAAACTCACAAAAACAAGAGAAACCAAAAATGCACATCTAGATTGAAGAAATCACACTTCTTTTAAGAATCTGATTCAACAATCTATCATTACTACTTGCTAAAATCAAACCGTTACCAAATCCTTCTCAGAATTTGGCTTTTGATTTCGACCATAGCTCTTCTCTAAACATACCTTATGGTACAAATTTAACACAAAATCCATTATATCGTATCACTAACTTTTAGAAGTCGCATCGATTTTGAAGGTTAAATTACACACCTGCAGTTCGTTCATCTTCAAGGTCAATCTCTTGGCGAAGAGCGGCATCCTCGTTTCTGAGCTCAGTTGGAATTGGTTTCCCCTCTGCGCATAAATCAGGATTCTATAAATGCACATCTTATCAAATAAACGAAACACTTTAAAAAAAGGTGCAGTAACGATTTGACCAAAAACAAGAAGAAAAAACCTTCAAGAGCTTGTTTAATTTTTCGTTTCTTTTCGTAGAGCAGCCGTTCTTTGCCTTCCAAACTTTTCCTATACAGGTACTCTCTTCTCAACCTCACATTCCTTCGCAACATACTTCTCTTCACACACAGACAATCACTTGCAGTTTCTCCTTCAAGAGAGATAAAACGGTAACGAAGAAATAGGGTTTTTGCGTTCTTTGGTTAGTTTGCAGGTAACCGGGCATCAGTTAGGGTTTTAGGAGTCGGTGTAAAATAGGATAATTGCCACAAAACTATTACATATTGTACCATTTGGCCCCCCTGGTTTCAAATTATTTAATCAAGTCACCCACCTGTATATTTTCACTTTTTTGTCATAAATAGTCCTCCAAAACCCCCCGATGATAAAAGTCCATAACTCAGTAAAACCCTCGCCCAAAAACCCCCTGAAAACACCTTTGGGATTTTTGTGTCAGACGATTTGTTCCTACAAATCTGAAATTGTGAGGAATTTCTTCTTTGTTTTTCATATCGCTGAGTTTTAGGAGAGATGGACTTCTTGTACGAAGACTGCAAATCGTTGTTGGAACAAGTGAATCTTCAACAGAAGGGGCTTAGGCATAAGAGAAGGTTTGTGTATTTCAGCTGCTTCATTCTACAAATCTTCTTCAACAATATCGTTTATCTTTTCCTTTTTTACTTTTTGCTCATAAAATTTTCTTATCCCTGATTAATTCTGGTGTTGTTTGAAACAAGGTTGTTAATTGGATTACCAACATCCCAGAGCGAAGCTGGGAAACTAAAAGAATCTAAATTTCAACCTGAAAGGTACGCTAGATTAAATTCAGTTCTGTCTATTAACGTGAGTATATTTTTGAGTGACTACTTATTAGTAGGAATGAACTTTGAATTTGGCTGTATTCAGTTTTTAGTTCTACGTTCTATATTCAGGGGTCTGTTTGATATGTGCAGGCCTATACCTGAATATCTACTTAGGGAAGACGATGTAAGTGTTATCTTTTTATTATTTGATTTGATGATGAAATATTGAAATGATTAGTGGTTATCTTTCTAAAATTTGGGCAAAATTTGCGATTTAATATATTTTATGTTTCCACTTCGTCCCTATTACATAGCCCAAAATCTTTTATTCATATCTCCTGATATTTCCCAATATCTGCATTCAGGTATCCTACGAGACTATAAGATCTTTTGTAAAAAAGATAGTTGAAGAACATGAATCCAAAAACAAATACAAAATTCTTCACAAAGATATGCAACTTAGTCATTCACCTACAGACATCACAACTCTTCTATCCCTAATCGATGATATGACAAATCAAGGCCTTTTCCAATTTGCCAAACTACTAACAAATGGTTCATTGAAATTCGAAAAAACCCGTTGGAAAATGAAACAAATTATCAAAGAACACCTCTCAAAAAACAATGCCCGACAAATAAATTTATCTAACGATCATCTATTGGTACTCAAGAATCCACAATATTTCCGTTGGAATCCCGAATCCCGTTTCATTCCCGATTCCGGTTCTTCCCATTCCGCTGTTCATAAAATACTTAACGTTCTTGAAGATTTACCCACTCAAACTCTTTCCGCTATGCATCGAAAACTCAGAGGAATCAAAGATGACATTCCGAAGTTAACACAGAAAAAAACGGGATGGAAACGGGACATGTTAATTGATCATTTGAGAGAAAAGTGTTTGAAATTGCTTTCAAAACTTAGTGAAGGAGATTTGCTTCAAGAACGATTAGCAGAAGCAATGGAAGTTGCAGGGTTGACTTTAAAGTTGATTCAAGGACATCATTATGCAATTAACTTCATACAATTTTCACCTGAAATAATTGTTCTTCAAAACGAGATTGCAATGTGTATCAAAATACTCGATCAGAAAGTCAAAATACAACTCTCGTTGTTGAAAAAAATACAAAATTTACTCGACCCGGATGCTAAAATATCTGAAAGGGCTTTACGGGGGCAAATAATGAATTTCTTGATGAAATATCTTTTTCAGTGTGGTGATATTGACACTATTCCACAGTCTTTACTCAAAGCCCTTGCTATTATAAGAAAAAGTGTTAAAGGTGATTATAAAATAGATGAAGAAGTAGAATGTATTTTGAGTGTGAGTAGTTCTATGAAGCAAGTTTTGTGGGACGTGATTCCGGAACATGACTTTTACCTAGAATTTGCTGACGTGTACATGGAGGATCTTGAAGAAAGTGATGATGATGTTATATGTGAGGATAACGAAGAAAATACGGAAAATAATGTGTCTAATTTTAGTAATTTAGATGAAGAAGTAGGGAGTACAATGGAAATCGAGATCAAACCGGCGGAATTCAATTCCGATTCCATGGTGGGAACTAGTTCGATGGAATCGCATTCTTTGAATGGTTTAAAAGGTGCAAACTCAACGCGATATCATTTGGTGAGTTTCGGGAATGTGCAACGGATGGAAACGGATACGGATCTTGGTTTGATGGAGAATATGGATCGAGTTTTTGATAAAGATTTATGTTTGGAAAGGAATTTGGAGTTTGGTGATGAGGGTATTTGTGGAAATAGTTATCTTGGTGTACAAGGTGCTAGTGATGAGGTGAGTATGGTGGCGTATCGTTTGATTGGTTGTATGTTGGGTGATTTTGCACGAATGGAAGGATGTGAATTGAATTCGGGTGATTTGTGTTATCTTGGATGTGGAATCGATGAGTTAAAGCAAAAAGATTGTAAAGGTAATTTGTTGCTATTCTCTTTATTTCTTTTTAACTTTTAGTTTTTATACAATTTTCTTTTTAGGGTTTGTTTGGTTAGATGGATTACTAAATTTAATCATTGTTGGCAGGTACCAGAAAAGAACTAAATACTCACAACGAAGATGAACTTTCAATTATGATTAAGGCAGTTGAAGAGATAATACCCTCTTTTGCTAAAAGGTAATGTACTTTCTACAAGTGAAATGTTTCATTTATAACAAATGTTTCTTTTGAATGGTGATTGGCATGCTAGTTTTGGACATGTGCACACACTGTTATCAAATATGATCATTAAATGTTTTTGTTAGTTTTGATAAGGCTAAAGCCTAAATGCAAGAAATAGCAATGTACTTTTATTTATTTGTGTATTATCACATCCAATATTCACTTATCTCTATAATTTCAAAACTCAATAGAAGTTCATTGCTATTTCTTGCATTTGAATTCTTTACTTTATCGTTGGCTTGCATACCGCACATTTTTATTGACACTAACATTATATTATAATTTTTTTGTATATAATACTTATATATCTGTTT
Organism: Cichorium intybus; assembly: GCA_023525715.1. NCBI lineage: Eukaryota > Viridiplantae > Streptophyta > Magnoliopsida > Asterales > Asteraceae > Cichorium > Cichorium intybus. The sequence goes on along the minus strand of CM042009.1, from coordinate 74,599,458 downwards.
TTTTCCTGAAAATAAATGTTATTCAGTGAAACAGATAGACTAAAGGAATTGATGGGAAATTAGTCTCGCAATAAGCATCTGACAAGCTGTTGATGAATCTGTAATTTTGGGGCATATATGAGGAATTAGGATCTCCATTCAAGGGGCAGTTTTGTGATTATTTACATGTAAATTTGAAAATGATGAAACATATTTAGCTCATGGGGTGTATCGGAAATGACCTACGCATACAAGTGGAGGTTCTTGTAGTTTTGTTCATAAATGCAAAGGTGTTGTTTCTGTCTTACTTGATGGACTTAATGGAATGGGTCAAAAGATAAAAGATAATCCTAAAATTAAGATTTTATTGTCTTATTTGTCGATTTATATATAATATTTAGAGAAAATTGCAAAGTTGGTCCCTATGGTTTCCCTATTTCTTTGGTTACAGTCTAGTCTTTCAAAACTATGGATATGGTTCTTTTGGCCTACTTTCATTGTAGATTTGCTCCCTGGCATACTTAAAAAGACTGTTTTACCCCTTTTTTAACAGCTTTTAAAACGATGAAATAAAAAGGACCCACACCCCACACCATCGTACCCCTCAACCTTATTTCTTCTCCCTTTCCCCAAAGTTGCTTCTTTCTCTAGATCTAGGTTGTTTTTGTTGATTATATGTTCATGGTCATAACAAGTTGGTAATATTACTATAAGCAGTAGGGTTTTATTGGGTTACACGCAAGAAATGATTTAGCTAAAAGAGATCGAAAGTAATCATAAAGGACTAAATTTATTAATATATCAAAGTAAATGTATATTATTTAGAAACTAGAAGTGGATGAAGAGCTTAAGTGAAAATATCAACAGTTTGAATTTTAAAAGCATTTTATCCAAAATGGGATAAGATAATCATGAAGGATATTATAAATATTTATCATGATTATCGGTTTTGGGCTCTCAAAACCCAAAATCGCAGTTTTTGTCTAAGTATTGAAAAGTTGATGTGAACGATCCTTGTGGTTTTCAAAAGTTGCACAGTATGAGTTTATAGACGTCCATTAAATGGGAGTAAAATGATGATACCCCTATTTTTACCTTTTCGTAATTTTGACAAAACTTACAAGTTCATGGTCATTTCTGAAAATAATATATAAATTGAAAGATAAAAAAATTTAAAAACCCTAAATCCATTTTGATGTTATCGTTTGCAACCCATTAACTCCTACTGCTCTCTCCCACACCTAGCTTTATTCTGTCGTCATCCATCGTCTTCATCCTCGTCGGCAACGCAACCCCCACCTGCCACCATCGACTCGACCAAAGAAAAAAGAGGTTGTGGTGACGTTTCAACTCAAATTCATCAACTCAGGTCGACTTGATCGGTATTAAGGGTTACATTTGGTGTTGCTTCGGACAACAATAGTGGAATCATTTGGTTTGGAATAAATTCAGAACTAGCGAATGTTATTCAAGCTGAGTTTACGAATTTTTGCATGTTGATATTGTTGTAGGCGGTAATCATCTCACGGCCTCTAGCATCCCCCATCACTGCCATGAATTTTCAGAGTTGAGTTCTACACCAACATCACATTTAGACAGAATCATAGTTAAATTGGTTACCATAAGGCTACCATCCATGCTTGATTCCACCAACATTAAAACACTGCCTCACACTTGCTTAAGAACAAAATTACATACCACTATTATCTTAGGATTAACCCCTTTTTATTTAATTTGTTATTTGTTATATATAAATAGATAAAAACAACAATTTGAACTTTCGGCAACAAAATGGTGTTTTATGTCTCTTAGCCTAAGTTGGGGATATTTACGATTGTGATTTATAATTTTCCTTGAATCTAGTAGCATGTGAGTTCTTTTCATGAGTTGTATGTAATCAAGAAAAAGGCATGAGAACATAGCTGCAAATGTATTTTCGACAGATAAGTTCTTGGTTTGTATCATTAAGTTTTCTTTTTGCAATGATCATCAGAGATCTTGTCGGAGAAGATGAACATAATAGATGAGAGGGTTGACAAGTGGTGGGTGGTGGTTGGTAGTTGTGATTGTGATTGTGGTTATGATTATGGTTGTGGTTGTGGGCCATTGATTAATACTTAAATTAAATATAATAAAAATAGAAAAAAAACAAAAAATCGTATTTTGTCATTTTAAATATGCTTAATGGAGATGGTTTAACGGTAACAACATCATGGATCATCGATGCAACTCTTGAAAACCACATGGATCATCCATATCAGTTTTTCAATACTTGGAACTAAAAGGGTGATTCTGGGCATACCGTATGGACCAAAAAAAATGAAATTTATTCTAAAATATATTTTGGTTGTTTAAGTTATTGATAAATGTAAAATTTTGAGTTGGAGCGGTTGTATATCTAAATGAGAAAGAGAATATTCTTAATGAAAAAATAAGTTGTGTACATGGTCTTAAATATCACAAAAAAATTCAATGATCATTTTGATGTAAATTAATAAATTTAATAACATTTAAAACTTTAAATAAGTTAACTTAAATGATTAAATAAATACAAAACAAAAAATGATCAAAATATGACCTTAATTATTTTATATTGTTTTTTATAATTGTTCATGTGATAGTTATAAAACAAATAAAATGTCCTTTCGATATTTTTCAAAACAGAAGAAAGCTTGTCTCTCGGTATAGATGTCAAAATTAGAGGTGAGCAAAAATATTGATGGTAACAATTATTGACTTATACATTAAATTAAATCATGAATAATAGAATAATGGAATAAATCAAGAAAATCAACAACAAATTTTTGGAAAGAAAATGAGGAGCTCTTATAAGGTCGTTCGTTAATCCTATGATGTCATTTGTTAGGATGTTTTTGCTAAGAGTTATCGTCATTACTTACGACTTGGGATAATTATGTGATTGTCGATTTCTATGGCTATGGATACGTATGAGATGTGACTAAACATCTTAGGGTCTTGTACCGGTGAAAAAACCGGATTATAACCCGCTCAAAGAAAGGAAATTTGTCCAGGCCGGTTTCGGTCCTCCAACACCATGTTATAGGCCCATATCTATTTTTGAAAATCAAACATATTGCAACGAATACATTCTCTCTATAAAGTTAATTAGTGGTGATGTCCGCGCGTTGCGGCGATTTTATTAATTGTATATATTCAAAACCATTTATAATGCTCTCTTACACAGAACATTTTTGTGATTTTGCTATTAAACCATGACTATTACTATTTTGCTATTAAATCATGACTATTACTATACATTTCTCTTACATAATGACTATATAAGTAATGTCGCTATTACTAAGAGACCATTTTTATAATATCATTATTACTCAGAAACCAAAGTGTAACTAATACAAATTATAAACTATAGAGACCAAAATTGCAATTATCCTAACTTATAAACAACAAAGACTTAAACATTGATTAATGCAATTTAAAACTACAGAAACTAAAACTATACTTATTGAAATTAAAAACTATCGGGACCAAAGTTTTACTTAAAGCAAATTAAAAAATACTGAAAAGAAATTCTATCTTTAGATGTGTTAATATGTAGATTCTATTTCCAAAAAAATTGTAATTATCATAAAATTATAAGGACCAAAGCTATAATTAATACAACTTAAACAATATTGGGTCCAAAATTATAATTATGATTTATGCATAATAAAAACTACAAGGACTAACACTATAATTATTCAAAATTAAGAACTACATGGACCAAAATTGTAATTAGTATAAACTGTAAATTATAGGGACTGAAATTATAATTAGCAATTATAATTAGCAATTATAATGGCCAAAACTGTAATTAATACATATATTAAACAATATATGTATCAAAACTATAATTATACAAATTAAAAACTACATAGACCAAAACTGTAATTATCTTAAATTAAAAACTATAGGGATCAAAATTGTATTATAAACTATAGGGACTGGAGTTGTAATTGTTGAACATAAAAAGTACATGAACCAAAATTGCAATTAACTTATTCTAGGCCTTACGTGGTAATGTTGTAATTCTTCTGAATTTTATGGTTTATAAGGATTAAAACTGTAATTAATGCAAATTAAAAAATATAGTTACTAAAACTATAATTATACAAATTAAAAACTATATGTATCAAAACTGTAATTATCTTAAATTAATCGCTATAGGGACCAAAACTATAATTATTATGAACTATAAACTACAGGGACTGAGATTATAATATTGGATATAGAAAATATAGGAATCAAAATTATAATTAACTCATTTTAGGTCTTAAGTGGCAATATTGTAATTCTTGTAAGTAAATTAAAAAATATAGGTACTAAAACTATAATCATGATAGGAATCAAAATTGTAATTGTTATAAATTAAGAACTATAAAAACTAAAACTGTAATTATTATAAACTTTATACTGTAAGAACTGAAATTTTAATTATTGAATATTGAAATACAAGAATCAAAGTTGTAATTAGTTCATTTTAACTTTTATGGCAATCTTGTAATTCTTTTAAATTTTATTTTTGTTATCCGCCAGACGTTAAGATTTGTTGTTATTAACTCAAACTATTATATAAACTGTCAAAGTGCCACATTTTTTAAAAATTCCAACTGATAGCACATACATACATAGTCTACAAAGAATACGCAAACAGCCTCTTTCAAGATAGACTGATTGAGAATGATCGGGAATGTATTGTACTGTGGAAACACTTCAATCCGACGCCTAAAATCACCATTTGCCAATTAAGAAACTATAGTAACAAAGTTTCAATGCAGCAGCATTGTAGCAAGATCTAACGAAGGTTCCAAAAAACATAAAAGATGATCTTAAATGAACCTTTGTGAATTCCAGAAAGCTAGTAGCTGAAACATAATTCAAACAAAAGTACCAAAATGCTTGATGATATAACACAGAAAGAACAAGAACTTCATTAAATTGGCAGCATTACAACATGAACAACATCAAATGCTTGTGAAAAAACACAAAGAAGATAACATTGTCTTCAGAAAACACCTCCTCTAAGACGCAGGACAAGGTGCAGAGTAGACTCCTTCTGAATATTATAATCAGCCAACGTCCGACCATCTTCAAGCTGCTTCCCGGCAAATATGAGCCTCTGCTGATCCGGCGGAATACCCTCCTTGTCCTGAATTTTTGCCTTCACATTATCAATAGTATCCGAGCTCTCAACCTCCAGAGTGATCGTCTTCCCCGTCAAAGTCTTGACAAAAATCTGCATCCCTCCCCTCAACCTCAGAACCAGATGCAATGTAGACTCTTTTTGGATGTTATAGTCCGCTAAAGTTCTACCATCTTCCAACTGCTTTCCGGCAAAGATCAGACGTTGCTGATCCGGAGGAATCCCTTCTTTGTCCTGAATCTTAGCCTTGACGTTGTCAATCGTATCGGAACTCTCAACCTCAAGTGTGATTGTTTTTCCGGTTAACGTCTTGACGAAAATTTGCATTCCACCACGGAGGCGGAGGACGAGATGAAGGGTGGACTCCTTCTGAATATTGTAATCCGCTAGGGTTCTGCCATCTTCTAACTGCTTTCCAGCGAAAATTAACCTCTGCTGGTCAGGAGGAATACCTTCCTTATCCTGAATCTTGGCTTTGACGTTGTCGATCGTATCAGAACTCTCGACTTCCAACGTAATGGTCTTGCCGGTGAGGGTTTTGACGAAGATCTGCATACCGCCGCGGAGACGGAGGACGAGGTGAAGGGTTGATTCCTTTTGGATATTATAGTCGGCTAGGGTTCTGCCGTCCTCGAGCTGCTTGCCGGCGAAGATGAGTCGTTGTTGATCCGGAGGAATGCCTTCCTTGTCCTGGATCTTGGCTTTGACGTTGTCAATGGTATCTGAACTCTCCACCTCGAGAGTAATCGTTTTCCCCGTCAGGGTTTTTACGAAGATCTGCATATTTTGAAGGACGATCGTTTAATACGAGAGATTGAATGGAGTAATCTTGGTGTGATTCGAATGAATTGATGGATGAAAGAAGAGGAGAATGAGTCTGTATTTATAGCTGGGGATGTAACAAAAAGAGGCGCCGTTGGGGTCAATACCGAAACTTCCGGCAGATTCTAGAGGCTTCCGATAACGCGTTTTACAAGTTGATCCACACTTTTCCATTCGTACCATTCGGACCGCAAATCCAACATTTTACCAATCTTTGATTTTTTTTTTAGAGGTTTTGTTTTTAAAGCATTTATAAATTAAGAAAAAAATATTGTGTAAAATCATGTAAATCAAACAAAATAATAATTGTGATTAGGGGTATATGAAATACTGTCAAGCTCAGAAATTTGACCCGCTTAAAAATCTGGAGTTTGAAACTTGTCTCAGAGCTCGATACGTTATTATAAAAAAATAAAATTACATAAAATTTCAATAGAATTACGATTAATTTTGCAAGCTCAACTCGATTATAAATCAATAAAATTAATGTAAAAGTATAAATATAACTAAGCTCGATTAAGCTTACGAGCTTCACGTGCCAAATATTCCAATACTCGAGCTGGGTATTCGGATACTTGATCTCTACTCGATAATATACCCAAATAGCTCTTGAACCGAATCGATTTTGAGTATTTTTCTAGTCAGTCCCGAGTATCACACTGGTTGGCTCAACACCATCACGCCCCTAATTGTGACTTATTGTGGTCCATGTGTCTGTCATACATGATCATCAGACCATTTTTGCTTAGAGTAAAAATGTTATACTAACTTGAATTGTTAATCCGTTTACCGAATGACCATACTTTGATGGATTTGTGTAATATATGTCATATTTACCATCCAAATTTAGCAATCAAGAGTCAACACTAATAACAACCGTTATCCTAAATCTCAATAAGGTTAATCCCTGGTCCAACTTTCACACTTGTATTATAAATTTATTTTCTTTTATTTTATTTTTTAGGAGCTACATATTTACCATCCAGATAAGGTTAATTTGTCTTACCCTGCCAGTCATGTGTTCGAATTCCCATGTCAATATATAACACAAACATTACTCTCCTATTTAAATAAATTGTAAACAATAATCATGTAGATACAACATGCAACACAATTCAACATTCCATTATCTTGTAGCAATTTTCTTTAAAAATTCTTGTGAGACCCGTTCCGCCGAGTCGCGGCCAGGACAGATCCGCGGCGCGGCTCGGGCGAGATCTGGATTCGCGAATGATTTTGTACGCGCGGCGCGGCTTTAAAAGATCCGCGGCGCGGTGCGCCGCTAAGGTGAAAAACCCTAATTCGGATTTAAACGCCTATATAAAGGGACCCAGCCCTAGGGTTCGTGTTTTTGGGAGTTTCTGGAGCAGAGACATCAGGGTTCAGCAGAGACTCTTTGGTTTCAAGGCTTTGGAGGTTGAAGGAAGAAATACAACGCGGGAGAAGGTTTGGGACGGATCGTGGGCATCACTCCGTCCTTCAGAAGTAAGGTAAGAAGATTTACTCTTCTGACTTTCCTTTTTATCCCGTCATATGGTATTACCAGTTGGTTTGTAGCTTTAGATGATTTGTAGCACTTAGGGTTTGAACCAAGGACATGCATGGACTTGCATGTCCATAAGGAAGTGACCTTAGGGTAGTTTCTGATCCCAGGGAGGGTGTAGAAAGGAACCCTAGCCGATTGATGTACTGTTAATCGCTGAAAAACATTTTGGAATGTTACGAGCCGCGACGCGGACTGGCTAAGTCAGCGGCGCGGACTCGGCTGAAACCTCGTAATTGTGCAATGGTAGCCGCGGCGCGTAGGGCGAGGAGCCACGCCGCGGCGAGCGACTGTTTGACCAGAAATTTAGTTTTGACCACGGTTTGATGGCAAATAGTGAGTCTAACCTTTAGGCAGGTTTGTAAGAGTCTGGTCAGTAATTGATATGTTGTATGTGTGTGGGATTTAGGTGTGGACGAGCTAAGTGGGGATATTAGAGAATATCTGTGCGGTTTCGAATCAGGTGAGTATCCTCACCTTACTATATGATGTTGCATGTTAGGCATCTTGTGTGTTGTTTACAGTTATATGATTTGCTCTATATCTGTGGTTATTTGTTGTTGGGCTCAGTACTGATGCGTGTCCTCTCGTAGCTGTTGTATGGCGAGTTGGACTATTGCCTTGTCCCATAGCTGTTGTATGATGGGCTGGGCCATAACCGAGAACCCATAGCTGTTGTATGATGGGTAGAACCTTCCCGTGTCCATAGCTGTTGTATGATGGACGCCCGTAGCTGTTGTATGGCGGGTAGGGTCGGGTCGTTCTCGAGGACGGGTTGTTTAATGTGTGGGCATGTATGGTAACTTGTGGACTCACTAAGCTTTAAGCTTACCCGTTGTTTTATAACATTTCAGGTATTTCAAAGGACAAAGGGAAGGGCAAGGTTTGACGGCAGCGCATCGCATTCCAAGGATTGACGTCAATGAACTATATTTAGTATTTTCAAATGTTTCCGCTGTTAAATTTAAGTATTATATTGAATAGTTTTATGTTTTGGAATAAATGTTTATTTGGAACCTTGGTAATAAATGATTTCTAAAATTTTTGAAATTGGGGCGTTACAATTCTTGATCCCAATTGACTATAGCATAAAAATATAAACTTTAGCAAAAACAACAGCAACAGGATCTGATTCTAGGGCACATCAATGAGTCAAAAGGCTTCCAGAAAAGAAAATGAGTAACTAGAAAACCAAAAGAAATAAAAGTACAATGCTTTTAACGGGTCTCATTAAACAAAATTCCATTAACCACTTCTGATCAACTTTACATCTATACAAAGACACAGTTAGCAAATGATAAACATATAGCACAACCAACACTAATTTGTCATAAGCCTAATTGGTTGTTCCAGCTTTAATCTTCAAGCAAATGCAAGAAAAACTTGGACACTCTTGCTAAAAAACATAGCTAACAGATACAACAAGAACATAGCTCCAAGACTATCAGAAATTCAAAAGCTGGAAGTTAGATAATTAGTTACCAAATTAGCTTGATTCTCTTCACAGTTGTCCTTTTTTACTCCATAGCTTGTTTACTACCTTTACCTTTTTCATATTGAAGCCTAACCTCATTGAATCTCTTGGCTTTTTCTGGAAGAAGTGAAATGATTTCTTCTGTTTTCTCATGTATCTCTTTAGGCAGGTAACATTCCAAGTAATCAAAAAAGTCCCCTAATGTCATCTTCTCCAAATCTTGCCACCTACTGGTATCAACTCCATTCTCCTTCACAGAGCCCTCACAACCATCTGGCAATTTGTTTCCTTTATCCACATGAACTTGAAGAACTGCTTCTAATGAACCCTTAGTTAAATTTTGATCAACCATGGCTTCCTGTTGTTTACAATCTTCTTGTGTTGACACCAATTTCTCTACAACATGATCTTGTACAGTTTGATTGTTGGTGTCCAAATTCTCCTCGAGACCACTGTTTTCGACAACATTCTCTGATTCATCAACTCGAACAGATTCACTAGTTTGAAATTCTTGCAATGGCACAACAGTATCTGCTGGTTTTCCTTTATCTAAATCAGGATCTTTTGGAGGTTGCACCTCCAACTTCTTAGTCCTTCCTCGTGTCACTTTACATTCTATGGGGACAATCCGATCTGTTGTTTCTCTTACATCTGCATTTGTATCTTCAGGGATTTGATTTAGTGTAGGAATTGAACTCGCCTTTTCTTCCTTTCTGGAACTTCTCAATGTCCTCTTAGAATTTAAGCTTATCACCTCGTTCTTCAAATCCACGGCTTTCTTAGCTCTGGGACGCAGGTTCCGCTTCTGCACTGGTTCATCCGCCGCATTTTCCCCCAAATCACCATCAGGCCCTAATCCTAACCCATTCTGTTTCCTCTCAACAACATCAACAGCTGCAGCTTTTCCTTGGCGCCTAGGGTTTCTTCGTGGGCCAATAGTAGATTGAACTCCCCCAATCTTCACAATGATTGACGTCAACTCGCCGATCTTAATACAGTCACCGTCCTTGAGAGCAGAAGGAACATTAGGCAAAATCATTTCCCCGTTCAAGATTGTACCGTTGGAAGAAGCGAGATCGGTGAGATTCCATTTGCTCAACTGATTATCGAATTGGATGGAAATGTGTTTGGAGGAGATGCCGGCGTCTTTGATTCCGATGGTATTGCCTCTAACTATTCGACCAATTTTGACGACGCACCCTGATGAATATTCTAGGGTTTCTCCTTCTCTTGGTCCCTTCTCAATTATCAACTTCAGAGTGGAGCTTTCCTCCATTGTTTCGTCTCTGTGTGCGTGTTTGTGTGTGTACACAGGCCGGGGGAGAAGAATTTGAACTTTGAAAAGGAATTGAATTTCCTTTTTGGAATTTTGTACCAAGGATGGGTAGTTTTAAAAAAGAGTAATTGTATTCATTCCTAATGTCACATTTAATAAAACTAATAATATTTTAAGATACATATCATAATTTCATATAGGTAAGAAGATTAGTAGGAATAAAAGGTAGGAACAAAAATATTTTCTCTTTAAAAAAAGGGCTAATAACATAAAAATTACTGTATTTTGACTAAAATCCGGTTTAAGCACTATATTATTTTTTGTTCTAAAAAAACCACTTATAATTTTAAAAAAATTCGTAAAAACCACTTATATTTTCAAAAATATACATTACGACCACTATAACAAATAAAAGTCAATATTTTATACCACCGGTTCGGAACACTTCTTACCCCCGTCGCATTCAAAATTTAGTGGATTCAATTGGATACCCCCATGCATTCATAACGTCACCAAAAAACTGCACTTACGAAGACCAAAATCACATGTAGAAAACTTTATGTATCATTTTCAATGCAATGAAGTTTCAATATTTGCTTCAAATGTCGATATGAAACTTTTCATATAATGTTTCGATGCAAAATAATTGTTAAAAGTTATAAAATAAAATGAACAGTGATCAATATGGAATTTTTTAAAAGTATGGGTGGTATTTATGGAACAAAAAAATATAGTTGTTAAACTAGAATTTTGAGCAAACTACAGTGGTTTTTATGTTATTAACCCTTAAAAAAACTACTAGGCGGCGAGTATTGCGTGGTATGCACGAATAAATTATGTTACATTATCATTTTAAATATTGAACTGATTTATTGAAATTTAATTTTGATGAAATACAAAAATAAAAATATAAAATATTATATATTTTTTAAGTTTTGGTAATCTAGTTGTTGAATGTTAGCTATCAATATAATTGTTAATAACTATTTATATTTTTTACATAGACATAATTATATATCATTTGATAAAATTATTATTTAACTAAAAGTTTAACAACTCGACTATTAATAAAATGAAAGCTTAAGAAACCTTTTGTATATTTACAATATTTTATAGTTTTTATTTAAAATATGTAATTTGCATTGAACCTAACTAAAATAGGATTTATTCTGGTACATATATTTAGTATTAAATAACTTATAAAATTATGTTCTAATGTTTTTTGATGAAAAAATCAATGGTTTAATAATTTTAATTAGTGAAAATTGGTTAATTGTACTAAACAACATATTTAATAAAATTTGGTTAATTACATTAAAAGTTCATTTTAGCATCAAAACTTTCTGACTTTCAACCAATGTTATTTATTTTAAAACCACTACAACTCAAGAGGTTTTAAGTTATGATACTTCGTTTACACTTATGGTAATCGAATAAAATTAAATATTTGAATTAAGTTGAATCATGTATAAACAAAATATTTGTCTTCTTCTTCAAAAGGTGGGCATGACTCGTATTTATCTCCTCCCGGAAATCGAACATGACTATTCCCGTTAAAACATGAACAACAAAATTGTTTGAAGTCTAACATATATTTTATTAATTTATTTAGTTTAATAAGACGTTTGTGAAATACGATGATTTTAGTTTCTTGTTTAAGAAGCTCTTATGTATTATATTATTGTGATTATAAATAGAAGTATGAAGGTTGAGTTTGAAATTCTAAGTGTTACTCTTATCCTAAACCTTTTTTATAATATATTCTAAGAATATGATTCAATCCTCATCATCAGCCCATTGATGACATATATGCTTCAAGGTATCATATCGTGTCTTCCATCAACCCCTGATCTTCTGTTGCATTCTATTCATTAGGTCTTTAGACTTGCACTTGCACTACTCCATCAATATGATCATTCATATGCATAGGCATTCGTGGTCTTCCCATCTACCCCTTAAAAGAAAATGAACGACATTTTCGTTTAAGGTCCAACTGCCTACATGATTTTCACAAATTAGTAATCTATTTCCCTTCATCTCTTTTTACTTTCCATAATCTCATGATATCCTTTAGGCACAAATAAAATGTCAAATTTCATTCTTGATAAAATGGGACTACATTGTAGTTGTCATTATACGTATAAATCATTGGCCAGATGATATTTTATCCTTGTGATAGTCATCTCATGATGAGAAACTGTTAATTTCGTCACAGTCCATAAAGAACTTTTCTAAGTGTCATATTCATATGCTAATTTTAGCTTAAATATCATTATAATCTTACTAACCTCAAGATAGTTATTGTTGAGTATGTGGAGCCTAATTTGAACTGAGGAGTCACTATGACCGAAAAATATCAGTTGTCCGAAGCAACCAAACTAAGACGAGGAATGCCAGTGCAGTTGAAGGTCGTGCTTCGTCTAAGATCAATTTCTTTGTCCGAGTGTGAGCTCCGCTTTGGATGGCCATGCGATGCGAGGCGAGGATCGACCAGTTGTAAAGTAGGTATCATGAATCAGGGGTATTCCCATTTATCTTACTCTACTTTAAGACCGTTCGCAGTAAAGGCATCATCCGGACCAATGAGCAGCCTCCGCTCCGGTCCGAGGCTTTACAGTATATCCTTCTATAGGATCGGATGTGTGGATTCGAGATGTCGATAAAAGGGTTAATCTACTTCAAAAGCAAAGTGTTCCTTGACCCACGTACAAAGGACCGCAGGTGTCAGTGGTTGGTCTGCACAACATGTTATGTTGAACTGTTGCTGTCAGTAGTTGGTATACCACAAGCATGTTCCTTGTATTGTCCCATTAGCTGGCATATGTATAGAAAGTCAAACGCTAAAAGATATGCCATGATCCATCTCAGTTTCCTCACCCAACTATATATATTTCCCGATCTCAATAGTGTTCAAGTGTTGTGTGTGAATATTTGAATACAGTTTATACTTGTAAATTTGTATAGCATTCAGCATTCTTATAATAAAATCCCTCTAGTTCCACAGTGGACGTAGCTTGATCTCGCGATCGAGTGAACCACTTAATTTTATGTATTTGATCTTTGCTTATTCTTATTGTATTTATTGTTGCAACGATTTCTTTGTGTCAGGTGTTGTTTGACAAAATCTTGTTATTAAGAGGTTGAGTTTACAATCTCGCTTGTTGCTTACCCAAAAAACTGGTATCAAAGATATGGCTGAATACGGGAAGATCAATATCGACAAGCTTGAAGGCCATGATTTCGGGTTCTGGAGAATACAAATAGAATAATATATTTACCAGAAAAAGCTCTATCTCCTGTTGACCGTAAGGAAACCAGAAGCTATGTCATTGGAGAAGTGGGAACTGTTAGACCGGCATGCGTTGGTGTTGTCAGGTTGTCGTTGTCGAAACCCGTTGCTTACAACATCGTCAACGAGAAGACCACATACGGGTTGCTCAAAGCGTTGTCCAACATGTACGAGAAACCTTCAGCTGCAAACAATGTTTTATTAATTAGACAGCTTGTGAACATGAATATGAAGGAGAGAGGTTTTGTGTCAGAGCACATCAACGAGTTCAATTCCATCATATTGAGACGGATATCAGTGGACATTGGTTTTGACGATGAACTCCAAGCCTTGTTGTTATTATCTTCGCTCCTAGATAGCTGGTCTGGAACGGTGACTGCGGTCAGTAGTTCATTCGGAACCGTAAAGCTCACATTCGAAGGCATTTGAGATTTAATCATTGAGGAAGATATCCGGAGGAGCAATGCAGGTGAGTGTTCCAGAAGTGCTTTGGCGACCGAAGAGAGAAGGAGGAGACCGATCTAAGGTGGTCGTGGCAGTGGTAAAGGAAGATCAAGTCATGGAGAAGGGGACAGTCCAAGAGCAGAAAATATGTTGTCTGCTGGAACTGCAACGAGAGTGGGCATTTCAGAAATCAGTGTCCGAAGCCTTGTGGATCCGTAGGAGCAAAGAAATAAGTGAATCTTGCAGAAGATTTCGAATATGCACTGATTTGTTGTGTAGAGAGTTCCATAAAGTCTTGGATAATGGACTAGGGTGCATCCTTCCTAGTATTGGATAATGGACTAGGGTGCATCCTTCCATAGTAGTAGAGTGAGACTTGGAGAGAGAAAAATAGCCTAGATATAATTGGAGTTGGAGATGCTACACTTCGGACGTCCTTGGGAACGAGGTGGACTTTGAAGGATGTCAAGTTCATTCCGGGTCTGAAGAGGATGTTGATATCAGTGGGGCAGTTGGATGATGAATGGCACAAGGTTGAGTTCGGTAACCATTAATGGAAAGTAACGAAGGGGAGCATGGTTATTTCTCAAGGTCAGAAGCGTGGATTCTTGTACATGGTGGAGGATTCCTCGGACGAGATCAATACTTGAGAAGAATATCAGAAGACATCTACTCCATGGCACCAAAGGCTTGGTCATATGAGTGAAAATAGGATAGAGATGTTGGCTGCGAAGGGCAAGATCCCAGATGTTAAGGCTGCTGCCGAAGAATTTTGTGAGCACTGCGTACTTGGAAAACAGAAGAAGGTCACTTTCTCTAAGGTGGGCTAAGATTTGAAGGCTACAAATTCGAGCTTGTGTATTCTGATGTCTACAGACCAACCTCTGTATCTTCGGTCGGATGATCTCGTTCCTATATTACGTTCATTGATTACTTAACCAGGAAGGTATGGGTTTATTTCCTGAAGCATAAATTGAAAGTGTTTGCCACCTTCAAGAGGTGGAGAGCTGCTATCAAGATCGAGGCGGGTCTCAAGGTCAAGTCCGACAATGGGGGAGAATACAACAACATGGAATTCGTTGATTATTGTGTTGAGCATGAGATCCGGATGTTGAAGACGGTCCAGTAACCCCTCAACAGAATGACATAGCGGAACAGATGAACTAAACTCTGAATGAAAGGGCGAAAAGCATGATGCTGCATGCTGGGATGCGGAAGATATTCTGGGCAGATGCCGTGAACACTGCAGCCTACTTAATCAACCGAGGACCCTCGGTCCCCTTGGGGTTCAAGATTTCTGAAAGGGAATGGCAAGGTCATGTGGTTTCCCTCAAACACTTAAGAGTTTTTGGGTGTGTCTCATATGTCAAGTCAAATGACAGTGAAAGAGACAATCTAGAGGCCAAGTCGAAGAAGTGCTTATTTTTTTGGGTATGACGTGGATATCATGGGGTACCGATGCTGGGATAGTCAGAGTCGAAGGGTTATCAGAAGTCAGGACGTGATATTCAACGAGAATGCCATGTATAAAGACACTGTCAGGAACCGACCGAAGCAAACCATTAGAATAGATGAAGCATATAGTGTTTGAAGGGTCGTCCGAGATGATCATGTGAATCCTACTGAAGAATAGTCAATAAAGGACTCTGGAAGCAGTGGGAGCAATGAAAAACATTTGGGAGAGCCAGAGATACTGGGAGCTCCTCTAAGGAGTAGGGTAACAACTCGGACCGAAGCGAAGATGATGAATCAGGAGTCGCAGCTCCAGATATTATCAGGAGATCCACTAGAGAGATAAGACCTTCGGTTCACTACCCTACGTTGGCAAGTTACCTATTGCTAACCAAGAATGGGGAACCAAAATCTTATCCTGAAGCCTTGAGGATGAAAGATTCCATACAGAGGAAGAAGGCGATGGAGGATGGGATACGCTCACTTGACAATAGCGAGACTTGGTCTCTTGTCAAGTTACTAGTGAGGAATAAGACATTGTCCAACAAGTGGGTGTTTCGGGTCAAGGATGAAGCTGATGGGTGTAAGATATACATAACATGATTGGTGGTTAAGGGGTTCCAATAGAAGGAGGACTACAAAGGAATTTTCTCTCCGGTTGTGAATATGACCATAATTAGAATTATGCTTGGGATCGTTGCATCTGAAGATCTCTACATATAGCAGTTAGATGTCTAGACTACGTTCTTGCATGAAGACCTGGAACAAGACATCTATAGGGCGCAACTAGAAGGTTTTGAGATTGCTGTTAAAGAAAACCCGATGTTTCGTTTAGAGAAAAGCTTGTACGGATTAAAGCAAGCTCCAAGGCAGTGATACTTGAAGTTTGATGATTTCATGAGGAAAAATGGGTTCTGGAGGAGTGACAGCGACCACTGCTGTTATCAGAAGCAACTCAAGACCTCATACATCAGCGTGCTTCTCTATGTTGATGATATGTTAGTAGCGGGTGCTGACATATAGGAGATCAATAGGCTGAAATAGCAGTTGTCCAAGGAGTTTGAGATGAAGGACCTCGGACCTGCTAAGAAAATTTTGGGAATGAACATTGTCAGGAACCGAACTTCGGGCAAAATCAAACTTTCTTAGGATAATTACATCCTGAAAGTTTTGGAGAAGTTCAGCATGGCAAGTGCTAAGGTCCGAAGCACCCCGCTTGGAAGCCATTTAAAGCTTTTAAAAGAGAAATCCCCAAAGACGGATAACGACAATGAAGAAATGGCGAAGGTTCCTTATGCATCCGTAGTTGGCAGTATGATATACGCTATGGTGTGCACAAGGCCAGACATTGCACATGAAGTGGGAGTTGTCAGCAGGTTTATGTTGAATCCGGGGAAGGAACATTGGGAAGGTGTCAAGTGGCTGCTCCGCTACTTAAAGGGAATCTCGGACGCAACCATAGTCTTCAAAAGGCAAAAGGTAGTCCTTGAGGGTTTTACTGATGCTGATATGGGGAGTTGTGTAGATTCAGTGAAGAGCACGACTGGTTATGTTTTTAAAATTGGTGGAACCGCAGTTAGCTGGATGTCCAGATTACAAAATAGTGTAGCTCTTTCAACCACCGAAGTAGAGTACATGGCAGTAGCAGAAGCTAGCAAGGAGGTGTTGTGGTTGAAGAACTTCCTATCAGAACTTAGGCAAGAGCAGAAGAACTATGTGTTGCATTGTGATAATCGAAGTGCAATTCACTTTGCGAAGAATCCGGTGTTCCATATCAGGAAGAAACACATCAAGATGCGGTATCATTTTATTCGAGAGCAAATAGCCGAAAGTACCTTTATATTGAAGAAAATCATTAGTGCGAATAATCCTGCAGATATGTTACCAAAGGTAGTCCCATTAGATAAGTTGAAGTTGTGCATGACTTCAACTGGTCTTCCGCAATAATAAGGTGAAGACGAGGAGCTAAAGAGAGAAAGTTGAAACTTATTGGATACAGCTTGGTAAATAGAATAATCAAGTTCTGATTAGTCTCCAAATGGGAGATTGTTGAGCATGTGGTTCCTAATTTGAACTGAGGAGTCACTATAACCAAAGAAGATCAGTTGTCCGAAGCAACCAAACCGAGGCGAGGAATGCGAGTGCGGTTGAAGGTCGTGCTTCGTCTAAGATCAGTTTCTTCGTTTGAGTGTGAGCTCCGCTTCGGATGGTCATGTTATGCGAGGTGAAGATCGACAAGTTGTAAAGTAGGTATCATGAGTCAGGGGTATTCCCCATTATCTTACTCTACTTTAAGGTCGTTCGCAGGTAGGCATCATCCGGACCGAGGAGCAGCCTCCGCTCCGGACCGAGGAGCAACCTCCCCATTATCTTTTTCCTATATTTTGTTATCTCAAATATTAATAACGTCATCTTGAGGACTTTTTCCCAATTCCTTTTATATTTTGAGATAATACTTTTCAAAGATTTAGCAATAAATACTTCACTATTTGTCATTTTTATCTGTTTTGCCTTTAGGTCGTTAAGACTAAATTATAATTGAGGTAATATCTCATAATGACTTAATAAAAAATATCATCAAAATGTCTTTTCAATTTTTCATAATTTCACATTTTTGACCATACTGTCATTCCATAGTACATTTAATTTATTTAATTATCAAACTCTTCACTGAATATTTGTATCAAATTCTTATCTTATATGTGAAATTCTTTTGGTTGTTACAGAGGTTAAATCTATGTGTTGGATTCAATTTGATTTTTATGTTAGATCTAGATATGAGATTAGTGGTAGGAGGTGAAAGGTTATGGTGGTGGTGGCAGGAGATCAATTGTGGTGGTAAGAAGTGGAGTGAATGTGTTCTTAGATTTTGATGAGGACGAATTCCAAAAAAAACAATGATAACAATATTAATAATTATAATAACTTTAGATTTCATGAAAATATATAATTAAATAGAAAATCCACACAGACGCCATGTTTGCGGCATGTGAGTAAGTCATGCTAACTAATATTACATGTGGTAAGCCACCCTTAAGTCTTGGAAGAATAGCCTTTTGTCATATGTTTTGAAAGCTTACGAGATTAAATACCCAAAAGTATGTTTAGCAGCCAAATAAAATCATAACGAATAGTTGTCTGGTTCACGTCGTACTCTCTAGTTAGTCTCAAGTTGCATTGGTTTAATATGTATATAAAATACAAAAACATCTTTGGAGAATAAGGGGTGGGTGGGGGAAACGTGTCCTATTAAAATCCAATATTATTATATATATATACAATTGTTGCCTCCAATGAACAGTACCACTTTAGTTTATTACAATTTTTACCCCTGTAGTTTTACCACTTTAGTTTATTACAATTTTTACCCCTGTAGTTTTAATTTGTATAATTATAGTTTTAGTCCCTATAGTTTTAATTTTTATTAATTACAATTTTGGTCCCCATAGTTTTGTTTGCCAGTTTAACATTATTATAGTTTTGACCCATGTAGTTTTAATTTGTTGACTTCCTTAACCGCAGCAACGCGCGGCTCCGTTCCGCTCGTTATAAACAATTATAAAATTAGAGAAATATTAAAGAAACATCAACAAAGGTAAAATAATCACTTTAGCAATCCAATACCAAATTTGAAACAAAATCAGAGAACAATGACCGTCTAAGTGAAAAAACATAGATATGTACCAATATTGTATATTACCCCAAACCACATGGATGATCTATGTAGTTTAATCTAATATTTATTTATATTCATGAAACATATTAAAAATAAATTCGAAACAAACAAATAGTTTTTCTAAGCATGTTTTGGATTTAATATTATATTAAATCTATAGCAATATTTATCAATAAAAATTACATAAATATGAAAACATGAATATCACCAACAATACACATAACGTTTTATAATTTAAAATTTAAAAGCTTATAATTGTATTAAACCATGTTTATTATATATATGTCACAAAGGAATTAATCCAATAAATATATAAATATTAGACGAATGTCTGCGTGTTACGTGATAATAATTTATTTTATTTTATTTTTTAAATATTGAACTAACTGACTGAACTTCCCGTTCATTCTTACCGGCGGTGTCGAAGACTTAGCTCTGGACCATGGAAGTCACCTCCGACGTCCAGAACTTAACTCAGTCTTTTTGTATAAACGAGTCCAAAATATCCCTACTAAATAATGGTGTAAAGTAAAAAAATTTACAAATTGATTATATTTATTTAGTAGTTATTTTTTAATTTTTATGTCACATCATTTAATACTTATATGGCTATAAAATAAGATAATGACAATAGGGTAAGAGAGTTTATAATTGTACATATCTAGTCAATTTGTTTCATTTTAAACATTAGATCAATAAATCTACATCAAATATTCAAAAAAGACCATCATGATTTAGGATTAAACATTTTATCGACTTACAAAGACTTTTTCGATGACCAATAAACTTATGAGGGCAACCAACTTTTGCTATTGTAAATACTTTGTAATTTTTATGCATATTTGATCGGTAAACATAATGTTAAGATCAAATTTGACAAACTATTTTGAATTTTCCAAAAACAACAATTTACACACATTCTTACATCAATAAATAATTAACTATGAAAATTTGTTTGAATAGATCAATATCACACACTATAACCAACTTTTTTTTTATAATATTAACCAAAGTTTTAATTATTGTTACTAATTTGGCTTAAACTTTTTCCTTTTACAAATTTATACAACTTCTTTACAACTTTGTTAACATGTTTTTTTTTTAAACTTAGGCTTTTTACAAATCTACTTTTATAAAATTTCACTTTTAGAATATTTTCAATAGTTTTTATAACATTTTATTTATAAAATTACATTTTTATAAAAATTCTACAACTTTTTTCTATTACATATTGTTTTTTACAATTTGTTTACAACCTTTGGTCAAAATTTTGCATTTGTTAGAACTTAGTCACTTTTAGAAATTTGTATAAATGAATATCTAGAAAAAGAATACATTTTTATATTCTAGGATCTTAAATTCTTGAAAAATGAATATATACGAAAATTTTGAAAATAGACTTGTAAAATCGAATATATAAAATTAGTAGTTTATAAAAATTAAACAGCATTTAAAAATATGCATAAACGTAAAAAAAGTTGTAAAAAGAATAAAAAACAAGTTTGGACAAATTTGTAAAAAAGTTCATGACAAATTCATAAAAAACAAAACGTGGTCAAAATTGTAAAAAAGAAAGTTGGTAATCTCTAATACATGTAATAAAAATTCATTACACGTTATAACAGGTCACAACGCCAAATTCCAGACAAAATTCATGATTGAGTTACACTTTGATGTAATTAAGTGTATATTGGTGTTTAGATACATTTGAAATAATTTGTTGGAAAAATTTGACATTAACTTAAGTTTATCAGTTAAATGTATACAAAAAAAAGTGCTAAACGTGTACAATTACAAAAATTGGTTACTTTGAGTCTCTGATAGTCGAAAAGTCGTCTAAACAGGAAAAATCTTTAATCGTCTGTGTTTATTATATTTTTTTAAATATATTATATAAATCAATTAATCAAATATGAAAAAAACAACTAAATATATACGGTTACAAAATTTTATTACCCTCGCATGCATTATCGCATATAAAATCTAGAAAGGAGATTTACATTCTACTAAAAAAGAGAAGGGTTTGATTGTCTTATTGTGAATGACGAGGGACTTGTTTTATAAAAAAGATCCGTTTAATATTTGGCTCCCGAGAACAAGGGAAGTCTCAAGAGACCAGGTGCGTAGAGAGAGCGCCTCTCTTTGCCAACGCCCAACACGTCAAAATCCACCGTCTGTCTCTTCTCTCTTACTTTTCTCTCAACAATCCAAGCTACTAATCTCTGGTAAATCTTTGATTTCACTCTACTTACAGTATTTACTGCTTTACCTGACGAATTATGTGCAAGATTGAATCAAATTGTGGCGGGAATTGCAAATTACATGTTTGCATTTTCGTGATTTTAATCAAATTTGTTTTCCGATTTGTTGTGTTGGGTTTTCTGCTTCTTCTAAAGTGATTCTGCTGTGACTTGTATCATCATTCACCAGTTGAGTCTAAGTCAAGTCATTTTTATTTAATTGCTTGTTTGTGAGATTCTTTCGTACAACCCACCGATAAAAAACAGCGTTTTAGGGTTTAGAAACGGTGTGTAAGCTTTTGGGTTTTTTTTCTTAGGGGAAATCTGTTGATGTATGTTTGTACAGTTGAGTTGGTGAAATGCCATTATATAGAAGGAAGCCATTCCCTATTTTGGAAAGGCCTGATGATTTGAAGCCCGAGGAGCTGGTGTTTCAAGTTCGATTTACCAAAGAGATCTTTCGTGATTATCGGTACCTTCCAAATTTCTTCTGTTCCCTTTTTGAAATGTTTGTTTTTTCAGGTCTTTCCATTTTTGTCCTTTCTGATTTCTACAGTTCTACTTACATCTTAGAAAAAGACACGCCACAATCACATTTTTGTTTTGATCTAAAATCTCCAATGATACGTAACAAGCCTCTGGCTTTTAGTTTCTTTGCCTAAAAAATATCAGTAGGATCAAAAAGTGTGTCTTTACATAATCTTTTCATATTAATAAAATCTTGGTCTTTCTGCATACTAGTGAATACTTGAAACGGATAAATCTCTATCGCCAAAGAGTATGGACATGCAAGATCACTGGAAAAAGCAACCTGACTTATGAAGAGGCTTTAGTTTCTGAAAAACAGGCCAATGAGAAGGTTCAACAGTTCCCTAAAGAATTCGTGGAGCCTGTATTGCGTGATGTTCAATTCAGTAATCACTCTTCTTACCTTGTTTTTTATCTACTTTACAAGTTATTTATATTTTATCCTCAATTTTTGTTATTTGCAGGCATGCTTACTTTAAAAGAGCTTGTAAGTACCATTGCTGCAAAGTTACAAGAACGTTTGTTAGAGGGTACTGAAATATTAGGGAGGAAGAATAACCGAATATATCCATGCAAAATAGTGAAAGTAATTGAAGAGGAAGTTGAAAAGACACAATACCATGTAGCATGGCTTGATAAAGACAAGAGAGTAACTGAAAATGCTGTGGTGAGTGGTGAAGATTTGATTAAGAAAAAATTGCCATTTGGAAGAGATGTTTTAAGGTCTTTTATTAAAGAGTCTACAGTTAGAAGTGTTCCTTGGGTGCTTCATGATAAGTTGGCAGTAAAATATGGGATTTCTATTGATCTTCCCGAAGAATTGAGAAGCAAAGTTTCACCAAAGAGGAAACTTTCTAAAAAAGACAAGGTAACATTTTTTATGACAAACAAAATAGAGAAGAAGGAAATGTTTTAAAAAAATGGAATCTCTTTTTCTCTAAAGTAGTTCATTAGTTCCATGGTTTTGTTCAGGAGGAAAATAATGGAGACGTTAAGCGAAAGAAACTCGATGATATCATAGAACAAGGTATAATCTTGTAATGTTCTTTTCTTTTAGATTATATGTGCAAAAGACGTAAATACCCTCCTCAACGGTACAAAAAGTTGCAAACTTTTTGTCCCACCCAAAAACTCTCTCGTCTGCAAAAGACGAAAATACCCTCAATGGTACAAAAAGGTGCAAACTTTTTGTCCCACCCAAAAACACTCTCGCATGTGCAAAAGACGTAAACACCCTCCTCATCCAATCCCTAGTAACAACCACAACCTTACTAATTCCTAATCTTTTTTTAATCTTAACATTACAGAAATCAGTGAACCGATCAAATATCCAATCGATGATTTGCTAGTAAAACCTGCTGCAGATGATCCTGTCTTTACTTCTCGCCCTTCATTAAACCGAGAGTTTAATGTCCCAATGGAATGTGTTGGTGATCTTTTGATGGTTTGGGATTTCTGTTGTTCTTATAGTAAATTCTTGAACTTGTCACCATTTTCATTCGATGATTTTGAAAATGCTCTTTGCCATAAAGACAGCAATATAGCCCTGATTGTGGAGTCCCTATCAGCTCTTCTTCGCCTACTTATAAAGGATGATGGTGATTATTTTATAGCTTTACAGAAGAAAAAACGCAAGCTAAAGGTTCAAGTTATAATCCAAATGCATTTGTTTTGATTTGTTGCATTCTTCTAACAAATGAATGAAAGTATGTTGCTATTTCTTGCATTTAGTCCCTTTCAAATGACCCATTTGACCTCAAGCCATTTGTAAATAAACTGTTTGAAATTGCAGCATGTACGTTTTTTATGAAATCGAGTTTGTTTTTTTGAACTCGTGTAGTGTGAATAACCGATTTTTATTAATCGATACAGATCTCATTGGTCACTTGGACGGATTACTTGTGTGATTTCTTGGAACTAACCAGCAATGATGAGTTATCCACTCACATACCTACTATTAGACGAGGGCATTACGGTCTTTTAGACATTCACGCTAAGATCAACATCTTTGTTGAATTGGTTGCTCAAGTCATTGCAACCGACATAATGAGAGAAAAACTAGACGAATATATCGATGAACGACGTGCACTTGGAGCAAAAAGACGGGGTGAAGCCATCGAAGAAGCAAAAAAGAGGAGAGAGAAAAAAGAATTGGAAAAAGCCGAGTTAAATGGAAAAGAACACAAAGAATCTGTTGAAAACAACTCAAATATTCAAAATGGAGATGTTTCAAATAAACAGGACAAAAACACATCATCCACTTTAAAAAAACACAAATCTGAAAACAGGTTCCATGTTTTGTTCTCTTTGACATGAAATTACATGACACGAGTTTTGATGGTTTTATTTTTGGCATACAGTGGGAAGAAGCAAGTCAAATCATCCGAGAAGGATGTGAAAAAGTCAAAGGTGGATAAAGAACCAATATTATCAAATGGAAAGGGGTCAAAGAAATCGATGGATGTTGACAAAAAGGAAACAAATGATTCAACAAATATAGAACAGAGGGTAAATGTTGTTCTTGTTCAATGTGTTTTTATATCTGTATATATGCGTGATTTTTATATGTTGTTTCTATTTATAGAAAGAGTATCTCGAGAGAGAAATGGAGAAAAGATTTACACGCACAAATCCGTTAGGTAAAGACAGGGATTATAACAGGTACTGGTTTTTCCGCAAGGACTCGAGGATATTTGTTGAAAGTTGTGATCACAAACAATGGGGCTACTATAGTACTAAAACCGAGGTATTGACTCCTAATTTTTACATAAATACAAAATTGTGACCGTCTTTTTTATTTTATTTTCTAACTCATGTTTTTATACATAGCTTGACTCATTGATGGGGTCACTGAATCGAAAGGGTGAACGAGAACGGGCCCTTAAAATGCAGCTTGAAAAACGTTACAAAAAAATATCGTAAGATTCCTGAATTTTGTTCTATATTGTAATAAGATTCACCACTATAGTTAGATTTTTCAGAATACAATGTCATAATAAGGAAAATTGAAAGTATGTTGCTATTTCTTCCATTTAGCTCTAAGTGAACATTTTGTGACACAATAACGTTATTGGAAACTTTTTATTTATTTATTACAGAGGTGAAATGCAGAAGAAATCAAAGGAGGCACAGTTGATTCAAATGGAAGAAGAGGCTGCACTGAGGAGATCAAGCCGTGTACGTGCAGCACCAAGGGATAATCCTGCACGCGCTTTTCTCAAATATGTTAATAAGCTTAAAGAAGACTAACGATGCGAACTTTTACATATGAGTTTTGTTTTGGGGGACGATTTTTGAGACTGTTTCTTATTTTTTGGTTTTGGGATGGACAAAACGTGTATTAGTCCTCCATGGAAGTTAATGTCTTCAATCTTATGAAGTTCTAGTTGGCTCGTGGTTTCGTGAAATATATGAGATTTATTTTTAGACCCGAGAGAATTTGATTGAATATCAGCAAAATTCGGAGTGAATTTTAGCGTTTGATATATTATTGAAGATGTACCGGTTGTAATGTGTGTTTGTCATAGAAAGATCTATGCAAATATTGGAACTAACAATATCTGTCCATCTAATGAGTATGAAATATATAGAATTATATCTACAAGAAAACACTTAAAATGATTTGGGACATATCAAGAACATGAAACAACATAAGTTTAGAAGAATGCTTCTGATGGTTAAATTTTAACCATTGCTTCTGTTTTGGGTTCTTTTCGTTTATCACATACTTTTCATGATGGTATGTTTGACTAAAAATGGCATGATATATATCTTCATAATGGGACGTTTAGACTAGTGGTTTAAGAATCCTAATGTGATTAGACATTAAGTTGGCCGCTGGAATGTGATGTAAATCAAGCCCGATGAATGTATGACAAGTAGGCCTTCATGTGACTTTAATGTAGCGTTTGTACAGAATACCGGATATAATAGAACATAACAAATCAATTTGCAATTGCGTTAGACGTGGATGAGACTGAAACAATGACCAGATCGAGTGATACTAATTGATTAAATTTTAGTCTTATCCAAAAAGATGGAACAAAGTGGAACAGAAAGCCAAATTAAAAAAAAAAAAAAAAAAAAAAAAAAAAACCTCTTACCCGTATCTTATCCACAGTTCATTGCTACCCACACTCTATCCCCTCCACCCCACCCACCTATCCCACCCCATCCCCACCCTCGACCCTACCTTAACCACACCCCACTACACACACATAGATACACACACATGCAATGCTGTTTATTTATAATTATAGTATGCTAAAAAGATATTAAAACAATTTACAACTGGAGGGCAACCTATTAATTTTAACGTAATTTTGAATTTTGTCCTAGTGCGATCAAACGCTACAAATAATAACTAATTTAGTATCCTCCGTCCCGTCCTGTACATTGTTTTGTGTTTGTTGTCTTTTATTATTATTTAGATTATTATTGCTATTATTGTTTTTGTTGTTTCTATTATTTGAAAGACATTAATACAAAATTTAAAATAAACAATTTACTAAAATATACATTTATTTTTATGAATAACTAATCAAATCAATAACTCTTGGAATATTACAATCATTACATGAGACATTTGAGGAATGTAGGAATTCAGTCGATCATTATATATTGTTTCTCATTCAGCAGGATGTTGTGATGTGTGATTACTCCATAATGACAAATAGTAGGCATTGTATACGCTCCTTGTAAATCAACCTTCACACACGAATACGATTACCGTGAACAATGACAATAACAATAACTAAATGAGTTGAAATGTTTTATGGACCAAGCATTAAAAGTACGTCGACGAACCTTGTTTAGTTAGAAAATAAACGATTACACCATACTTGTTTGCAATGAGAAAATCAGTGTCCGGTTTAATAAGCTAAGGTCCAGTTCCCATAAAAGCTGACCAAAAGTAATTCAGCGAATGACTTATACTATTGAAATAGTCTTCATATATCGATGTGTATTCTTCAGGGTGTGCTAATAACTCCTTGTACAAATCAGACCAAATTGTACGCCAATAATCTTCCGTATAACCGAGAGAAACAACTATTGCATGGAATCCAAAACTTCCTTCTTTAAGCACATTTTCTATGGATGTGACGTATGGATGAAATTCATATGAAATTCCATTCATGAGTTGATTTTGTATAATGCATTGGTTGTTCTTAGTTGAAGTGTGATTTATGCATCGAGTCGTCTTGGTTGCAGAATGAGCTATGAGTATCTTGTTCCTAGTGACAAATAAGTCGAACATTGAAGGTTCTCAGAACGAATATGTGTTGGCTTGTCAAACTGACAAATAAAGGATGAAGTAATAGATGAAATATATAAATGATAAGGTCAAGTATACTTCTTGAATCCACTTTTTTGAAGTACTAATTAACTTGGCAGTATAAATGGTAAGCAAGGTCGATCCACAGGAAGCAATGAGACTATAATCAATTCCTTAGTACACTATGTACAGTAAGACAGAAATTGTAAAACAGATCGAGGGTTTTGATTGTTAACAAAAGAAATAATAACAATGAATTTTAAATAACAAATAAGGAGTTTTAAATGAGAATTCAAGTTTTGGACAAATCTGGTTTTGTATTGTAACTCCTATGATTGGTAATAACACATAAAATGATGTTAAGTTACGTCATATCTAAATTGGTACTTATAATATACCGAGACATTCAAATATCCATCATTCACCATTTTTATTTTAACCAAAACAAGCTCTTTGATATACACTAACTTTACTAATCAAACCTAGATCAATTCTTAGAATTAGATTGAAAAGTCACATTAAGCTTTGTCTGAATATTCCCAACAATGTTCAATACTCCTTAAAAGCTTGAACGCGTAAAAACATGTGATTATGATTTACACCACAAAATTTTGTCACTGAAAACATATTATGCAAGAATTACGGATTTCACAATTTGTATGACAAAAATGACTCAATCCTAATTCAAGTGGCCAACACAAATTAAATTAATAATCAAACACTTGTTAAGTTACAAAATCATAATCACTAGATATAGAAAAAAACAACAAATCATATGATTAAAACACGACCATATTTGTTTATACATAACCAAAAATTTAAGTGTTTAGCCACTCATGACTTGGAATGGAAATAACATAATATGATAAACAAACTTACAAACCAAAAGTTGTAAGAACAATACTTGGAGTCTCCAAAATGCTTCTAACATACTACACTCTAATCAAATGTATCAGTTGTGTATCAAGCATGCGTTTAAATGACAACCCAATTCATTAATTTATAATAAAAATAGGTAAATTAAACAATGTTATCAACCACTATCTTCTCTACCATTTGATGCACCAAGATATCCACTAAATGGTCCCAATATCAAGTATCTAAGAGATCTGATTGACATGCCTTGAGTGATTTACCCACTGAAGATATTTAAATGAAGGCGGTGAAAGTGCACAATAATTGAAGTTTTGTAGGATTACATGGCCGTGTAACTTTTTAGTGTAAAATTATACATTCGTGTAATCCAACCAGGATTTTCCTAGCCTGCTGACTTGGTAGGACACATTACACGGCTGCGTAACTCCCTTAAGGAAAGTTACACGGTCGTGTAACTTTCTATTAACACTTTT
Source organism: Cichorium intybus (assembly GCA_023525715.1). Lineage (NCBI taxonomy): Eukaryota > Viridiplantae > Streptophyta > Magnoliopsida > Asterales > Asteraceae > Cichorium > Cichorium intybus. The sequence goes on along the minus strand of CM042009.1, from coordinate 74,570,950 downwards.
CGGGGCAATTTTGCATTTTCTTCTTTCTTAGTCCGATTCTCCTGAAATTTGTCTTGTAGCCTCCTAATGATCTCCCAATCATGATCCAATCTTCGACAATGCACCTGAAAACACCCAAAAAGCATGAAAGTAGACCAATCCAATAAAATGCTCTGAAAATAAGAAAATATGCATGATTATGAACTACGTACATGCAGGACTAATGAGGGGTTTTAAAAGTATGAAAACATGCCTAAAACACAGCTAACAATATGTGTTGTGCCTTTCCGGTTCATGGTTTAAAATAAAACAACTTAGACCCCATATAATATGGCGTATATGTAAAAATGCTACATCTACGAAGATCTTGAGTTGGTGGATTAACCGGTTGAACCGGAGGTATTACTTTTGACTGTTTTGTGTTAATCATGGTTATTAATGGGTTTTTTTATGAATAGCTGGATCAACAAACGTAGTTGTTGATGACACGAAAATGCTCCTTAATTTTTTCAAATAACTGGATTTGCCAACATTCGACCGGTTAGAAAAGTTTTGTTTAAACATTTCCACATCATCTTCACAATCGAGTTCGTCATCTTCCATAGTTAGCAAAACTTTGTTTAAATCAAGCTTCCTCTAAAACTTGTCAATTGACTCTAGTGGTATCAATTGACCCGCTTTACAATAAATTGCAATTTCGTGCGTACAAGGTAACCCACAACTACGACATAATTGACAACCACAAATCGTCCTCAATTATTTCTTGTATGCCATGTTGTATCAATTATTGTATTAATTTTTATAAAGCATGTTGTGAACAAAACAACACAACTATTTGAAATATGGTATTTTGCGTCGATTAAATTTTCACGATTGATGAACACTTGACCAATAAAAAAATCAAAGTATAAAATTTCTTGATGCTAATAAACATATCACAACCTAAATATATATTGAAATTATTCAACATAAAATATATACTTGGCAGTGTGAAAATCCATTGCCATATAGGTTTTTAGATGTTTGATTAATTACCAAAGGATGAAAGCATTTGATTTAAAAAAATTGAGTGCTTATCAGTTGGTTTTATATTGAAACAATTGACTGTGTTATGTCATGAAAGGGGGTGAAATTATTGAATCTAATACATTACTTTATTTGTTACTTTTGAGACAATGTACTAATCACTTAGAAATTGAATTTACAATATTGATCCTTATTGTTTTTTGCTTTATTCATGAACTATCTTTTTTATTTAATTTATTTTTAGTCTTTGCTTATTATAAAAAAGTTACAAGAGTTACAATGATGAATATATATATATATATATATATATATATATATATATATATATATATTAGTAAGATAAAGAGCTAAATATACTTTAATAATATTTGCATTCATAAACAAATAGTCCAAAAGTCTAATATTCTTTATATTTTGAGGTTTTAAAAAGATTTACAATATTTTTTATGGAAAAATAAAAGATGAATAATGAACTATGTAGCTAAGATGAATGGGAAAACTGTAACTTGAAATCAATAATGAAATTCGCAAGAGACAAACTAATTTGAATTAATCGTCGTATCATTTAAAAAATATATAGTACTTTCTTTATTAGTTTTGAGACAATATACCACATCACTTGGAATTGAAGTTACAACAATGGTCCTCATCTTCTTTATTTATTCACAAAGTATCTTTCACTTTTATTTGATTTATTTTCAATCGTTTACTTCCTACCTATTATGAAATTTTTTTAAGCATAACTAATAATATATGTCAGTTTGAAAAACATTCTTAAATTATAAAATAGTAAATTACAATATTGAATAATGTAAACAAACAAAACGTAAAAAAAAATTAAAAAATATTTCAAAAAAAAAAGTCAAAAAATAAAAAAACCTAAATTATAAAAAAGAGTAGTGATTTTAAGATCAAATAATAATAATAATAATAATAATAATAATAATAATAATAATAATAATAATAATACTTGAGAAGACAACCAAAAGAGAAAAATCAAAATCAAGGGTGTGCAATAAGTAATAAATGGGTACAATAAGTAAAAATAAATGTAAAAATTTTAAAATTTTGATCTGATAAAATCCTAACTGTTTTGGCTTTTGGGGGTACAGTAGTAACACCCTTTTGAAAATTGATGTTGAGACCTTAATAGTTATGGTAAGAATGAACGATAAAATAAGACTAATCACGGTAAATAGGATATGAAAAGGAAAGTTTAGTGTGACAATTTCTAACAGGGAACGAATTATAATGCCTTTTTGAGAGAACTTGCTTGTTAATTAATCATAAAACCAACCATATACAACCCAACTAAACCAAAATTTTCACTCTCATTAACAATCCAACTCAAACCAATTTTTCATTAAATAAAAAAATTATGATTATTTTTTATATTAGATTTTAAAAAAATATTGAAATAATTCTTTTAATTCAAAACAAATAAATTATTTATTTTAAATACAATACTAAATAAGAAATATTTTATATTTATCAAACAAACTTAATAAAATAAATAAATCAACTTACAATTGTAACATGAAATATAAGATTACAAATACAAAAGATGTCAACTAAATTATTTATCAATGCCAAAATTTTGACATATATGATCAATCAAATCGTTTTTAGAGTGTCATGAGCTTCAATATTACTAAATTGTGCCATATCGGTGACATAGCTGGATAGGTCTACAATTTGTTGAGTAAAGTATTGAAAATGTTGTTATCTTTAATAGAGGTTTTTTATTGCCAGTTTGTAGGCATGTTGTTTAGAAATTTGGACGGTTCATAATAATGAGGGTATGTGTGTTGTTTATCCTCAACGATCATATTATGAATGATGATACATGCAATCATAATTTTTCCATCAAATCCTTGTCCCACACAAACATAGGTGTCAAAGAAATGAAAATTGAGCTTGTACAACTCCAAATGCTCGTTCAACCTCTTTTCTAGTGGCTTCTTGATGTTTAGCGAACAACTTGTGTTTCCAAAGTTGTTGAGAAGTTATTGACTTGACAAAGGTATCCTTTAAAAGATATATGCCATCAATGAGATAATATGCCATATTATTTTCCTGACCATTCACGACATAACTCACATTTGGTGCTCGACCTGCCAACACATCATCAAAAAAAGAGATCGATGGAAGATGTTAATGTTATTGCACACACCGTGTGTTTTGAAGAATATGTGTCATGTCCATAAGTCATGCAATGAAATAACTTCCAAATTATTGTTGGTTTACCATTTCTACATGTATATTGCCTAACCCACGTGGTGTGACAGTTTTTCCATGCCTGATCTATACCGTTAATGCTTTCTGTCATCCTGAGAAATCCACGTTCTTCCCAAACATGAATTACTCTTGCCAAATAAACTTCATAAGGCCTTCTAAGTGACTCTTTACCAAAGCATGAAATGACACATTCTACAAACTTTATAATAACATACCTTGTTACAATTTCACCTATTCTCAAATATTCATCTTGTGTATTAGGATGATGTACCATATGCCAACACCTACATAGCTTCAACACATTTATGCAATGGTGAAAGATCCTGTCTACATATGGCATACCTCCTGCTAGAAAATATACGTCATTGGATGTAATTGATGTCAGTATACAAAGATATCATGGTCTTTACATATGAAATCTACGTTGGAAGGTTGCTTGATTATATGTTGGGTTGTCAACAAAGTAGTCTTCCATCAATTGTACATCACCCACTTACGTTCCTGATCACAATACCTCATTTTTTTTCTCTAGGATCATGATCTCCTATGGGTAATTTGTTGATAATTTCATCAGGTTTTCGATTATGCTAAATAACTTATGCTTCCTATTCATCGTATTCAATGAGACTCAATGATTTTTCATTCTAAGACATTTTTCAAAAAGATTAGAAATGAAGAGTTAGTGTTGTATATCAAAGTATGCGAATGTCATACTTTATTTATACCATAAAAATAATGATTTTTTATAGTTATAATATAAATATAATGTTCAATTGTTTTATCTAGATCAAATCCAAGCATCAAATACAAAGTTGACACATGGGAATGAAGAATTTGCTAGATGACACGATGAAACTTTGCTAGATGATACTATGAAACTGACAATTATCTGTTCAATAAATATGACACTCACAACTCAATGCATAATAAAAATATTAGTGAATTGTATCTAACTTAAAAAAAATAAATGAAGAACTACCAAAAAAATACATGAACAACAAAATTACTTAATAAAGTTTCTTACAAATACTTGCAATACAAAACCACATATTAAAATATCTTACAAATGCATTAAATTTTTTGGCATTCGATCATATTAACACATAACTCATACGGCGGAAGACATTCAAGATCAAATCACAGATATTCCATGAACATTGTTAAGGATCATGCAGTTCATAACATTTATTGCTACTTAAAACTTAAACATAATATACCTCAACAAGTCTCCTTCTTTGTGTGCTGGTCAGGGCCACGATTGCAATGGATGATCAGGATCCAAAGTAGAATCTATCTGATGATTCACACCCAGTGATCTCTAAAAAGCAAGACATATCAAACTTTCTTCAATAGAAAGGAGGTAAAGAACTCTAACCCTAGAGAGGGAAGAGTTTTAGCAGAAAGGGAAAGAGGGAGGAGGGTGGCGGCTCAAATGGAGGCTTGGGATGCCTTGGGGTTGAACCCCAAGGCCTCTATTTATACTGTATGAGCTCCTAGGATTTTAAACTTAGGAGCCTTTTGGCGGCCGCACCCCCTGGACTTGTTTTCTTTGATTAAACCTTTCACCAATTACAATCCATTCCCTTTAATAAATTCCAATTAATTTTATCAATTAATTTGTTGATCTAGTTTCTAATTAATTTATTTCTCAATAAATTAATAAACTAATAATCCTTTCTTTTATTCCTCTTGACTCTATCTATTTTTCTGGGTCACTAGGGCAACCCAAAAGGACCCTGCTATTATTAGAAATATTACCACTAGTTGATGACATTGGACACATTCCAACAAAAACATACTAAAAATAATACACATAATGAATTGTAATTAAATTCCATAAAACTGGCATTAGAAAGTGTTTCATGTTTTCTTCTTTAATAGATAAATGCTCCTTTTGTAGCAGTGTGTTCAGATGCACAAGTTGCATCTTCATTATCTTTCTTTCTTCCATTTGTGCTTCCTTTGTTGATCCAAGTTGAGTCTTTTTTTTATGACTTCAATTTCATTGTATTTAGTAAGCCTCATTGCATGAAGTTCTCTAACAATTTCATTAAAAGCTTTACCTTTTCCCTTTTATAGCTGCATCCATACTTGTTAGACATTTACTTACTGAACCACCAGTAGTTGGCGTTCCTAGGTTGGAATGGACATAATACTTCATTCATTTGCTAGTCCTTGATCTTTTCGTGCTACCACCACTTCCTTCGTTACCCACTTCACATTCATGACAGGAGCGTGTTGCGTTATGATCTATCTGTAAAGCCTACTTCTCGTGTTTACATATAACTTCATTAAAAACAATAGAGATGTTAAAATTGTTCCCATTTGCCTCATAAAGTTTATGAGCTTCATTCTCAATATCGCTCTGACTTACTCTACTTCTTATTAGCGATATGCTTCATGATATATACCAACCCATTTTTGGGTATTTTCACTAAGTTGCTTATAACGAACTTTCATTTGATCTTTATCTCCTATTATTAAGTTTTTCTAGGTTTTCTACTCGAGCAGCATCATATAATTCCTTTTCATACCCACGAAGTTGGTTTTATTTGGTTTTTGCTATGAAAGCTATCTTCACTTGCCATACATCATGCTAACATTAAAGCAATGTCTTTAGCAACATCCCACTTATTGCGTTGTGTTTTTTCTTTCGGTATTTTTGAGGTTTGTAGATTTTTTGTGATTGGATATTGACTTGGATTTTGGAAAAATAGAGAGTATTCATAGTATTAAGCATTTTGATAATCTTGAGAGTCTCTAAGATTTGTATAAAAAATTGCATACAAATGATCCATGGTAGAAAATATGAAATAAAAAGGATTAGAAATAGAGAATCGGGATTGGGTATGTAAGTATGTCAATATTACACTCTATTCATAGACAAAAATTTATGAATTTTAGTATTTTTTAAATATATTCTCAGATTAGATAATCTTAGATTTTTTGGATAATAAATTTGATCCAAAATATATATTAACCCAATTAGGATATGCCATATGGAATATAAAAATTAAAAAAGAAAAAGGGGATATTGCCACATTGGATATGAGCATTAAAAAAAGAACCAAACACAAGTTGGTGCACCATAGACTTCCATCATATATTTAAAGTTTATCCTTTTCTTTATTAGTTGTGTCAACTGACTTGTAAAAAGGTCGTGAATGGAGAGAGTCTAAGAGGTTAAATATTTCAAGTAAACATATATGGAAAACCAAGTCAGGAATTAAAATCTAATTAATAAACATAAAAGTCAAAATAAAAGAAATTATGAGAGAGGCAAGTGTGATGCTATGAATGATAAAAAGTGTTTTCAATAATTGACTCTCAATAAAGGAAGGGATCGTGACTGAAGAATTTGAGAACAAAAAAATCCTTAAAGTTTAAGACATGATGTTATGGAAGCACATTGTCATTCAGAGGGATAAGCTATTAGAAAGTGATATGTAACTGGGCGTTGATTGTAAAAAAGCAATTGTCCTAAACGAGTCCAAATGAAAATTTGGAACAAGGAGACATTCTTGAATGATATAGGTAAGGAACAATTATAGTAAAATACCATAGAAATCAACAATCATTTGTAAGTATTATAATCAAGAGTAATAATAATAAATGAAACGGAACAAATAGTCTTACATGTGAACACAATGAGAAAGATCAAGATTAAAAGATTTCAAGGACAAAATATTTTAAGGGATGGTGAGTTGTAACATCCTCAAACTTTGGATACAATATGTGTGTATAATTAAGATCTTAAACTAAATTGGATATCATGGGTTGTAAGGATAAATTTGTTAACCAAGGAGCTATAGTATATACATTAAAGGGGCTTGAATTCTAAAAAATTCCATATATTAATCTATTATCTTGTGCATGTGTGTAACGACCCAAAAATCTTGAATTTATATTCGAGATAACGCTTAAGGTAAATACCAAAAATTTTGACAGTTGTAAAATAATGTAGCGGGAAATGCAGTAAAACAGTAATAAAAAGTTATAAAATATTGGTTTATGTGAAGTTTATATTGTATTGTGCGAATAGTGAAATTTAGTCAAAACGGGCAAAATGGCCATTTGACAACCAAATGACTTCTAAGTAATGAAAATATGATTTTGTGGGTAAAATGTAAGAAATAAAACTTGGTGTAATAAAAGTTGGGTTCTAGTGTTAAAAATATGAAGAATGGAAGTTCAGGGGCTGAAACGTCATTAAGCCAAAGTTGGAAAAATATATATATGAGAAAATATCTCATAAATAGCCATAATTATAGAAAAGAGTTCTGGGAACTCTCTGGAAGAAACGAGGGTACGGGTTCAAGAAGATGAGCGAGGATTTGGAGTTGGAATGGAAGAATCAAGCAAAGGAAAGACGATTTCTAAGTGGGTGGAGGTAAGAAATCAAGTTTATGAACTTGTTCTTAGTAACTTCTTCCCGGGTCAAAACTGAAATTTCAGTTAAGGTTTAAATGGTTCAAGTGAATCAAACACTTCATCTAGTTCAAATCATTATAGAAAACAAGATATAACCATTGATTTTGGTTAAATTTCTAGAAATGGGTTTTTAGCTCAAGAACCCTAGAAATGGGTTATGAGTTCAAAACTGGTTTTAAATAATTTAGTAAGCTCAAGGTAACCTAAATGGTGTAAGAAATCAGTTCCATGCTTGAAAATTCATTAAAATGGTTTTTGGTGTAAAATTTGGTGTTATGGGAAAATTTCAAGCAAAAAGGATGGAATTGATGATTTATGGTTTAAAGTTTACAAGTAAGTTGTTATTTAGGGCCTAGAAGTGACCCTAAGACGATTAAGTCATGTAATAAGAACTTAATGTGAGGAATAGTGCAATTGTAGCTTGAAAAATCGTCAAATATAGCAACAGACTCTAGATCGCGACCCGACCATCCCTATGGTCGCGACGCAACCCAACGCCAGGCAGTTTTGCATTGAGTCTCCTGCCAAGTGAAATTTGATTTTGAGTTTTGGTCTTGTACTTGTCTGATTGACCTCAAATTTTGAACATAGGTTCAAAATGGTCTAAAACTTTATGGAAAATTGTCGGAATAAAAAATACGACCTCCCGAGGGTACTGTAGTAAAATACGTATAGTATACGATTTATTTAAAGTTGGTCACTAAAAAGTTATAGACTTGTTATGACTCATATTGGTGTAATAAGGACTCTAAGGAGTTATAGCGTCAGTTAACATGAATGTTAATGTGTAACATGTTAAATATAGGACCATGTCAGGTGATTATTGGATCAAAAGAGTATAAATACAAGGAACGTGTAGTCAATCTTCTAGCAATACATGAGGTGAGTACATGCAGTATTTTTACCCATTCTGGGGTATATTGGTCTATGAACCAACTATGTGAAAGTATATTTTGATTACAAGTTATATATGTTTTCTAGTATGAATGGCATATAGCCACAAGATGTTTAAGAAGTATGTTTTTGGTACAAACTGTACATGTTTTCGAGTATTATTTGGCATAAAGCTTAGAATGTTATAAAAACATGTTTTAAACGTATGATTATTATGTGAAGAAAGTTATATGTTTGGCATTTAGCCATAAAGACAGAAAATGATGAAGTTTGGCACTTAGCCACTATTTATATGTATGTGAATAATGTTTCAACTAAGCAGAAAGTATTTTGTATGACTGGTATTTGTAGCAAGCAGCGTTAGTAAGAGAACTATGTTCCACCTACCCGGGTTAGGTAAGGGGTCTACTGGGGAAAAAGCCCCATCGCGAAGTAGATTGCCTAAGCAACTTCTATGGTGAGGATTGATCCGTTCTTTCTTGCTATAGAGACTTGGGGTATCACTTATAGTGATTAAGGCCCTAAGTATAAAAATTCAGCAAGCTTTCAAATCCAATCAAAGAAAGTAAGAAAGAAGCTATTCTTTTGTAAAGTATATTATGAAGTGATTTTTAAAAAGTAAAGAGTTATAGTATGGTAATACTATAAAGTTTTGAAAGAAGTTATTTTTGTAAAGTATGTTATGAAATGATTTCGAGAAGTAAAGAGTTATAGTATGTTATTACTATAAAGTTTGACAGAAGTTTTATGTTATAAATTTTATAAAAAAATTGGAAAAAGAAGTTAAAGGTATGAGTCTAAAACTCATGTAACTCACGAGACATTATTGTCTTACGTATTCTATGTTTTGCCATGTATTCCAGGATAAAATGATTTGTTATAACAGGCTGAAGTTTAGCTGGAGTGGAGCTCGAGTTAACTCCTATATTGGACTCAAGGTTTAATCCTTTCTTGCTTACTATGATTAGTTTTGGTATGGATTTGTGACACCCATTATTTTCAAACATGTAAATTATCGGTTTTTGTTAAACCGTATTTTTGAGTTCATGTATTTATATGAAAAACCATAGTATTTGCAAGCAGTAGAAATGAGGTGTCTCAATGTGAAACCGTTAAATCATTTGTTGAAGCGCTTAAACCCCAACATCTCTATGAAACAAGACCATTGAAATCCATACAAGATACCAAAATTTGTGATGTGGATCGGTAAAGCAAAACCATTTGACCAATAATGTGTATTCAGTCAAAAAATTATTGTCAAAAAATACTTTATATATATGTATAATAAATATTTATATTAAAAGATACTTATTTTTGAAATAATATTTTGTGAATAAATTATGTAAGATTAATGGTAAAATGTGTACAAAAATAGTTTAATGGTAAAATATGTACAAAAAAGTTTAATGATAAATATACAGTAAAATTCATGTTGGCTACCATATGACATGCTACGCGGCTGGTAACCTATAATTTCAGTAATGTCAATGATATTTTTGAATAAAATATAAACTTTAAGGTCATATGTGTACAAATGCTATAATTTGTTGGTAATATGTGTACAAAAAAAGTTCAATGATATTTTTTGTGTAATTCTAATACTTTGTTACCATTGTAACTTGTAAGTCATTTCCCCTCTTGAGTTGAGTTACCCATGACAGTCTTATTAACATACAAACCAACTTATTCTTTTACTAAGTTTTAATTTGTAACTAACTTTTGTTATTTCAAAACTATAAACACATATAAACAAAATAACTTCGTTTTTTTAAATTAAGATTTTGTAACTTTTGTTATTTTTTATTTTGTTTTATAAAAAATATATCAATATATCAATATGAGATCTATAAAAAAAACTATAAATTTTCAGTGTGTGCTGTTTGTTTATTACTTTTTAAAAGATAAAATCTTAATCTATAATTTATAAAATTTGATTGAGAAAAAAAATAAACAACTAATAAAATGATAAATGACTTTACGCTCTGTTCTCGAGTCTCATTTAACGAGAGAAAGGGAGAGAATTGGGTGGAACTAGAAGGAAAAGAAAAATTTTTATGTTCCCGAGTTTTTTTTTTTTTTTTTTACGGAAGGAAGTGGAAAGAAAAGAAAGGAATTGGAGGGTTAAAATACTCTCATAACTTTCCTTCCGATTTGGAAGGATTTGGAAGGAAATGAAATTACTGGTAAAAATAACACTTAATTATAACTTTCATTTCCCTTCCTTTCCACTCGGGAACACATAAAACGTTTCTTTCATTTAATTTTCTTTCGACTCGGGAATACGAAAATATAACTTTCGTTTCATTTTCTCTTCCTTCTTTTCTCTCATTCTTTTCTTTTCTCTCCATGCTAAAACTCGGGAACACAGCGTTACTGTTTTTAATCCAAAAAAGTTTTTCTTCTCATACTGCGTATACAAACATTCGCTAAAGAAACAAATAAAATATTGAAATGATTTTAACGCTTTGTTCAGTATCAATTGAATTTTAAAAACATCAAAATGGTCAAAAAATATCATTATGCAAAGTTAAAAGCTTTAACCCTGTTTATTGTGCATGCACCAAACAAAATCGGAGGACGTAGATTTTCATTTTCATTTTTTTGTCAAATATTCATTTTGTCTTGTATGTACACGAACGACCAATCACCAACAAGACAGTGTGTAATGGTGCGAGTGAATGTTCGTATTGGATCAGAGATTGTCTCATGCGCATGCGCATTTGTGTCCCTGTGTACGTGAAACCCGCGAGGTGGAAATGGAATACACCAGGCGTGATTCCCTATTATGAATCGACAGCAATCCCCCACTGCATTCAAAACCCTATTTTCAGTCACCGGTTTCTCTTCCACAAATTTAAAATCCTCTGTTCTTCACGAGTCTCAAGAATTGGTGTTAATTGATGGCGACAACAATTACGAAGAATGAGAATCCTACTGAGGCCATATACGATGGTGAAATCGCTGACACAGTGAAACGGCGACGTGCTATTGTTTGTAATCTACCTTTTGTGGTTGCCGTCAATGATCAGAAACGGCGCCGGACTGTTGTCTGTGGTCTACCTTCGTCTTTGCGTTCTCCTGGTACTCTGCCTCTCAATCACGAAAAAGTAAAAGAAGTTAATACAATATTTCCATGTTCTAATGCTGTACTTACCACGGCGGGATTGTCAGCTGAAGAGAAAGAAAATCAGGAAACAAAAGAGGAACGATCTGGATTTATGGATGATGATGGAGGTAAAGAGCGAAACAGGGTTCCTGAAGCTGAAGCAGATGCAAAGGGTGGTCTTCAGAAGAAGAGAGGTAGGAAACGAGGTCGGAAAGCTGGTGCTGAATCTCAAATAAGTCCTTCAACAGATAGAAATCCAGTTTCCAACTCAAGCATGAAGGGTGGTTCAAAGCAGAAGAAGTATTATGCCAAGAACATGGTTCCTGATGAAAATGTAATATTCTGTGTACCTGATTTCTCTCTTTTTATTTATAGAAATCTGCTTGATTGCTGTCGCACATATTTCTTCAAACGTTATCTTTCTAACTTCCATCAATTGGCAGGGAAATCTAATTCATGTACAGTCAAACATGTGCCATCAGTGTCAAAGGAACGACAATGGACGAGTTGTTCGGTGCCAGAAATGCACTATAAAGCGTTACTGTGAGCATTGCATAAAAAAATGGTATGAGTGATTAAAACTTTATCTTTCTTTTTAGTTGAGCGACCAAATTGAATACCTGGCCTGCAATGTTGAGTCTAATCAACATTTTACATCGTTTTAGCCCTTGATATTTGTTTCATTTCCTTATAAATTTCATGGGAAATGATGTATTGGCATCAGAGTTGCTAACTTTTTTACATTCCGTTTATTTACTCTGTTCTGTAGGTACCCTCACATGACAGAGGAGATGTTTGCTGAGAGTTGCCCTGTTTGTTGTGACAATTGCAACTGTAAACATTGTTTGCGTGATGTGCACCCTAAAGTTGGTTCTTGCAGCTTGTCTTTTTGTTATGGAACTTATCACTTACTTTACTCTTACCCAAATAAGAAAGCAATACTGAATATGTTGGTGGTTATTAGGTCAAAACGAAGATTGATTTCAAACCTACTGAAGATCAGAAAGTTCGATATTCTATTTATATTCTACACGTTCTTTTGCCGTTCTTGAAGCGTATCAATGAGGAGCAGATAAAGGAGAAAGCACTAGAGTCTAAAATTCAAGGTTTTTGGTTGTTTTATTCATCTTTCTCAACTTAATTATTTTATTTGATCTCATAACGGATGACATGAACTTGAATCATAGTGTGATTTTGTTCACTAAAATGGTGGTTGGAATTGACAAGTGGCAATGAGCCATAGTTTATGTAGGTCTCCCTGAATTTATTTCTTGGACAGGAACTTCTTTATCGGAGGTACGGTTGAAGAAGGTAAAGTGCTTTATAGACGAACGAGTCCGCTGGTATGTCATTTGAATAATCATGAAAGTACTTTAGGGTTTTGTTTCATAACGGTTTCGTAAATCGATTGTCACATGATGTATGCAGTGACTGCTGTAAAACTTCAATTTTTGAGTTGCATAGAAGCTGCCCTTCTTGTCAATATGACCTTTGTCTTCAATGTTGCTGGGAATTGCGAGAGGATGGTGAATCTAAAGGAAACAAGGAAGAAGTTACTTTTGAATTTAATGATCCTGGTCCTGAGTACTTACATGGAGGGAAGCCCCGTAAAGTCAAGAAAGCTGTTGAAAATCCCGCACCAAAGAAAAAGAAAACTCATGAGTGGAAGTCTTTTGATGATGGTAGAATTCCTTGTCCTCCAAAAAGCATGGGTGGTTGTGGTCATGGGATGTTAGAGTTGATGCACATAAAGCCACTTGACAAAGTTACAAATTTGTTGGAGAAAGCACAAAAGCTCTTAAATATGCACAAACTGGAAGAGGACATGCGCGATATGCCTGAAAAATGGTGCTCATGTTCTGATGGTGGTGATCAGCAGTTACGAAAAGCTGCTTCTCGTGAAAATTCAAATGACAATTACTTGTATTGTCCACATGCAATAGACATTAAACCAGGAGATTTAAAGCATTTTCAGTGGCATTGGTCAAAAGGGGAGCCAGTAATAGTCAGTAATGTTCTTGAAACTACACTTGGGTTGAGCTGGGAACCCATGGTTATGTGGCGTGCTTTCCGCCAGATTACAAATACCAAACATGATCAGCTCTTGGATGTTACTGCTGTTAATTGTTTGGATTGGTGTGAGGTTCGTTTAGTATGTGCTATTTTCTATTATATTATTTGTGTTGTGTGGGAAATTATCTTATATTTCTCTCGCTTTTAAACTTCTTTTCTTAAACCTATATTTTAGAACTCTTGGTTAATTTTTGTTAGATTGTTTTCCTTCGAGTTAATACTGCACGCGTAATCAGATTTTCTCATGAAATACAGATTGATATTGGTTTTCGTAACTTCTTTACTTCGTATACTGACGGTCGATATGATGCTAAAGGGTGGCCTCAGAACCTAAAGTTAAAAGCCTGGCCCATATCAAATTTATTTGAAGAACGGTTACCACGTCATGGTGTTGAATTCATCTCTTCCTTACCCTTTAAAGAATATACACATCCACATGATGGCTACCTTAATCTTCCAGTCAAGTTGCCTGCAAAATCTTTGAAACCAGACGTTGGTCCTAAAACATATATAGCTTATGGTGTTGCTCAAGAATTGGGACGTGGAGACTCTGTGACTAAACTTCATTGTGATGATTCTGATGTGGTACGCTTTTTCTATTTAGTCATATTAAATTCTTTTGCTTGAAATCTCCTGTTCTGATTTAGGCAGACACAAGATCATCTCAGTGATGGGTTTTTGATTTCACCTAGTATCACTGTTACACTTTTTAGTAGTCTTAAGGGTAGGGAGTTAAGTAGAAGCATGTCCGTGTCGGTATCTGTAATAAGGGAATTAATGAAGGAAATTAAGTCTTTCTCCCTTTTAGGTTGGTTTGGTTGTACTTTAGGCTAGATGCGGATGAGGCTGGTGTGAAGGTAAGAATGGTGACTGATGATAATCTTCAAACAGCAAGAGTAATTGCATTAGAATGATGCGGAAGAGCCAAACCTAATTGAAGGAAATTCTCCATACACAAATGGAATCCGGAAATATGTCTGACATCTTCAAGTATCTGCAGTTTTACAATTTGACCCACACATTGTTTCGCAAGTACTGGAACTCCGAAAACTTGTATTTCAACACAACACTAAATATAGATCAAGCAACAATGAAATTCTATCGCATGACAACTTTTTGGGATGTTGAAACAATTCTTCAATCAAAGAATTGTCCATCCATTGAAGAATTGTTTCAACATCCCAAAAAGTCGCCATTCGATAAAATTTCATTGTTGGTTGATCTATTTTTAGTGTTGAAATATAACTTTTTGGAGTTATAGTAATGGCGAAACAACGTGTGGGTCAAATTGTAAAATTTCAGATACTTGAAGATGTTGGACATAATTTCCGGATTCCATGTGCGTATGGTGGTTGGGATTTGAGAGAGAGTTGAGGAAGATGATAGAAGGTGGAGCATGATCAAAATTCAAAAGGAATTCTATTGGAATCTGGAAATGTTGTCAATACGGTTCAGAATGATATCCCTGATGATGCAACTAAGATGCGAGGGTGAGTTTATGTGGTGTGAAATAGTCAGTTGTTCACAAATTTCTTTTAGGGAGTTCACCTCAAGGGCAAGGTGAATGTTTGAGGGTGGGTATTGTTACACTTCTTAGTAGTCTTAAGAGTAGGAAATTAAGTAGAAGCATGTTCACCTCTGTAATAATGGAATCAATAAAGGGCAATATTGGTCTTTTTCGCTGTTAGGTTCATTAAGTTGTGCTTAAATAGGTAATTGGAGTTATGGAGTTAGTTGGGAGGATTATCTTAAAACAGAATTCAGTGTACAACAATCATTAAGAAATCTTTTTTTTTTTTCTTTTGATTATAGAAATTGCCATTTCAGTTTGTATGAGAAGTTAGTTTACTAACACGAAAGATATATTTTTGTGGTGACATGCAGGTGAATTTGTTGACTCATACTGCAACTGTGACCCCTGACCCCGAGCGGCTTAAACAGATAGATAAACTGAAACAGCAACATAGGGCTCAGGATGAGAGGGAACTTTTTGGACTGGTAGGGAAGACTCAACTTGATGTTGATAACATGAAAGATGTTACTTTCCAAAAAGGGACACTAGGTAATGATTCTCTTGAATCAAAAGTTGAAAGATATTGATGTTGAAGAAAAAAGCGACTCTTTAGCTGTTTATTGTCTTATGACAATGACTAGTCATTGAAGGAGGAAAGATGAGAATGAGCTGATTTTATCATTGATAACGATCAAGAAGATAAGGGGGCGTATGGTTTACCGGATTTTGAGGGATTTATCCGGAATTGGAATTCAATTCTGTTCCAGTTCCAACTTCCATGTTTGATTGCAAATGAATATGGAATTGAATTTGGTTGAATTCACAAAAACTTTTGGCTGATGGATTTAACGTTCCATCAAAATTCAGTTCATAGCATTCTCAAACCATACGATATTGATAATGAGCATATAGAAGGAATGAAGTCCAGGAAACAAGAGAAGTCTTGTGAAAAATCTGATAAATGAAGAAGTTAATAACCGAAATGATATTGATACTTCAGGTACTTGTGTTGATGGATCTGATCTGGGAGAGGGAGGTGCTTTGTGGGACATATTTAGGAGGGAAGATACTTCTAAACTTGAGGAATATCTTAACAAACACTTCACAGAGTTTAGGGATGTCTATTGTCGTCCAGTGCAGAAGGTATTCCTTACTTTTGGTTGATGTTTAGTATTACAAGTTATATGTTTGTTGTTTTCAATTTACCTTTAAATTGTTGTATTGTATTTACTTGCTCCAGGTTATCCACCCGCTTCATGACCAAACATTTTACTTAACAATGGAGCATAAAAGGAAGCTCAAGGAAGAGTTTGGTTAGTATGCATTTTACAGGCGTGTTTCAACTTTCATTGATATAAAATTTCTGATATTTTTGGTTATGATCAGGAATTGAAGCATGGAGTTTTGTCCAAAAGCTTGGAGATGCTGTCTTTATACCAGCTGGTTGCCCCCACCAAGTTAGAAATTTAAAGGTTAATAACTTACTACTCCTTTTGGCTGCATTGCTTTCCTCCATTTGAAATTAATAGGGATCAAGGTTTCATGTTTCCGGATCACATGTAGTCCACAAAGCTGTTGACTTACATAATACTGATCCATTTTATGAAAGTCATCCCTTCGTCGTTAAGAGTTGAGATGATATGAATCAAGTTGGTATTAATTAATTGACTTCTAGTCAGATGCTTGAAACACGAATCGAAAACAGTAGAGGCTAGGGATGAGCATGGGTCGGTTTTTGGCTAAAACCGAACCCAAACCGTAGAAGTCGGTTTTTTCGGTTTCAAAACCCATATGGGTCGTCTTTTTGGTTTGGGTTTATGGGTTTTCGGTTTGAACCCGTGGGTTTGTGGGTTCATGGTTTTCTAGTTTTTGAGGTTTGAAACCGTGAGTTTATGTGCTCAAGCCTATTGAAAGTATGCTGTTATAAAGTGTAAATGGGGTTGTGGGTTCAAACCCACTAAAACTGTGGGTTTAAAACCGTAGGTTTGTGGGTTTTAACCCACTGAAAGTACATTGCTATAAAGTATTATTGAGGGCTATGGGTTCAAACCCATTGGCACTGTGGGTTTAAAACCATGGGTTTGTGGTTCAAACCCACATGGGTCGGTTTGGGTTTGAATATAAAACCAAACCGAACAGTTGAAGTTGGTTTTATCAAAAGTTCAAAACCCACTCCGTCGGGTTTTGTTGGTTTTTCGGTTTTGCTCATCCCTAGTAGAGGCTCTAATTTCTCAGACTCAGGGGGAGGGGGATCTGCAGACAGAACTCAATCTCCAAAATTCAGCATCTCCCACTCCCCCTTATTTATTGGAAACAATGCCTAAAAATATGGAAATTCTGATAACAATGAAACAATATAAATATTGAAATAAACTTTTGCTTTATCCTCTCCCTTAAACTTCTAACTCCTTTTAACTCTTGCCGAATTCTTTTTGCGTCTGTGATAAACCTTATCCCACCTACCAGACTTATCCGTACCATTACCCCCACCTCAATAATCCACCTTGTCCTCAAGGTGGAAAGTTGGGAATTGTTGACGGGTGTGAGAAACGCTTCCAGTCATTCGGTGAGGTACTCATGAAAATCTGGTCCAGCAGGGTGATAACCCACCACCTTCTTCAGCTGCGAAGCATGAAACACAGAATGAATGACGATGGTTTCCTGTAGCCACGTTTCCAACCCGAGCCAACACCTCGAATGGTCCAAAAACATGTTTATCCTTTCTTCCATTGTCTTCTGTCGATAGGGCTGTAGCTTGGAATAAACCCCATCACCCACATTAAACTCGATGAACCTTCGCTTACCATCTGCCCGGGCCTTCATGATTTGCGGTGCCCTTGTTAACTGTGCCTTGAGCTCCTCAAGGACCCCATCTTGTTCCTCTAAGTATTGGTCTACTTCAAAAGTCACCGTTGCACCCCGATCATAACTTACCAGGCGCGGAGGGTCATACGAATGGACTGTCGGTCTGTAGGTGGTAAGCTGTGCTCTGCTTGAGGTGCGCTCTTGATGCCTGAACAACTCCTGCCACAAACGACTAGAAATGACCTTGTCTCTATCCTAGATAATGGTTTTTGGAACGCTATGCCAGCGAATAATTTCCCGAATAAAAAATGCTGCCGCTGAAGGCGCTGTGAAGGGATGCTTTAGAGGAATAAAATAGGCCAACTTGCTGAGCTAATCAACCACCACAAAAGTAACACCGTACCCTGATGATTTCCGCATTAGTCTCGATGGAGAATTTTTTTTGGAAAGTCCGGTAATGCTAGTACCGGTACCTTGGTCAACACCCGAAATGCCCTAGTGGCCTCCTCCGTATAATGGAAATTATCTCTTTTGAGCAGGTTTGTCAATATCCTAGCAATTTTACCATAGCCTTACACAAACTTCCGGTAATGCCCGACAATCCGAGAAAGCCCCGTAATTCTCGTAGGGTTTTTGGGACCGACCACCCCGTCATCGCCTCGATCTTTTTTACTTATTAGTCCTCATCTTTTGCATTATTGGAGGTTTCAATCTTCGACCATACTAGTAAATGAAGGACTTATTGCAACAATAAATGGGATTCCATTCTCAAAGAAGAATCTCTCAATATCTAACCAAACTTTATCATAGTGCTCTTTAGCACTTACGCTATTGTTCTTCACCCTCTCATTCATTCTCTATAAATTGATCCATGGGTCCTCTAACACCTCTAGAGTTACCACTAGGATAAGAGTTAATGCTTACTGGATTCCAACTTGCACCACTACAGACAAAGTATGCCCCACAATCCACTATCTTCTCAAAAATATGTTGAGATGAAATTTCCCACTTTGAAAGGCTTTCAAATATTGTTTTAGTTCATCTTTCATTAGCACATGGTGCAACATCTAGCAAGATACATTGCAGATTATAAACAAAACCAATAAATACAGAAACCATAAAAGATAAATCAATAAGCACTGCATAAATACACACACAGCAATAACTTCTATAAACAAAACCAATATAAAATTTATAGATATGCTTCTTTTTTGCAGTCATGTATAAAAGTTGCATTGGACTTTGTTTCTCCTGAAAACGTTGGCGAATGCATCCGGTTGACAGATGATTTCCGCCTTCTTCCCCAAAATCATAGGGCAAAAGAAGATAAATTGGGGGTAAACAATCTCTTCTTTATGTCTTTCCAAAATTTTACATCTTTCATCAACCATCAGTACTGAAATTGTACTTCTTACTGATGCATATGTGGTCTTTTTGTATTGCTGAATGTCAAGTCAAATTGGTAAATTCAAAAAGTTAGCAAAAAAGGTTACATGTCCATTGACAATGTACAACCTCCTAAATTTTCTTACGAAAAATATTATATTCTTATTTTAATAATTTCTTTTTCAGTCATATTTTATGTATACTTGTGAAAATTCCAACACTGTAATTTATTGCCACATATCTAAATTTGGACTCAAGCAATTATTTATCTGCTTTTTATAATATGATATTGTTTTATTACCTATTTCTTGTCAAATTATATGCTTTCTTACTTTATTGTATGCGTGACATGATTTTGTTCGTATCTATATCATAGTTCATAAACATGAGAACTAATTAGGTTCATAATATTACCAGTTTCATTAATTTCAATCGATTTGTTATAAATTAAAGTTGTGCAGTCAGTTTATGCTGCTAATGCTAATTTACAGGTGAAGAAAATTGCAGTTCATGCAGTAGAGGCAGCTGTGAAGGACTTGGAAAATTTTCTTCCCAAGTAAGTTAAAAACCTTTTTCTAGACTATGGTCAAAGTTAAAACAAAAAATATAAAAATGAAAAGAAAAACCAAACTAGTAAGCTGTTTTTTATACATTTTACTTTCCATGTCGCTTGCTTGGTTTACTTTTTTTTTTTGGAAACCTTTGACCGGTTATCTAAATGATTTTATTTCTATTTTAAACAAAAATACATCAAATTTCTTAATTTTTCGCTCTACAAATAGAGCTTAATTAATATTTGGATGTTTTCATATATTTTCTCAACTTTCAGTTCGCTTTAATTTGTACTATGGATCTAACATATCCAAATTTTTATAGGAACTCTCAATATCTTGAAGACTCCCAAGATTATATAAACCCTCAATGCTCTGAAAACAAAGAGTTTTATACGAATTTGCATGAAGTTCCAATCACCAAAAATCTCCAAACCTTACAAAATACTACAAAGAGTGCAAAAGGTGATGACACATCAAGTGAAGAAGGGGACTATTGTGTCCACTCCAACCAAGAAACACCAAATAGTGGTCGTTCCACAATTCGTTCTTCTTCAAGTAAAGACGCATCTAAAATGGAAGAAGTTAAGGCATCACAGTCTTCTTTGTCTCTTGATGAATTTATTGTAGAACTTCGTGCAATCAGGGTTACTAGAGACAAAGAAGTCGAAATCATGAAAAAAAGACTCGAATTGAAGCAAAAAAGAGAAGAAATGAAGATCAAAAGGGAAGAGAGCAAGATTACAAAGTTGCATTCCATGCTTTTGAATACACTGTTGGTAAAAGAGCACTTGTCGCCTGAAGATGAAGACATCAAACGCCGTTTATTGGCGATGTTGTATGGGAAGCGATAGTAGTTTGTTTTTATATCTTTTGCTCATTTACAAGAAAAATGAAACATGTCTATGATTCCTACTTTTGTCTATTTGCTATGGGAATGTGACATGCACACTAATACAACAACATTACCCGGGCCCCATACAATGGGGTAAGAAATATAGGAGTAATTTTGTATGTATGAGTTTCACTAATAGTTGATTTTGTTGGAAAAAGGAATATCATTTCAGTAAGGAGACTATAATTGTGAAATAGGTGGCATTAAAATTTTAAGTGATTGCTATATTGGGGTTTTTGAATAGTGAGAGGGTGATTTATTAGCTCTAGCTGGCAATATAAGAATTATATTTGAGTGTTAAGGTTTGTAATCTACCACAAAGACGACACTTCTAGTGAATTCACCTATTTCGAGTATTGAATGTGAGATCTCATTCATGGATTCTTAGCTTCTAAGGTTTCACTTTGCACTTAAAGATCTTAATATATATTCCCATTGAATAGGCTTAATCAATTTCGATTTTCTCCTATTGAGTAGTTTTAATTAGTTCTGATTTTCTCCTTTTAGTTTAAAGTATGTGATTACAAAATCTAACATTGAATCATGTGTGAGTAGGAATGGCAACGAGCCAGGTCCGAGCGGGTTTTTGGTGTCACTATCCCTGAAATCGCTAAGCCTTTTAATCCCTAAAATCATTCCTAGCCTTGTCGAGTTTTTAAAAGGGATTCTTGACAGGGCTTGCGGTTTCCTCAATTCTTACTAGGGAACTCGATAAGGTAGAGATGTGCATGGGTTGGTTTTGGGTAAAACCAAATCCATGTACTTTCAAGGACCGTGTACAGAAAACAATTTTCAAAATCTGTGAACTTGACCCTATTGCTTGGGGTATCACAAAATCCGATTTAGGATAATCTAAGAAACACAATTCGGAATTACTGGCGTTACTCCGAATCCAGAACACAAAATACCTTGTTTGTTTTTGTTCTGATGAGACAATTTTGTAGAGAGACGAAGAAGTTGTTTTCTCTATTGTGTAACTTCTACAACGTCGTTATCCTCTTTATATGTAGAAGCTGATGTAACACCTCATACATTTTACAACCGTTCATATATACATTTTAGTTGTTTCAAAATATGGTTTAACAAAAACCATCAAGTTACATCTTCACAATACCAAAATATAAGGGTTACAACTTCAGTTGATCAAGAGCATAGTTTAGAAGCAAAAGTATTACTAAGTTCATTTACAAAAGCTCTTCTAACTCTTGAAAAGATCTTCTCATTCACAATTCCTCATAACCCGAGTACATAACATTTTAAAACAATACAATACGTAAGACAGACGTCTTGTAAGATACACGGGTTTTAGACTCCAACTTAAGTCATAAAACATTTTATATAAAAATCAATTTCATCATTGGTCATCAAAATTTGTCAAGAATCTAGGATCAAGAAATTACACAATAAATAGAAATCAAGTCATCATAAAATCAACAATACGGGCGCCCCCGTGCTATACATTTCTATGTAGGGTAAGACACACTTGCCCTACAAAGTCATGTCTGCGTAATGGTCCAAGGTATCAAAAAGCCTCCGAACTACCGAGGATGAAACCCAAAGTATCGGAAAGCTTGTGAACTACTAATGTTAAGTCCAAAGTATCAAAAAACCTCTGAGCTACTAAGGACAATGTCAATTCAAGACCGGATGAAACAAATTCATTATAATACAAGGTCAACGTAGAAGACTGCTACTTTGCGAAGGGGGGTACCACCCCAGTAACGTCTTTGTCATCAGGTTCAGACTTCCACATGAACGCATTCATCAATAGTTCAACAATACCCAAATTCAACAATTTCAAAATCGTAAAGACACTTGGTTTTCAAAACATAATGTCTTTGTGCACAAGAGTCAACATGTTCAACATTGACTTAAAACTTGATCCAAGATTCAAAGAGTTTCAAAGATCATATTAAGCCAAATACTTCATCTTTCTTCAAAAACAACATTTTATCCATCATCAAAGAAATTATAGTGTTTCAAGCAATGAATACCAAAACATGGTTCATAATCAACTTATAGTAATTGAAAGACTCATATTGGCTATGTACCCAAAAATATCCCCCATGTACTCACCCTGCTCAAGAAGAAGAATGTTCCACTCCTAGGGCACCATTTCCTTAATCTTGTTCACCACACTTGTCAACACCTATGCAAATCGTATACAACATGTACAAATATAAATTTCTATAATATAAATCATTCATCCATAGAAATGTCCATATTCACTTAATTCATTAAGACGCTCTAGTTATAACTATGTATAACTAGTTAATACCATTACCATTTCAAGAATATACTAATTTCATTACTTATAAAACCATATACAAATAATGTCATCTTGTTCACAATTTAGTTTTTCTCAATTAATTCATCATAACCCTTGTATCCTTATAATTG
The DNA here is from genome assembly GCA_023525715.1 of Cichorium intybus. Taxonomy (NCBI): domain Eukaryota; kingdom Viridiplantae; phylum Streptophyta; class Magnoliopsida; order Asterales; family Asteraceae; genus Cichorium; species Cichorium intybus. Next base: position 74,547,653 of record CM042009.1, on the reverse strand, counting down.
GGTATTCAAGAATTTCACCTTGATAATTCTTGACCAATTAATCAGTAGTACCTTGACATTCTTTTGATAACAATACATGAATAACATCTTTCTAACATAATTCGTCCAGAATTCTTGTTCAACCCCAACAATACAAATTCTCATTCATTTGATTTTTCCTAACTTAAAGAATCGGTGATGTTAAAAACAAAACTTCAACTAATTAAGCATCACTTAATCATTTACAAACTTATTCCCTCATTAATTTAATAAAATCTCAACTTTCCCAAAAATTAAGGTTCATCCAAGATTTAAATTCTCATAGCTTTAACTCAAATAAAGCATGTAGAAGTAATTCTTACCTTGAGAGGATCCATATGCATCAAAAAGCCCCTTGAAATATTAAAGATTCAAGCTTGGATGATCAAAACACACACTAGGCACCAAGAACACACATAATGTTCTTGAGATGATTTTTTTAGAGAAAATGAAGAAGAAATGGTTGAAAATGCTTTAATTCCCATCCATAAGGTAATGGGTACTTAGTGGATCCAAATGGCATTAAAGGAGAGTCTTCTGTCAAAAACAGGGGTGATTTGGCAGTTTCACGTGCCTATACGCGCCCTGGAGGTGACCAGCGCAACAATTCACGTAGCCCGCGTGACTCCTTCATGATTCTTGGGCGACCCACGCATGTTAACAAGAGGTCCTATTTTTATTTGGTATTTACACGACCCACGCGGTCTCGATTCTACACTTAGTTTTTTAACTTGAACGTTTATTTCAATACAGTTTTTTTCTCCTATTTTTCCAAGGTCATAACTTTTTCATACTTTATCTAATTTCTACAAACTATATATGTACAGAAAGCTTGAAATGTAAAATACACTTTACCTTTACTGAAGTTCTTTTAGTTCTTGTTTCATTTTTCGATATTCATGCTTAAACTTGACCATTCATTGATTTTTGACAGTTTTGGTCCAACTTCACAGCTTCATAATTCCTTCATCCAATATCCAAATGTCTCATATCTTTTTCTTATGTTTTCTACTCTTCAAGATTTACATTTTTCATAATTTGAATACTTTTCCAATTCCAATCCTATCTTGAGTTATTCATTTAACAAAAGTGCATCACAATTTTATTTCAACTAACAATCATCTTTTGTTTTTCTTATTCTCATTTCTATATGAATTGATTTTACCTCATATAGTTGACATAAAGAACTTAATACAAAGTCTTACTTCACATATTTCCTTATTTCACACAATTTGGCCCTTTAATTCATCTCCATTAAACACTTAACATATGACTTAATATTAAAACATGCATTCAACCAAGTATAACATTTTCATCTTAATACAAAAAATTCAAGTTGTTATAGAAGACATAACTTAACGAGGAAAAAACGCACCTTTAAAATGGACAAAAAATCAGGGGTTTGGTCTCTTCCTTGTGGACCCCGCTAGAGGCGTTGTCCTTAGACCCTGTCAGGGGCAATGCCCCTTGGAACTCCATCAGAGGCGCTGCCCTCGGATCCCTGTGTTCCCGAGTCCTTATTAACTATCTGAGTGTGAATTCCGCACCTCTAACCTCGAAGTATAGCTAAAAGAAACTCAGTTTGCCTCATATTATTCCCTACTACACTAAAGCGTATTGATAAAACTAAAATCACCAATAATATATATATATATATATATATATATATATATATATATATATATATATATATATATTAAAAATAAAATAGATTTTTAAAGTAGTATCAATTTATAAACGAGCTTTAATCATAACACTTTATTTTCTCAATAGAAAATATATTGGTTGATCTTTAGTATTTGGTAAATAAGATAAATTTTTAAATATAGTCATTTTCAATGTGACGTATTATTTGGAAATAGTAAAAGATGTATTTTATGACTTATAAGTACATATTACATCAACTAATATTTTGTATCTATAAAAGAGACGATACTAAAATTTTAATTAATATATTTATTTATTATAAATAATAGTTATATTTAAGCACTAGATTATTATATTTAATTTCAGTATCACGATACTTTTCTCATATGGACCGAGACTTCAATTAAATAACGGATGACGTAATATACATTTAGACTATGTATCTATATTTATGTGTATGATCTCATTGGATGATTTGATGAGCAATGATGATGCCTAAAACTGTATAAGTTTCTAAGACGATAAATTATAAGGAGTTAGTATTGACTATTCTATCATATCAATGTGATTTATTACTAGAACAAATATGCTTATGCATTAAAGATGTTTTAATAATGCCTAAATGATGTTTGAACTATATAAATAAGTTTGTATGCTATCATTTGTTGTCATACTATATTTATTTGTTGTGCATTCCCAAAAGTACATTCTCGAAAGACATCTGTTTTAGGTTTTAGGTAGGGATAATTTAAGATGTTTTTTTTACTTGATTGTCAATCATATATTTGTGTTTTCACATTTAATATGGGGTTAGACTTAAGTCATAAAAAGTAGTGGCACTATTTTAGACATGCCCCACTTACATTAGACTAGCTACCTTGTATGTGGATCTTGTATAAAGACATGTTATCCTAGTTAAGACGATCCATGTATATGATGTTTAGCAAACTTGCCTTCATTGTCCAGACAGATTCCCAATTCAAAGACGCGAGAGGTTGGACCTGAGATGACTTGGGTTGGTATTAGAAACATTTGCATTTGCACATTATTTAAGATGTTTATTAAGATGCACGCTAATAGTTAAAAAACGTAAATGATGGTCCATTAAGTGATGTTTGGCCCACGTGCCTTCATTATAGTAATGTTTAGCAAACATGCTTTGATTATATAAGGATAAGACAAAAGACGATAAGTAAACATTATTTTTAAGACGTTGTGAAAATTTCTATTTTACCTTAATGTTTCTTTTCCCTTATTTCTGATGAATACTTTTAAAGTGGTTTTAATGATATTTTTGGGAGTTGTTTATTGGTTTAAAGGAAGTACAAGTCCCTTGGACTATAAGATGTTGAACATCGATAGTATTCACCATACTTCTCAAGCCTAACCTATACTATTTTGCAATGTTGTAAAAGTCGGCCTAGGCGGCCGCCTAGGCGGCGCCTAGGCGCTAGGCGGACCATTACTGCATACGTTTAGTGCTATGCGGCTTATTAGTCGGGCGTGGTCAACATCGGTCAAAAAACGGGCTAGGCGGTCAAATGCGGTCAAAGGCGGTCAAAGCCGGTCAAATGGATCTTTGAAAAGTTTCAAATTTGCCCCACAATTTTTTTGAAAATGTTTAAATTTGCCCCTCAATAGTCGTCTATGAAAAAATTCAAAATTACTCATCAATAGTTGTCGGAGATTAAGTAAAAAAAAGTAGTCTATTTCATTATTAATGAAAGTGATCGTTGGTTGAATATGAAAGATAAAAAGCTTTAGATTAGAAAAAAAAAACAGTAATATTTGTATAATAATCATTACCGGTCAAAAGCAACACTATTTATCCTATATGACCCATCTCTTCACTTGACACGTCAAAAAGCAAGAAAGAGAAACAACACGCCAAGATCTTTCAAGATATTTCCTGATAGACTTCAAATAAAATAAACCTGGTCTTTGTGATTAACCCATGTCCAAAATATGATCATATAGTATTATAATACATCTTTGTTTGGAAAATATTTTGAAACACTTTTTTTAAAAATTGGTATATGATATGTTTTAGAAATAAAACTAATTTTAGCAAGAAAACCATTTGCATCCCAACCAAATTCACTAATCGTCGAACTTCCATATAAAAGAAACTAATATTTTAAATGAAATTAATCGTAAAAAAAAACTATTTGATAAAAGAAAACTAATCACCGCCGCTGCATTGCGCGGTTACGCACATCTCCCCACTCCCCTCCCCCTAACACTAAACTGCCGCCGCCGCATCGCGCGGGTCGCCTGCTAGTATATATATATATATATATATATATATATATATATATATATATATATATATATATATATATATATATATATATATATATATATATATATATATTAAAAAAATAAAATTTATTACAATTAATACTCCCCGCCTAGTCGCCGACTAGTCCTCGCCTAGACCGACTAGTCCTAGGCCCTCGTCGACCGCCCACCTACCGCCTAGCGACTTCTACAACCTTGCTATTTTGACATGTGTTCGGATTAAGTAACTCAGTTGATTGGAGATAGAAGATGCATCTAGCATTTGTATATAGAAATGTAACACCCATTTTTTTCTTTTTTTTATTTAAATAATAATTTGCTTGGTAAAATTTTTCATAAACTTAATAAAGATTTTGATAAAACATCCGGTGTTAAACATAATGTGAAATCATAAATAATCTTTAAAATATTTGTGCATAAGCTTTATAAAATAAAAAGTCCTAAAAACATTACACGGAAGTATTAAAAACCATAATAGTCTAAATTTCATGACACGAAAGCTCATAGCACTCAAGCTAGGCTCTTCCCCTTAACAACCCCTGAAATACCTGAAAAATGTTAAATAACAATGGTTAATGAAACGTTTAGTGAGCACACTCATCCACAAATTTTATCATGTGGACACGTAAGTACATAACACATAACTTTCCCCCTTGCCCCCAACACGAACAAGGCTGTGTAACTTTCCCCTTGTCTCTAATGAGAATAAGGTCATGTAACTTTTTCCATTGTCTCTAACGAGAACAAGGCTATGTAATTTTTCCTATTGTCTCTAACAAGAACAAAGCTATGTCCTCACAAGGAGACTATGCCATACATATCATCATAACATACGAGTACATACCACGTAAACACATAATATCACGTATAGAGTCATGAAACTCTCCTGGATAGTGTCTGAACTCTCAACCGTAAACCAAATACTGGAATGGCACAACAAGCATGGATTAACCTACAAAAATTTACAGCTAATTACACATTGATGGATCACTTCAACCATTCTTTACTTTATTCCATCCTACTTTACATTTTCTGTTTTCTAAATCTTTTGTACAACAACTGTTGTCCTACTGTTTTGACCCACTTAAATTCAGATTTAAACAATGACCCAAGAAATAAATGAAGTATTCACTCTAATATTTCTAATGCCACTAACCTCGTATTTTTCTGATTTTCTGTGATCTTTTATACGAACTTTACAAGACAGTAGCTACAAGCTGTCCAATTCGGTTTTGACAGCTTTGGACAAAATGCATTGTTTGCCATTCTTAGAATTAGAATCTAGTTAGGATGTTTAAATATGAACGAAAATAGACATGCATACCCTTCCAATGGCTTTGACCTCACCCTCATACGATTTTTATACAATTTCTTATGAATTTTACAAAACCTTGCTGAAAGTATAACTTTGATTATCCAAATCTGACAGCTTTAGACAAAATGCATTGTTTACCCTTCTTAGAATTGGAATCTGGTTATGATGTCTGAATATGCATTAAAATATAAATTCATGTTGTTCCGATGATTATGACCTCACCCTCATATGATTTTGATGCAATTTCTTATGAATTTTACAAAACCCTATGGTTAGGGTTTTGACACAATCACACAACCCTATGGCTAGGGTTTTGACATATACACAACAGTAAGGAGGATACTTGCCTAAGATTAATGAGATCAAGGACTCTATGTGAAAACCTTGCACCAAAACTTGCAATCTCTATTGTTCCTTGGAATCTTGGGAACGGGGAGGAGGGTTTTTGGCATGAGTTTTGAGGAGGAGGGAAGGAATTAGATTAGAGTTTAATTAGATGTGGGTATTATAGAATTTTCAAGGTTGGACTCTTGCACCCTACGAGTCCCTCAATTGCAAAAGTCTACACTAAAACCCCCAAACTTAACACCTTATAATTCTAAGTGCACTAACAACATAAAATTAAAATTAAAAATAAAATAAAATAAAACGAGGCGTTACAAGATGTTGTATATAAGATTGAAGATGTACATTAAGAATGTTTACCTTTAAATAGTTGTCTCTTGATCAAATCATGACACACTCACATTTTCACTTTTACCAAAATTATTTATGGAAACTAAAACTTTTGGGACTGAATTTCCACAACATTTGAACGTTTGTGCGTTTTAAAACCATAAATATGTCTTCAATAAACCGTTTTAAAAGCCGCCTATATAAGGTGTAACAATTTAGGCTTAGAACTTTGACCATTCTAGTACAATTTAGTTTTTGGAAAATATAAATAACTAAAGTAAAGTATAAAAATAACTTAAATAAATAAATATTGGGGAATTTAAAAGTCTCAATCTTTAAGCGATTATTTTAGCAGATAAATTCAAACTTTGTCTTAAATTGAACAACTATAATTTAGGTTAAACATTATATTTTGAGATGGATTTTATAAAACAACGATGTTTCATATAAAGGGTGATAATGACATTCAAATAATGCATATTCTCTTTTAAGGAATGCGATTTTTATAAATAGAATATTGTATATTACATATTTTAAAATTTATAGGTCTGCATGTAGATTTTAAACTAGGAATTTTAAGTAATATTTCTAGTTTTACAACCTGGGAATTATTTCTTGGGTGCTTTGTAATATGATTTTTAAGAAAATCTTGTGTCATATTTTAGAGTTAATTCATTTTGTGTATGGAACTTGGTTGTAATTACCTAATTGCTGGATGCCATATTTAGAAGGAAATTAAGTTTGGTTGGAAGAGGTTGGCATCTAGTATCTTCTTTTGGGAGAGAGAGCATGTTCTTTCCATTTTAAGATAAAGTGTTTACAAATTTCCCAACATCTATTTTTTTCCTTCTATTTCCCCAAACGTACCGTCATTATCTCTGAAATAGTCAAAAACTGATATTCACGAAGAAAGAAATAAGATGGAAGTACAATAAAATTTTAATACCAAAAAACAAGTTATTTTAGAGAAATAAAAATAATTAAATAAATGACGGTGGGAAATTAATTATCTTCAGCCAGCCAGCAAGTCGTAATACTCTTCTGTGTCTTAATCCCACATCTTCAAGCCATATCTGAATAGAAACATAATAACCAATGAAAATATATTTCAGTAAGCAAATAAAGAAAGGAAATGGCCAATACTTTTACCATAATGTAAGCAATGATAAACAATATCTTCACATACCCTCCTTGGTCAAGAAAATAGGGGTAGGTGACCCCGGTGAAGGTGGAGTTTGCGTTAGCAAATTCCCATGTCTGCCAGCTTTAACAACAGCATCTTGATCAATAGCCGACAAAATCTCCAAATGTTCTAGACCAATCTGTCTTTTCACCAACTCCAAATTCTCTTGAAGAACCTCCATTTCCCCAAATGGTAACCTTAAATCCAATGCTTGAACGCCAAGTGTCATCACATCTTTCTTTTTATCCTTCAAGAACGGCATGCATAGTTTTAGTGTCTGGTTAAAGTTTCCTTCTTGCCCAATTGCACTTTGCTGTAAAGCTTGTATTATTTCTTGGTCTGGTGCAAATTTACGGTTTTGGACATCGAATTTGTCCCTTAAAATGTTTAAACACTCTTTTTTCCATCCATCGTATTGTTCGTTGACGTATATTAGGCCGATTGTTTTTTTAGGCCCACCAGAGTCTTGCTTCACAAGAAGCTTCCTGAAAATAAAAATAAAAAAAATCAATTTTAACTAATTAGTCACTAATGAATAAACAAATCAATGGAAGTACGTTGCTATTTCTTGCATTTAACCCTAACTAAATTGAAAGTTCTGGTGAACCTGAAATTTTTAATAGACTCCTGCAAGTATTTGTTAGCCTTGTGAAGGGTCAAATCAGGGTTTTCAGCTTCAGGCCATCCCGCTTTTATAACAAACCCTTCTTTCTTCAAAAGCTTTTTCCATATATATTCAGAATAATGAGGACAAATAGGAGCAATAAGACGTGTTTGAACATCCATAAACCGCCATAAAAGATCCCGATTCATCCCACTTGACCCACAAGACAACCGATATTCATCTTTAGCAGTTTGCAAATCATAAAACCCCGTTTTCAAAGCTGCCCGAAACATATAATCACCGTAATTCTTCTCCGTCATTTTTATCGCATAATTCATTTCATTAGCAAAAGCACGATCCGCATAAACAGAAGGCGGGCCGACCCGTAATGACGATTCTGCCCCTATCACCTCCTCCATCCATGCCCGCTGTGTAGTCAATTTTAAAATGGCGGAATTCGCGGTTTCAAACACGAAATTGGCATCGTCCATTCCGTCTCCCGCATCCGCAAGAGAGATTCGAGTTGCATCAGCTGAAAACTCCTCAATCGCTTGTTTTAAGGTTCTAAAATTCCCGGTTGATTTCGACATTTTTTCGGAATTCAACATGATGTGACCGTTGCATCGGAATCCTCGAGGCCAGTGGCGTTTTGGGAATATCGCGGTGTGGTTGTAAATCGCGAACGTAAGATGGTTTTGTATAAGATCCTTACCGGACACACGGAGGTCAACGGGGTACCAATATTCAAACTCCCGTTTCATCTTTTGAAGTAAACTCAACGGAATAGACGATTCCGGTTCCGGCCCGGAAAGAAACAAATAATCCCAAATATCATCGGTGAGTTGTTGGGGTTTTACAGAAGAAGTATCGGAACCGAAAAGCTCCCCCTTTTGTAACAAATGGCATACAGTGTAATACGCCATGTAGATAGTGGAATCAGATAAAGATTCCACTAAAAACTCCTCATCCCATGGAATGCGGGTCCCAAGACCAAAGCTTCTAGAACATGCCCATTGGTTGAGCCAGCTCAGCGTATGTTCAAACCCGTGTCGGGTTTCATCCGAATATAAATTCATGTCCGCCAAACATTCTTCAGCAGCTTTTCGCCAGGTGGACTCACCGTAAGTCAAATACCATTGATCGGTCAACGCAACAACACATTCATCACCGGATCTTGACATGACTTTTTTCTCGGGTTCACTGTAGACGACGGCTTGGTTTGTTTCTAGAAGCTTTGTGCGGATTAAGGTTTTGGCGTCTTGGACACGTAATCCGGAATGTTCCCCTGCAATCATTGTGCCTTCATAGAAACCGCCTTTGTAAATTACTTTTTTGGCCGCGTCGAGTTTTTCGCGTTCATTTTGGGATTTTATTTTCATGTCGGTGCAGATTTTTTCAGCAGATTTGTCACCGAATTCGGGGTGGGAGATGATTGGGATCACCTCGAAGGGTAGGACCCACTCGTCTTTTATTCCGAATTTAGCCCTGAATGGAGCTTTTGACTTTAAATCCTGCAATCACATTGTAGTGAGAGTATATTACATGATAGATTTTATTTTGATTAATGTATTCTTTCATAATTCATCATGCTATAATTGGCTATATTTTCGGAAATACAATGCCTTAATAAGAAAAACATTGAAAGTACAATGCTGTACAAGAAAAATAAAAAATAAAAAGTCCATTACATTTCTTTCTTTCTTTATTATAACCTCCTACTTCCATTTCTTCCTATTACCACACTTTACTTCGAAAAATAATCTTTGAAGTGGAATCAATTTTTTATAAAACAGCAAAAAATATATCAAACAATTATCCAAAAAAAAAAAGATTACCTGCAAAGCCATGAAATCATCAGGCGAATCACTAGGAACACTAGTAACAATCCCGGTACCCTTATCGGTAAGAACCGACAACATAGGAAGACAATATATAACTTCATTAAACGAAAGTGGGGACCGCAAAGGTAACCCAATAAGATCTTGACCAGTCAGCTCCACAACACAAGTAACCTTTTCCGGGACCCGCGATAACCGCTGATACGCCAAATTCCTTGCTGCCCGTTCGGTTAAAATAAAAACCTCAGACTCATTAATCTCAAAACCTCCATATTTCCCATCTGGCAATACCCACGCGTTTGTTTGTCCATACATGGTCTCGGGTCTCAAAGTTGCAGCAGCCAAGTACACTTTCTTTCCTTCTAGAAACCCAAATTTGGCGGGAAATGGTGGGACCACTTCCATTTTAATAAGTGTATACTCTTGAGGAATCACACCTTCACCTGATGCGCGATCATGGTCAGCACATGGTTGACCATCTAAAGGCGAATAGATAGTGTACCGTAAATCTTTAACAATCTTTCCCATTGATTTTAGTTTTCTCATTTGCCACCTCACAAACGAATCAAAATACGGGTTGATGTCGGTTGTGATGAAAGAACGTCTCCAATCAGCACCAAGTCCAAAAGCTTTGAGATCTTCAACAGCCAATGGTGGAAAGAATCTTAGCCATTGAACGGGGTCTTGAAATGTGGCGATTTCGATGTCTGATAAACCGTACCCGCGCATTATCTCCCATTGGTATGTCTCTTTACCGGTTTTTGAAGCTGCCTTTGACTTTTTCCCCTTGAATTTATCGGTGTTTTCTTCAATTTTGACTTGTGGTTCGGTGACTGTCTCGTCTGTTTCTGAAGGAAAAGACGGGGGGTTACCGAATCGTTCTATTTCCCTTCGAAGTTTATCGGCTGAGGCTTTGATTGGCATGCCGGTACAGTGGAATCCGAAGGGTAAAAGGACGTTAGCGCCCCTTAATCTGTGATATGCAGCAGCGAATTCGAGTTTAGAGAGTGAAAATGCATGACCTAAATGGAGGTATCCGTTCATGTATGGAAATGGAAATGTTCCAAAAAACTTGTCGCCTTCTTTGGGAGGTTTTTCATTAGCTTCTGAATTGAAAACTTGAGATTCGTCCCACCATTTTCGGACTTCTTGTTCCATTTCTAAAAGCTGGTCCCTTCTTTTGAAGCTTCTACCAGTCCCGTTCGTGTCTGCCATCTCGCTCCTGGTTTGACAGAAACTGTGTAAAGAAAGAATATGTTAGAAACGTTCATGAAAACGATTAATCGAATTAGGAAGGATATGGCAAACTTTTAACTGGATGAAATTGCAACCTTTGGCCAGGCAAATATGAATTGCCCGTCTATTAGGGAAATAGATTCGATAAGCATGCAGGGCAACTAACGTTCAAAGTATAAATATCATTTTCAATAAAAAAATACAGTCATTCTTTTAGAACAAAACCAAAAAAATGCTGGAATTACCAAATTAACCTTTGTAACAAAAATCAAAATTATCACTAACGCTCAAAGTATAAATATCATTTTATTAAAAAACCCCACACCAAATGACGATAAACAAAAGATTTAATCAAAAGTCAGATACAAACAAAAGAAATATTTGATTCTTTTGAAAAGAGAAAAAATAGATATAATAAAGTCCAATTAAGATATTTTTAAATAAAAAATTATTCTAGTTTCTATTGTTTCTCCCAATTCGTTGATTGCCTCTTTCTTCCTCACAAATATTTAATCCGCTGGAAGACAAAACCTAATTGACATTTGAAATTTTTTGCTCATGATCTAAATTTACAAACAATCCTTACCTACAAGGCTACAACATAGGTTTCTCATAGAAACTCAGAAACACTTGGTATGGAGAATAACTGAATAAATAAGTCTAAAAAACAAAAATTGTTCAATGAAATCATCATTCTATTACTTAAGAAAACGTGAAACAGCCCGATATTCATTGTTCACATATCGCAACTCATGTGGGATTTCAAATAAGCAGTATTAACGTACGAGTATGAGACAAAGATCAGAATTTAGAAGAGAAGAATAAGAATAATAATAACCAATACGTGAAGATATCACTAACGATGATGAGTTCCGAGAATCCGAGTTCAATGTTCCATGTTCGATCTTCAATGTCCGCGTGAGGTGAGGCGTAACGTCGTGTGTTTAGGTTTTGTCGTATCTGGATTGGACATTTAGGCTACTGGGTTATGCTTAACCTTTAAAACTAATGGGCTAGGCTAAAAAATGGACTGTCCTTATAACAGCCCAATATAACAGCTAGAAATTACGGGCCGGCCCTGTAAGCAGAGAAAAACAATGACTTTGAGGTACACAGAAGATCTCGATAACATAAAGCGAACCGATTTTAACTTCTGATTTCTTGAAATTGGAGCATTGTCCTACATCAACTTCGGTAATGAAAATGCATATGAATTAAAAGAAAAAAGCTAAAGGGGTTTACCTCCGGTGAATAGCAGGCGATTGAAGGTTGTGGATAAAGCGAATTGGGTGCAGAGGAAGAAAACGTCTCAACGCCACACTTGTGTAGAACAAAGGTTTACTCGGGTATTACCTGTGCGTTTTTATTTGTACGAAGCTAAAACTAAATGCAACCGTATATGGTTTTAGCCTTCTAGGGTTTAGGATGTATCAAAAGATGAAAAGGATGATCAAAAAGAATAACTAAGTTAGCTTATTGTAATTTATTATTTGGTAAAACCATTAAAATAGTTTAAAAAATAGCTTATTGATAAACTAGTTTGAGATAACATATTGATAAGCTAGCTTTTCAACTGAAAAAAACCGAAACCAATTTTTATTAACCTGTTTTTAATAGGTTTTTTATCCCCAACCGAACCGGTTTTTTACCCCAGTTTTTTAATAGGTTAACGGAACCGAACCGGTTTAAAAACCAAAAAAACCGGTCTCTAGAACTCAATTTCATTTAAAAAAACGCCAAAACCGGTTAGGTTTTAACCGAAATCGGTTGGACCAAAACCAGTTTTTTAAAAAACCGATTCTTAAAAAAAACGAACCGATTAAAAACCGGCTTTTGTGCACCTCTACGCGTGGCGCGTGAAATTGAACATTAGTCATACACCCCACATTACTAATCAGGCCATACTACTAATCAGGGTTCTAAATAAATACGATCAAGAGTTTGTTCATATTTGTTCGTTTATACCAAAAAAATAAACAAACACAAACAGATAAAAGAACGGTTTTTATTGTTCATGTTCGTTCATCTAATAAATTATATTGTCGTGTTTCGTTGGTTTATGTTTGTTAATGAACATAAACAAACGATCATAAACGAGCGAACATAAAAAGCATAAATGAACATATATGAACATAAACGAACAAATATACATGTACATAAATATTCAAATTGCGAAATGTAAAACTTGACCGTCAATAATTCCAATATGTTGATCGTATTTAGCAGATAAACTTTTGATGTATTTATGAAATATATAAGGCTCACTAGGCCGTTCACTCAAACTTATATATTTGACGTGGGTCTCACGTGCTGAGAAACGAGTTTGAATACATAAAAATGGTTAGTTTGTAACACTAAATAAAGCCACCATCTGCAAATCAATCTTGAAACATCTTGAACTTAGACTTTTTGGGGGTTGTTGTTATGCATTATTCGGTGAGCATCGACTTGAGCCAAGTTCCAGACCCAATCAGTGGTTGGGTAGAACCGAAAGTAACAACTTGCAAAATGAAAGGAAGATTGTCGAATAGTATAAAGAATATGGCAACATCGACTTGCCTAATCCAACTGAGGAACTCCCATAACTGATAACTAACCATGTTCCGAACCATTACACTACATTGTCCTAGTTATTAGCAGCAATGTCCAGAAAGTTGTGTGTAATGCCTGTTTTTCAAGAATGAGTTTAAGTTCTAAATGATCAAGTTTTAAGTAAATTCTATGGTGCCCCTTCGTTGCATGAACGCATACGCGGACGCAACGCGAATGAGAGCTTAAAATGGTACGTGGAGGCCGATCCTTCGCGGCACGACCACCTATAGATAGCGGTGCAATGCCACCAAAATACTAGACCCTACATCTCGGGTTTTGGACCCTATATAAAGGCTCTAACTCTTATGACAGCCTCTTTTATCAGCCACTAATCCCCCAGGAAACCCTAGAACGACTCTTAGCCACCTTATTGTGATTCTTAGCTCATTTTCTTGTTTTGAAGTGAAGTTTGAAGAAGAATAATAGAAGGAGTGGTGCTAGGAAGCAACCTCCAACAAAGATTCGACATTACCGACATTAGGGGTGTGCATATGTCGGTTTGGGTCTGTTTTGGGGTAAAACCCGATCCCAACCGATCAAATCGGTCCCGTCGGGTTCGGTTTCAACCCATGGGTTCGTGGGTTTTGGGTTGGAACCCAATTTCCAAAAAATTATAAAAACATTTATAAAAATAATAAACACATTCTACCAACTATTTGTAGTCATCATTTACATGGAATAACAATTTGATACATTTTTATACACTTTAACTCTATAAGAAAAAGAAATAATGTACTGATGTAACATTTGACGTCTTCAAATGCATATTCTAGCGGTTATTAGAAACTCGGTAATAGATATGAAAAAATAAATAAAACACGTCAATCTACATTACCGATGCATCTTACAAGTGTCATTAACTTGACGTAATCAATACCCTAACATACTACAATATATATCAAATATTAATAATATATTAAACATTTTTGGATTTGGGTTGGTTTTTGGGTCGGTTTTAGGAATTGTGTCGGTTTCAGTTTTAGTGGGCCGGTTTTGGGGGGTGAAACCGAACCTAAACCGAAATTTTCGGTTTTTAAAATCTCAAACCCAAATCGTCGATTTTTGTTTTGGTTTTGGTTTTTCGGTTTCGGTTTTGTCGGTTTCTCGGTTTTCGGGTTCGGTTTTGCTCACCCCTAACCGACATTACTTACTCATTTTGGACCATGTAAGTAAGAAAGTTCATTGATTGATGTCTTCTTATGGTTTGATCTTAAAACTAGGAATGTTTTGGTGTTTTGGTCCATGTATGAAGTGTTTCTGGAGTTTGGAAAACTCCAAGTCACCAAGTTTGTTTTTTGACCATTTCTAGAGCCTTAAACCATAAGAGATATCAAGCATAAGCTCTCTTGAAGCGATACCTAAGCCTTTGAATGCTTTGGACCTCTTTTGACATTGTTTTTGGGGTTGGACATGCATGTTCATAAAGTTTACATTTTTATTGATCAACAATTGTATTGGATGGGTTTTGGAAGATCTTAGCCTCTGACTTGACCTATTAAGTGCTTAATATGAAAGTTGGTATGTCCAGAGGTCGCGACGCTACCATCCGTGGTTAGCGACGCAACCTATTGCGAAACACATTTTCTGGATAGCATCCCTTAGCGGCGCTAAGGTGTTATGGTCACGACGCTAAGCTCAACCGTTGACTTTTTGACCAGTTTGACTTTTGGTCAAACTTTAAGGAATTTGAGGTGTTAACCAATGGGTTGACCTTTTAAAGTTTTGGGTCACTAATTGATGTCTAACGAGGATTTAGCACGTTCGTGTGATTGAGCACTCGATGACGTGTGTGCTTACATCGGCCTACGATTCATGTGAGTCTTCTTACTATACTATGTGTGACGTTGCATGCGTAGGTTACTTGAGACCCGTTAGAGTAGGATTGCGTGCTTAGACCAGTGGAATCCCGATATGGTGCATTGTACGGGTAGGAAAGTGTCGCATCCCGTTAGGGTAGGGCTATGCCACATCCTGATATGATAGATTGCTTGGGTAGGACAGTGTCGTGTCCTGTTAATGTAGGGTTGTGTCATGTCCCATTAGGGTAGGGTTGTGTCACTTCCTATTGGAGGTACGACTGTACCATGTCCCGTCAGGATAGGACGGTGATGAGCCCTTCTAAAGTAGAATTGTATGGTATGTTAGTGAATCGGAGTTAGTCGAGGGCCATTACATGTTATGCTTGATATGTAGTGGAACGTGTGGTATATTGAGGAACTTATTAAGATTTGTGTTTACTCTCTCAAATTAAATGTTTTTCAGATATTACTTCAAATGTAAGGAAGGGCGCAACTTGACTGTACTCGCATCCGACATCATCATGATTTCAGACTTCCGTTATCATGTGTTTATTAATTAGGATTTTATTACTATGAGTTTTGGAATATTGTTTTCTTTAAATTGAAAAAATATGTTTTATGGTGTTTTAAATGGTTCATATGACGTTTGGAATGGTTTTGATATATTTACTTTATTTTAAAAAGGAAAATTTTGGTTGTGAATTTTGGACGTTACATTGTGGCAATTAGCAAGGATGTCAAAATGGCATGTTCTTGGGTGGTGCATGATTAGATTAATTTCCATTTGGAACAGTTTTTCATTAAACGGGTACTAGTAGTGAGGCATCCACGAACCACATAATGTATAAATTATCATGATCTTAAGAATCTTAGAGCTAAAGTTAATTCTTTTCACCCCTTGAATTTGGAGTCTAAAACCTACCATCCTTTTATTTTTCTTGTGGTTTTGATGAAACCCACCTGCATGTTTTCAACTCATCATTTTGTTAATCCTAAAAATTCAAAATAAAAAATGTTAGTTGATATTCCAAGAGAGAGGTATATATGTAAGATGCGGGTGGGTCATTTATTTTTCTATTTTCCATTTCTAAATCAAATATATAAAAAATGTATATTCACCAATTTACACTGTACATTTACTTTATTTGTAACAAATGACAAATATAATGATAAAATGATTAGAAAACAAAAGTTATAGTGCAATTCAAAAAACATATAACCACTTTGACCAATTATATAATTTACTCTAATGATAATAAAAACAATTAATAAATATATAAATGATAAAAATTTTACTCCAACGGACCTTTATTTTTGTGTTATGGACACTTGTTCATCTCCAATGGGCCCATTATAATGGTTTGTATTTTTATGAGATAGGAACGTGGCCTTTGTAAATTGAGGTGCACTATTTACAACACAATACCCACTTTATAATTTATATATTAAATAGTATTATTTAATTGTTTTTTATTTTTTTGAGATTATTGTAAATTATGGTGTAAGACCCATTTCCATGAAGTTGCGTTTTATAATAAAAATGTAAGTTTATGTAAATAAGGAGATAGCGGTGTTATCTATAGGATAGCGACGCTATCTGAGGCGAGATAGTGGCAATATCTATAGGATAGCGACGCTATCTGAGGCTAACCGTGCTTGGCCATTGTATGGGGATAGTGACGCTATCAGCCGTTGTTTGCACCAAAACCCCATATTTCGGTTTTTTGGGCCAAAATTAAGGATCCTAAAACCCTAGCAGCCATCATTCTCCCGTCATTTCACCCTTAAGAGCGCTAAAAACGTCTTGGAGGCTTAAGAGAGAGATTTTTTGCTTAAAGCTTGCTATAGGATCATTTTGAATAAAGAGGTGAAGTGAAGCTTAGACATCATTTTCAACTAGGAATCCACCTCAAACACCGTATCTGGACCTTTGTAAGTTGTTCTTAATTGTTTTGTGCATTGGATTAGATCATTTTCTTGATTAAGCTAAGTATTTGGGAGCTTGGATATTGTTTTGGATTGGTGTTTGAGTTGGGGCAACACCAAGCCTTTTTGGTCCCTTAGATTAGTTGGTTTTTTTCTGTGGATCATATTAGGGATGTTGAATTTTTGACCATCAAGTGATTAAGCATAAGTTTGATTCACCTTTTTGTCTTGAATATGAGATTTGACATGCATGGGGCATGCATGTCAAGAAAAGTTTGGATTTTTATGAGATTTCAGACCTTGCGGACGAGTTCCGGAGAGTATTAGCCCCTGACTTAATGGATTAAGTGCTTAATAAAGTTTTTGGGGAAATTCATAGATAGCGGCGCTATCTGTCGCGAAGACCCTGATCTGTTTTACAGATAACGACGCTATCTCAGTGTTGATCGTTGACTTTTTGACCGGTTTGACTTTTGGTCAAATTTGAGAGTTTCGGGGTGTCGATTTTAGGAGTTTGTCCTGTTCAGAGTTTAGGATTTAATAAGTTGTATTTATCCTTATTAGGAGGTTCGTGTTGTCGGAATTCGAGGACACGCGCGTGGAGTACTGTTTAGCTTGGCGGATCAGGCGAGTCTCTTCACTATACTACTCGAGAAGTTGCATGCGAATGTAGTACGATCTATGCAGTTATTGCGGTCAAAAATCAAATAGCGGTCATAGACCGAGATTTAAAAACGGTTATCGCGGTGAGACAGCGTTGAGATAGCGGTTTTTTATATTACGTAGAAATTATATATATATATATATATATATATATATATATATATATATATATATATATATATATATATATATATATATATTCACACACACATATAATATGTAGAATTAATATCACAAAAAAAATTATATGGAACTCGTAGCATAAAATATACGGTAGTGCCATAATGTCAGACATAATTGATTGAAATCCACGGGTTTGGCATCAGAGTCAACATCGTCTAAGATATTCACTTCTCCATCTAGGTCATCAACAGCATCAAGATCTTCCACTTGACCTCTAATCTTATTATCATCGTCTCTGTAACGCTCCCTTTTGCTCCTAGTACTTGGACCCGTGTCTACATTTGTCTACATTTCCTACCCTTGCTCTCACAGCCAACCAAAGAAGACCATCCCTTTCATTCACAAAGTCTTGAAGCTCATCCTCCGTTGGTATCTTCCACTCATCATTTTCCTCCACGTCTCTCATTAAAATATGATCAATTTTGCTCCTAGTACATGGACCTAGGGCTGTAAGCGAACCGAACGAACACGAACGAGGGCTTGTTCATGTTCGTTTGTTTAAGTTAGTCGAACAAACGAACACAAACGGATAAACAAACGAGTTTTCTTGTTCATGTTCGTTCGTTTAACAAATTATATTGTTCATGTTCGTTTATTTATGTTTGCGAACATACTAAACGAACATAAACGAACAAAGATAAATGAACGCAATTGAACATAGATGAACATCAACGAACACATAATATTGTAATGCAATCAAATACAATTGAACATATATGAACATAAAAGGAACTTAAATGAATAAACATAAATGAACGTAAACAAACAACATAAACGAACGTTCACGAACATATAATTGAACGAACGAGACCATTGTTCATGTTTTGATTATATAAGGATAAGACAAAAGAGGATAAGTAAACATTATTTTTAAGACGTTGTGAAAATTTCTATTTTACCTTAATGTTTCTTTTCCCTTATTTTTGAATACTTTTAAAGTCGTTTTAATGATATTTTAGGGAGTTGTTTATTGGTTTAAAGGAAGTACAAGTCCCTTGGACTATAAGATGTTGAACATCGATAGTATTCACCATACTTCTCAAGCCTAACCTATACTATTTTGCAATGTTGTAAAAGTCGGCCTAGGCGGCCGCCTAGGCGGCGCCTAGGCGCTAGGCGGACCATTACTGCATACGTTTAGTGCTATGCGGCTTATTAGTCGGGCGTGGTCAACATCGGTCAAAAAACGGGCTAGGCGGTCAAAGGCGGTCAAAGCCGGTCAAATGGATCTTTGAAAAGTTTCAAATTTGCCCCACAATTTTTTTGAAAATGTTTAAATTTGCCCCTCAATAGTCGTCTATGAAAAAATTCAAAATTACTCATCAATAGTTGTCGGAGATTAAGTAAAAAAAAGTAGTCTATTTCATTATTAATGAAAGTGATCGTTGGTTGAATATGAAAGATAAAAAGCTTTAGATTAGAAAAAAAAACAGTAATATTTGTATAATAATCATTACCGGTCAAAAGCAACACTATTTATCCTATATGACCCATCTCTTCACTTGACACGTCAAAAAGCAAGAAAGAGAAACAACACGCCAAGATCTTTCAAGATATTTCCTGATAGACTTCAAATAAAATAAACCTGGTCTTTGTGATTAACCCATGTCCAAAATATGATCATATAGTATTATAATACATCTTTGTTTGGAAAATATTTTGAAACACTTTTTTTAAAAATTGGTATATGATATGTTTTAGAAATAAAACTAATTTTAGCAAGAAAACCATTTGCATCCCAACCAAATTCACTAATCGTCGAACTTCCATATAAAAGAAACTAATATTTTAAATGAAATTAATCGTAAAAAAAAAACTATTTGATAAAAGAAAACTAATCACCGCCGCTGCATTGCGCGGTTACGCACATCTCCCCACTCCCCTCCCCCTAACACTAAACTGCCGCCGCCGCATCGCGCGGGTCGCCTGCTAGTATATATATATATATATATATATATATATATATATATATATATATATATATATATATATATATATATATATATATATATATATATATATATATATATATATATATATATATATATATATTTTAAAAAAATAAAATTTATTACAATTAATACTCCCCGCCTAGTCGCCGACTAGTCCTCGCCTAGACCGACTAGTCCTAGGCCCTCGTCGACCGCCCACCTACCGCCTAGCGACTTCTACAACCTTGCTATTTTGACATGTGTTCGGATTAAGTAACTCAGTTGATTGGAGATAGAAGATGCATCTAGCATTTGTATATAGAAATGTAACACCCATTTTTTTCTTTTTTTTATTTAAATAATAATTTGCTTGGTAAAATTTTTCATAAACTTAATAAAGATTTTGATAAAACATCCGGTGTTAAACATAATGTGAAATCATAAATAATCTTTAAAATATTTGTGCATAAGCTTTATAAAATAAAAAGTCCTAAAAACATTACACGGAAGTCTTAAAAACCATAATAGTCTAAATTTCATGACACGAAAGCTCATAGCACTCAAGCTAGGCTCTTCCCCTTAACAACCCCTGAAATACCTGAAAAATGTTAAATAACAATGGTTAATGAAACGTTTAGTGAGCACACTCATCCACAAATTTTATCATGTGGACACGTAAGTACATAACACATAACTTTCCCCCTTGCCCCCAACACGAACAAGGCTGTGTAACTTTCCCCTTGTCTCTAATGAGAATAAGGTCATGTAACTTTTTCCATTGTCTCTAACGAGAACAAGGCTATGTAATTTTTCCTATTGTCTCTAACAAGAACAAAGCTATGTCCTCACAAGGAGACTATGCCAAACATATCATCATAACATACGAGTACATACCACGTAAACACATAATATCACGTATAGAGTCATGAAACTCTCCTGGATAGTGTCTGAACTCTCAACCGTAAACCAAATACTGGAATGGCACAACAAGCATGGATTAACCTACAAAAAATTACAGCTACTTACACATTGATGGATCACTTCAACCACTCTTTACTTTATTCCATCCTACTTTACATTTTCTGTTTTCTAAATCTTTTGTACAACAACTGTTGTCCTACTGTTTTGACCCACTTAAATTCAGATTTAAACAATGACCCAAGAAATAAACGAAGTATTCACTCTAATATTTCTAATGCCACTAACCTCGTATTTTTCTGATTTTCTGTGATCTTTTATACGAACTTTACAAGACAGTAGCTACAAGCTGTCCAATTCGGTTTTGACAGCTTTGGACAAAATGCATTGTTTGCCATTCTTAGAATTAGAATCTAGTTAGGATGTTTAAATATGAACGAAAATAGACATGCATACCCTTCCAATGGCTTTGACCTCACCCTCATACGATTTTTATACAATTTCTTATGAATTTTACAAAACCTTGCTGAAAGTATAACTTTGATTATCCAAATCTGACAGCTTTAGACAAAATGCATTGTTTACCCTTCTTAGAATTGGAATCTGGTTATGATGTCTGAATATGCATTAAAATATAAATTCATGTTGTTCCGATGATTATGACCTCACCCTCATATGATTTTGATGCAATTTCTTATGAATTTTACAAAACCCTATGGTTAGGGTTTTGACACAATCACACAACCCTATGGCTAGGGTTTTGACATATACACAACAGTAAGGAGGATACTTGCCTAAGATTAATGAGATCAAGGACTCTATGTGAAAACCTTGCACCAAAACTTGCAATCTCTATTGTTCCTTGGAATCTTGGGAACGGGGAGGAGGGTTTTTGGCATGAGTTTTGAGGAGGAGGGAAGGAATTAGATTAGAGTTTAATTAGATGTGGGTATTATAGAATTTTCAAGGTTGGACTCTTGCACCCTACGAGTCCCTCAATTGCAAAAGTCTACACTAAAACCCCCAAACTTAACACCTTATAATTCTAAGTGCACTAACAACATAAAATTAAAATTAAAAATAAAATAAAATAAAACGAGGCGTTACAAGATGTTGTATATAAGATTGAAGATGTACATTAAGAATGTTTACCTTTAAATAGTTGTCTCTTGATCAAATCATGACACACTCACATTTTCACTTTTACCAAAATTATTTATGGAAACTAAAACTTTTGGGACTGAATTTCCACAACATTTGAACGTTTGTGCGTTTTAAAACCATAAATATGTCTTCAATAAACCGTTTTAAAAGCCGCCTATATAAGGTGTAACAATTTAGGCTTAGAACTTTGACCATTCTAGTACAATTTAGTTTTTGGAAAATATAAATAACTAAAGTAAAGTATAAAAATAACTTAAATAAATAAATATTGGGGAATTTAAAAGTCTCAATCTTTAAGCGATTATTTTAGCAGATAAATTCAAACTTTGTCTTAAATTGAACAACTATAATTTAGGTTAAACATTATATTTTGAGATGGATTTTATAAAACAACGATGTTTCATATAAAGGGTGATAATGACATTCAAATAATGCATATTCTCTTTTAAGGAATGCGATTTTTATAAATAGAATATTGTATATTACATATTTTAAAATTTATAGGTCTGCATGTAGATTTTAAACTAGGAATTTTAAGTAATATTTCTAGTTTTACAACCTGGGAATTATTTCTTGGGTGCTTTGTAATATGATTTTTAAGAAAATCTTGTGTCATATTTTAGAGTTAATTCATTTTGTGTATGGAACTTGGTTGTAATTACCTAATTGCTGGATGCCATATTTAGAAGGAAATTAAGTTTGGTTGGAAGAGGTTGGCATCTAGTATCTTCTTTTGGGAGAGAGAGCATGTTCTTTCCATTTTAAGATAAAGTGTTTACAAATTTCCCAACATCTATTTTTTTCCTTCTATTTCCCCAAACGTACCGTCATTATCTCTGAAATAGTCAAAAACTGATATTCACGAAGAAAGAAATAAGATGGAAGTACAATAAAATTTTAATACCAAAAAACAAGTTATTTTAGAGAAATAAAAATAATTAAATAAATGACGGTGGGAAATTAATTATCTTCAGCCAGCCAGCAAGTCGTAATACTCTTCTGTGTCTTAATCCCACATCTTCAAGCCATATCTGAATAGAAACATAATAACCAATGAAAATATATTTCAGTAAGCAAATAAAGAAAGGAAATGGCCAATACTTTTACCATAATGTAAGCAATGATAAACAATATCTTCACATACCCTCCTTGGTCAAGAAAATAGGGGTAGGTGACCCCGGTGAAGGTGGAGTTTGCGTTAGCAAATTCCCATGTCTGCCAGCTTTAACAACAGCATCTTGATCAATAGCCGACAAAATCTCCAAATGTTCTAGACCAATCTGTCTTTTCACCAACTCCAAATTCTCTTGAAGAACCTCCATTTCCCCAAATGGTAACCTTAAATCCAATGCTTGAACGCCAAGTGTCATCACATCTTTCTTTTTATCCTTCAAGAACGGCATGCATAGTTTTAGTGTCTGGTTAAAGTTTCCTTCTTGCCCAATTGCACTTTGCTGTAAAGCTTGTATTATTTCTTGGTCTGGTGCAAATTTACGGTTTTGGACATCGAATTTGTCCCTTAAAATGTTTAAACACTCTTTTTTCCATCCATCGTATTGTTCGTTGACGTATATTAGGCCGATTGTTTTTTTAGGCCCACCAGAGTCTTGCTTCACAAGAAGCTTCCTGAAAATAAAAATAAAAAAAATCAACTTTAACTAATTAGTCACTAATGAATAAACAAATCAATGGAAGTACGTTGCTATTTCTTGCATTTAACCCTAACTAAATTGAAAGTTCTGGTGAACCTGAAATTTTTAATAGACTCCTGCAAGTATCTGTTAGCCTTGTGAAGGGTCAAATCAGGGTTTTCAGCTTCAGGCCATCCCGCTTTTATAACAAACCCTTCTTTCTTCAAAAGCTTTTTCCATATATATTCAGAATAATGAGGACAAATAGGAGCAATAAGACGTGTTTGAACATCCATAAACCGCCATAAAAGATCCCGATTCATCCCACTTGACCCACAAGACAACCGATATTCATCTTTAGCAGTTTGCAAATCATAAAACCCCGTTTTCAAAGCTGCCCGAAACATATAATCACCGTAATTCTTTTCCGTCATTTTTATCGCATAATTCATTTCATTAGCAAAAGCACGATCCGCATAAACAGAAGGCGGGCCGACCCGTAATGACGATTCTGCCCCTATCACCTCCTCCATCCATGCCCGCTGTGTAGTCAATTTTAAAATGGCGGAATTCGCGGTTTCAAACACGAAATTGGCATCGTCCATTCCGTCTCCCGCATCCGCAAGAGAGATTCGAGTTGCATCAGCTGAAAACTCCTCAATCGCTTGTTTTAAAGTTCTAAAATTCCCGGTTGATTTCGACATTTTTTCGGAATTCAACATGATGTGACCGTTACATCGGAATCCTCGAGGCCAGTGGCGTTTTGGGAATATCGCGGTGTGGTTGTAAATCGCGAACGTAAGATGGTTTTGTATAAGATCCTTACCGGACACACGGAGGTCAACGGGATACCAATATTCAAACTCCCGTTTCATCTTTTGAAGTAAACTCAACGGAATCGACGATTCCGGTTCCGGCCCGGAAAGAAACACATAATCCCAAATATCATCGGTGAGTTGTTGGGGTTTTACAGAAGAAGTATCGGAACCGAAAAGCTCCCCATTTTGTAACAAATGGCATACAGTGTAATACGCCATGTAGATAGTGGAATCAGATAAAGATTCCACTAAAAACTCCTCATCCCATGGAATGCGGGTCCCAAGACCAAAGCTTCTAGAACATGCCCATTGGTTAAGCCAGCTCAGCGTATGTTCAAACCCGTGTCGGGTTTCATCCGAATATAAATTCATGTCCGCCAAACATTCTTCAGCAGCTTTTCGCCAGGTGGACTCACCGTAAGTCAAATACCATTGATCGGTCAACGCAACAACACATTCATCACCGGATCTTGACATGACTTTTTTCTCGGGTTCACTGTAGACGACGGCTTGGTTTGTTTCTAGAAGCTTTGTGCGGATTAAGGTTTTGGCGTCTTGGACACGTAATCCGGAATGTTCCCCTGCAATCATTGTGCCTTCATAGAAACCGCCTTTGTAAATTACTTTTTTGGCTGCGTCGAGTTTTTCGCGTTCATTTTGGGATTTTATTTTCATGTCGGTGCAGATTTTCTCAGCAGATTTGTCACCGAATTCGGGGTGGGAGATGATTGGGATCACCTCGAAGGGTAGGACCCACTCGTCTTTTATTCCGAATTTAGCCCTGAATGGAGCTTTTGACTTTAAATCCTGCAATCACATTATAGTGAGAGTATATTACACGATAGAAGGTTCCATTTTGATTAATGTATTCTTTCATCATGCCGCATTATTATACAAGAAGAGGTAAAGATAAATTTAAAAATTTTAAGGGTTAAATGCAAAACATAGCAACGTATTTTTATTCATTTGTTTATTACAGCATCTTACTTCCATTTCTTCCTATTACCACACTGTACTTCGAAAAAACCTCCCAATTATACATCCATATACAAAGCAAAAGATACATCAAAAAATTATCTTTGAAGTGGAATCAATTTTTTATAACAAAGCAAAAAATATACCAAACAATTATCCAAAAAAAGATTACCTGCAAAGCCATGAAATCATCAGGCGAATCACTAGGAACACTGGTAACAATCCCGGTACCCTTATCAGTAAGAACCGACAACATAGGAAGACAATATATAACTTCATTAAACGAAAGTGGGGACCGCAAAGGTAACCCAATAAGATCTTGACCGGTCAACTCCACAACACACGTAACCTTTTCCGGGACCCGCGATAACCGCTGATACGCCAAATTCCTTGCTGCCCGTTCGGTTAAAATAAAAACCTCAGACTCATTAATCTCAAAACCTCCATATTTCCCATCTGGCAATACCCACGCGTTTGTTTGTCCATACATAGTCTCGGGTCTCAAAGTTGCAGCAGCCAAGTACACTTTCTTTCCTTCTAGAAACCCAAATTTGGCGGGAAATGGTGGGACCACTTCCATTTTAATAAGTGTATACTCTTGAGGAATCACACCTTCACCTGATGCGCGATCATGGTCAGCACATGGTTGACCATCTAAAGGCGAATAGATAGTGTACCGTAAATCTTTAACAATCTTTCCCATTGATTTTAGTTTTCTCATTTGCCACCTCACAAACGAATCAAAATACGGGTTGATGTCGGTTGTGATGAAAGATCTTCTCCAGTCAGCACCGAGTCCAAAAGCTTTAAGATCTTCAACCGCCAATGGTGGAAAGAATCTTAGCCATTGAACGGGATCTTGAAATGTGGCGATTTCGGTGTCTGATAAACCGTACCCGCGCATTATCTCCCATTGGTATGTTTCCTTACCGGTTTTTGAAGCTGCCTTTGACTTTTTCCCTTTGAATTTATCGGGTTGACTGTCGTTTTCTTCAATTTTGACTTGTGGTTCGGTAACTGTCTCGTCTGTTTCTGAAGGAAAAGACGGGGGGTTACCGAATCGTTCTATTTCCCTTCGAAGTTTGTCGGCTGAGGCTTTGATTGGCATGCCGGTACAGTGGAATCCGAAGGGTAAAAGGACGTTAGTGCCCCTTAATCTGTGATATGCAGCAGCGAATTCGAGTTTAGAGAGTGAAAATGCATGGCCTAAATGGAGGTATCCGTTCATGTATGGAAATGGGAATGTTCCAAAAAACTTGTCGCCTTCTTTGGGAGGTTTTTCATTAGCTTCTGAATTGAAAACTTGAGATTCGTCCCACCATTTTCGGACTTCTTGTTCCATTTCTAAAAGCTGGTCTCTTCTTTTGAAGCTTCTACCAGTCCCGTTCGTGTCTGCCATCTCGCTCCTGGTTTGACAGAAACTGTGTAAAGAAAGAATATGTTAGAAACGTTCATGAAAACGATTAATCGAATTAGGAAGGATATGGCAAACTTTTAACTGGATGAAATTGCAACCTTTGGCCAGGCAAATATGAATTGCCCGTCTATTAGGGAAATAGATTCGATAAGCATGCAGGGCAACTAACGTTCAAAGTATAAATATCATTTTCAATAAAAAAATACAGTCAATTCTTTTAGAACAAAACCAAAAAAATGCTGGAATTACCAAATTAACCTTTGTAACAAAAATCAAAATTATCACTAACGCTCAAAGTATAAATATCATTTTATTAAAAAACCCCACACCAAATGACGATAAACAAAATATTTAATCAAAAGTCAGATACAAACAAAAGAAATATTTGATTCTTTTGAAAAGAGAAAAAATAGATATAATAAAATCCAATTAAGATATTTTTAAATAAAAAATTATTCTAGTTTCTATTGTTTCTCCCAATTCGTTGATTGCCTCTTTCTTCCTCACAAATATTTAATCCGCTGGAAGACAAAACCTAATTGACATTTGAAATTTTTTGCTCATGATCTAAATTTACAAACAATCCTTACCTACAAGGCTACAACATAGGTTTCTCATAGAAACTCAGAAACACTTGGTATGGAGAATAACTGAATAAAGAAGTCTAAAAAACAAAAATTGTTCAATGAAATCATCATTCTATTACTTAAGAAAACGTGAAACAGCCCGATATTCATTGTTCACATATCGCAACTCAATGTGGGATTTCAAATAAGCAGTATTAACGTACGAGTATGAGACAAAGATCAGAATTTAGAAGAGAAGAATAAGAATAATAATAACCAATACTTGAAGATATCACTAACGATGATGAGTTCCGAGAATCCGAGTTCAATGTTCCATGTTCGATCTTCAATGTCCGCGTGAGGTGAGGCGTAACGTCGTGTGTTTAGGTTTTGTCGTATCTGGATTGGACATTTAGGCTACTGGGTTATGCTTAACCTTTAAAACTAATGGGCTAGGCTAAAAAATGGACTGTCCTTATAACAGCCCAATATAACAGCTAGAAATTACGGGCCGGCCCTGTAAGCATAGAAAAACAATAACTTTGAGGTACACAGAAGATCTCGATAACATAAAGCGAACCGATTTTAACTTCTGATTTCTTGAAATTGGAGCATTGTCTACATCAACTTCGGTAATGAAAATGCATATGAATTAAAAGAAAAAAGCTAAAGGGGTTTACCTCCGGTGAATAGCAGGCGATTGAAGGTTGTGGATAAAGCGAATTGGGTGCAGAGGAAGAAAACGTCTCAACGCCACACTTGTGTAGAACAAAGGTTTACTCTGGTATTACCTGTGCGTTTTTATTTGTACGAAGCTAAAACTAAATGCAACCGTATAGGGTTTTAGCCTTCTAGGGTTTAGGATGTATCAAAAGATGAAAAGGATGATAAAAAAGAATAACTAAGCTAGCTTATTGTAATTTATTATTTGGTAAAACCATTAAAATAGTTTAAAAAATAGCTTATTGATAAACTAGTTGAGATAACATATTGATAAGCTAGCTTTTCAACTGAAAAAAACCGAAACCAATTTTTATTAACCTGTTTTTAATAGGTTTTTTACCCCAAACCGAACCGGTTTTTTACCCCAGTTTTTTAATAGGTTAACGGAACCGAACCGGTTTAAAAACCAAAAAAACCGGTCTCTAGAACTCAATTTCATTAAAAAAAACGCCAAAACCGGTTAGGTTTTAACCGAAATCGGTTGGACCAAAACCAGTTTTTTAAAAACCGATTCTTAAAAAAAACGAATCGATTAAAAACCGGCTTTTGTGCACCTCTACGCGTGGCGCGTGAAACAGAACATTAGTCATACACCCCACATTACTAATCAGGCCATACTACTAATCAGGGTTCTAAATAAATACGATCAAGGGTTTGTTCATATTTGTTCGTTTCTACCAAAAAATAAACAAACACAAACAAATAAAAGAACGGTTTTTATTGTTCATGTTCGTTCATCTAATAAATTATATTGTTCGTGTTTCGTTGGTTTATGTTTGTTAATGAACATAAACAAACGATCATAAACGAGCGAACATAAAAAGCATAAATGAACATATATGAACATAAACGAACAAATATACATGTACATAAATATTCAAATTGTGAAACGTAAAACTTGACCGTCAATAATTCCAATATGTTTATCGTATTTAGCAGATAAACTTTTGATGTATTTATGAAATATATAAGGCTCACTAGGCCGTTCACTCAAACTTATATATTTGACGTGGGTCTCACGTGCTGAGAAACGAGTTTGAATACATAAAAATGGTTAGTTTGTAACACTAAATAAAGCCACCATCTGCAAATCAATCTTGAAACATCTTGAACTTAGACTTTTTGGGGGTTGTTGTTATGCATTATTCGGTGAGCATCGACTTGAGCCAAGTTCCAGACCCAATCAGTGGTTGGGTAGAACCGGAAGTAACAACTTGCAAAATGAAAGGAAGATTGTCGAAAAGTATAAAGAATATGGCAACATCGACTTGCCTAATCCAACTGAGGAACTCCCATAACTGATAACTAACCATGTTCCGAACCATTACACTACATTGTCCTAGTTATTAGCAGCAATGGCCAGAAAGTTGTGTGTAATGCCTGTTTTTCAAGAATGAGTTTAAGTTCTAAATGATCAAGTTTTAAGTAAATTCTATGGTGCCCCTTCGTTGCATGAACGCATACGCGGACGCAACGCGAATGAGAGCTTAAAATGGTACGTGGAGGCCGATCCTTCGCGGCACGACCACCTATAGATAGCGGTGCAATGCCGCCAAAATACTAGACCCTACATCTCGGGTTTTGGACCCTATATAAAGGCTCTAACTCTTATGACAGCCTCTTTTATCAGCCACTAATCCCCCAGGAAACCCTAGAACGACTCTTAGCCACCTTATTGTGATTCTTAGCTCATTTTCTTGTTTTGAAGTGAAGTTTGAAGAAGAATAATAGAAGGAGTGGTGCAAGGAAGCAACCTCCAACAAAGATTCGACATTACCGACATTAGGGGTGTGCATATGTCGGTTTGGGTCTGTTTTGGGGTAAAACCCGATCCCAAACCGATCAAATCGGTCCCGTCGGTTTCGGTTTCAACCCATGGGTTCGTGGGTTTTGGGTTGGAACCCAATTTCCAAAAAATTATAAAAACATTTATAAAAATAATAAACACATTCTACCAACTATTTGTAGTCATCATTTACATGGAATAACAATTTGATACATTTTTATACGCTTTAACTCTATAAGAAAAAAAAATAATGTACTGATGTAACATTTGACGTCTTCAAATGCATATTCTAGCGGTTATTAGAAACTCGGTAAAAGATATGAAAAAATAAATAAAACACGTCAATCTACATTACCGATGCATCTTACAAGTGTCATTAACTTGACGTAATCAATACCCTAACATACTACAATATATATCAAATATTAATAATATATTAAACATTTTTGGGTTTGGGTTGGTTTTAGGAATTGGGTCGGTTTCAGTTTTAGTGGGCCGGTTTTGGGGGGTGAAACCGAACCCAAACCGAAATTTTCGGTTTTTAAAATCTCAAACCCAAATCGTCGATTTTTGTTTTGGTTTTGGTTTTTCGGTTTCGGTTTTGTCGGTTTCTCGGTTTTCGGGTTCGATTTTGCTCACCCCTAGCCGACATTACTTACTCAATTTGGACCATGTAAGTAAGAAAGTTCATTGATTGATGTCTTCTTATGGTTTGATCTTAAAACTAGGAATGTTTTGGTGTTTTGGTCCATGTATGAAGTGTTTCTGGAGTTTGGAAAACTCCAAGTCACCAAGTTTGTTTTTTGACCATTTCTAGAGCCTTAAACCATAAGAGATATCAAGCCTCAGCTCTCTTGAAGCGATACTTAAGCCTTTGAATGCTTTGGACCTCTTTTGACATTGTTTTTGGGGTTGGACATGCATGTCCATAAAGTTTACATTTTTATTGATCAACAATTGTATTGGATGGGTTTTGGAAGATCTTAGCCTCTGACTTGACCTATTAAGTGCTTAATATGAAAGTTGGTATGTCCAGAGGTCGCGACGCCACCATCCGTGGTTAGCGACGCAACCTATTGCGAAACACATTTTCTGGATAGCATCCCTTAGCGGCGCTAAGGTGTTATGGTCACGACGCTAAGCTCAACCGTTAACTTTTTGACCAGTTTGACTTTTTGTCAAACTTTAAGGAATTTGAGGTGTTAACCAAGGGGTTGACCTTTTAAAGTTTTGGGTCACTAATTGATGTCTAACGAGGATTTAGTACGTTCGTGTGATTGAACACTCGATGACGTGTGTGCTTACATCGGCCTACGATTCATGTGAGTCTTCTTACTATACTATGTGTGACGTTGCATGCGTAGGTTACTTGAGACCCGTTAGAGTAGGATTGCGTGCTTAGACCAGTGGAATCCCGATATGGTGCATTGTACGGGTAGGAAAGTGTCGCATCCCGTTAGGGTAGGGCTATGCCACATCCTGATATGATAGATTGCTTGGGTAGGACAGTGTCGTGTCCTGTTAATGTAGGGTTGTGTCATGTCCCATTAGGGTAGGGTTGTGTCACTTCCCATAGGACGGTGATGAGCCCTTCTAAAGTAGAATTGTATGGTATGTTAGTGAATCGGAGTTAGTCCGAGGGCCATTACATGTTATGCTTGATATGTAGTGGAACGTGTGGTATATTGAGGAACTTATTAAGCTTTGTGTTTACTCTCTCAAATTAAATGTTTTTCAGATATTACTTCAAATGTAAGGAAGGCGCAACTTGACTGTACTCGCATCCGACATCATCATGATTTCAGACTTCCGTTATCATGTGTTTATTAATTAGGATTTTATTACTATGAGTTTTGGAATATTGTTTTCTTTAAATTGAAAAAATATGTTTTATGGTGTTTTAAATGGTTCATATGACATTTGGAATGGTTTTGATATATTTACTTTATTTTAAAAAGGAAAATTTTGGTTGTGAATTTTGGACGTTACATTGTGGCAATTAGCAAGGATGTCAAAATGGCATGTTCTTGGGTGGTGCATGATTAGATTAATTTCTATTTGGAACAGTTTTTCATTAAACGGGTACTAGTAGTGAGGCATCCACGAACCACATAATGTATAAATTATCATGATCTTAAGAATCTTAGAGCTAAAGTTAATTCTTTTCACCCCTTGAATTTGGAGTCTAAAACCTACCATCCTTTTATTTTTCTTGTGGTTTTGATGAAACCCACTTGCATGTTTTCAACTCATCATTTTGTTAATCCTAAAAATTCAAAATAAAAAATGTTAGTTGATATTCCAAAAGAGAGGTATATATGTAGGATGCGGGTGGGTCATTTATTTTTCTATTTTCCATTTCTAAATCAAAAATATAAAAAATGTATATTCACCAATTTACACTGTACATTTACTTTATTTGTAACAAATGACAAATATAATGATAAAATGATTAGAAAACAAAAGTTATAGTGCAATTCAAAAAACATATAACCACTTTGACCAATTATATAATTTACTCTAATGATAATAAAAACAATTAATAAATATATAAATGATAAAAATTTTACTCCAACGGACCTTTATTTTTGTGTTATGGAGACTTGTTCATCTCTGATGGGCCCATTATAATGGTTTGTATTTTTATGAGATAGGAACGTGGCCTTTGTAAATTGAGGTGCACTATTTACAACACAATACCCACTTTATAATTTATATATTAAATAGTATTATTTAATTGTTTTTTATTTTTTTGAGATTATTGTAAATTATGGTGTAAGACCCATTTCCATGAAGTTGCGTTTTATAATAAAAATGTAAGTTTATGTAAATAAGGAGATAGCGGTGTTATCTATAGGATAGCGACGCTATCTGAGGCGAGATAGTGGCAATATCTATAGGATAGCGACGCTATCTGAGGCTAACCGTGCTTGGCCATTGTATGGGGATAGTGACGCTATCAGCCGTTGTTTGCACCAAAACCCCAGATTTCGGTTTTTTGGGCCAAAATTAAGGATCCTAAAACCCTAGCAGCCATCATTCTCCCGTCATTTCACCCTTAAGAGCTCTAAAAACGTCTTGGAGGCTTAAGAGAGAGATTTTTTTGCTTAAAGCTTGCTATAGGATCATTTTGAAGAAAGAGGTGAAGTGAAGCTTAGACATCATTTTCAACTAGGAATCCACCTCAAACACCGTATCTGGACCTTTGTAAGTTGTTCTTAATTGTTTTGTGCATTGGATTAGATCATTTTCTTGATTAAGCTAAGTATTTGGGAGCTTGGATATTGTTTTGGATTGGTGTTTGAGTTGGGGCAACACCAAGCCTTTTTGGTCCCTTAGATTAGTTGGTTTTTTTCTCTGGATCATATTAGGGATGTTGAATTTTTGACCATCAAGTGATTAAGCATAAGTTTGATTCACCTTTTTGTCCTGAATATGAGATTTGACATGCATGGGGCATGCATGTCAAGAAAAGTTTGGATTTTTATGAGATTTCAGACCTTGTGGACGAGTTCCGGAGAGTATTAGCCCCTGACTTAATGGATTAAGTGCTTAATAAAGTTTTTGGGGAAATTCATAGATAGCGGCGCTATCTGTCGCGAAGACCCTGATCTGTTTTACAGATAACGGCGCTATCTCAGTGTTGACCGTTGACTTTTTGACCGGTTTGACTTTTGGTCAAATTTGAGAGTTTCGGGGTGTCGATTTTAGGAGTTTGTCCTGTTCAGAGTTTAGGATTTAATAAGTTGTATTTATCCTTATTAGGAGGTTCGTGTTGTCGGAATTCGAGGACACGCGCGTGGAGTACTGTTTAGCTTGGCGGATCAGGCGAGTCTCTTCACTATGCTACGCGTGAAGTTGCATGCGAATGTAGTACGATCTATGCAGTTATTGCGGTCAAAAATCAAATAGCGGTCATAGACCGAGATTTAAAAACGGTTATCGCGGTGAGACAGCGTTGAGATAGCGGTTTTTTATATTACGTAGAAATTATATTTATATATATATATATATATATATATATATATATATATATATATATATATATATATATATATATATATATATATATATATTCACACACACATATAATATGTAGAATTAATATCACAAAAAAATTATATGGAACTCGTAGCATAAAATATATGGTAGTGCCATAATGTCAGACATAATTGATTGCAATCCACGGGTTTGGCATCAGAGTCAACATCGTCTAAGATATTCACTTCTCCATCTAGGTCATCAACAGCATCAAGATCTTCCACTTGATCTCTAATCTTATTATCATCGTCTCTATAACGCTCCCTTTTGCTCCTAGTACTTGGACCCGTGTCTACATTTGTCTACATTTCCTACCCTTGCTCTCACAGCCAACCAAAGAAGACCATCCCTTTCATTCACAAAGTCTTGAAGCTCATCCTCCGTTGGTATCTTCCACTCATCATTTTCCTCCACGTCTCTCATTAAAATATGATCAATTTTGCTCCTAGTACATGGACCTAGGGCTGTAAGCGAACCGAACGAACACGAACGAGGGCTTGTTCATGTTCGTTTGTTTAAGTTAGTCGAACAAACGAACACAAACGGATAAACAAACGAGTTTTATTGTTCATGTTCGTTCGTTTAACAAATTATATTGTTCATGTTCGTTTATTTATGTTCGCGAACATACTAAACGAACATAAACGAACAAAGATAAATGAACACAATTGAACATAGATGAACATCAACGAACACATAATATTGTAATGCAATCAAATACAATTGAACATATATGAACATAAAAGGAACTTAAATGAATAAACATAAATGAACGTAAACAAACAACATAAACGAACGTTCACGAACATATAATTGAACGAACGAGACCATTGTTCATGTTTGTTTGTTTAACTAAACGAACGATAATTTGTTTTCATGTTCGTTCATTTATTAAATAAATGAACATAAACGAACTTCTCACCAAACATTTCACAAACAGTTCGCTGAACGTTCGATTTGTTTACAGCCCTACTTGGACCCGTGTCTAGTATATGTTTGATCGACTGAACCCAAAATAAATAGTCCAAAATGTCATTTTAGAAAATAGCGGTACTTCACCGCCATAACGCAATCGATATAGCGGTCAAATTGCGGTAAATCTCTGTTCCGCAATTCTCAACCGCTATTTTATCTAGGGACAAGAACCGCTATCTCATTGAATCTCATCGAGATATCGGCGCTATTGATTGCATAGAGTACGATATTGTAAGAAGAAATAGGGTGATTGTATGTTGTTGCTAGGAATGTATGTGATTATGTATAGTCGCATGATTCGTTCTTGCGGCTTGTTGATATTGGGATAGGCCAGAGCCGATTAGGACTGAGTCAGGTCCCCGAGCTACCACGATGCATGGACGGTCGTGCTGGTCAATCCGAAGGTGCTGTATGATAAA
The DNA here is from genome assembly GCA_023525715.1 of Cichorium intybus. Taxonomy (NCBI): domain Eukaryota; kingdom Viridiplantae; phylum Streptophyta; class Magnoliopsida; order Asterales; family Asteraceae; genus Cichorium; species Cichorium intybus. The sequence goes on along the minus strand of CM042009.1, from coordinate 74,512,309 downwards.
AGGACGATGCATGGCCGGTTGTTCTCGGCACCCGATGATGATGGATGGTGAAAGGATGATGCATTGCAGGTCGTTCCTAGATGTTGTATGTGCCTTATGTTTAGGAATGAGATGGATCGTATGGCATTTTGGGAAACTCCCTAAGCTTTGTGCTTACTCTTTTACCCTAAATGTTTTTCAGGTACTTGACAGCAGAATAAAGAATTAAGCACGCCATGACTGTATCGCATCTGACATTTTGGGTTTCAAAGTCTTCCGCTGGTTTAATGTATTGTATTGATTTAATATCTATGGTTTGAAAGTTTTAAATATTGAACTTGGAACGAATGGTTTTACTTCCAACCCGTTTTATGTATTCGAACTGTTTTAAAATTTAAAAATTTACTCTGGAATTTGGGACGTTACATATGATATTACTATTTGTAATATTAAAATATGTTTTCAACGTAAATCTTTAGTTTGTGTTTGGAATTAGAAAGTGATTTAATGTAAATTTCTACAACAATGGTGTAAGTTAGGGATGAGCGAAATAATCGTTAGAACTAAACCGGAACCGCATGGGAAACGATTATGTAATTCGGTTCGGTTTTCGGTTCCTTGAATTTCCATTTATCGGTTCAAAATTTTCGGTTATGGTTTGGTTCGGTGTAGTTCCAAAATTGATACCCCCTAACCACTAAGGATGGACAAAATAACATTTGAAAATCAACTGAATCGGAAATGAAACTGCATGGGAACCGATTTTTGGTTCGGTTTAAAACCAATTCAATCACAAGTGTAAGTTTTAGGCTATGGGGTATGGGTACACCATCCCCACACTACTACCACCTCATTGTCACATCATCATCATTTATCCCCCACTTCACCAAGGAAATATTCATCATTCCACAAGACTTTTTTTCTTTTTTTCCTTTTTAATTATTTAATTTAATTAAGTGTAATTGAACATAGAAATCCAACATTTTAAAAATTAATTTATTGAAATTTTGAAAATACATAATTAAAAATTAAGTTTTACATAATTAAAAATTAAAAAATAACAATAAAAACTGCTACTCATTGTCGTCAAATATGGTAGATGTACTTTGTCAAATTAATTCGAAGATTGTCATGCCTTTCAACGATACGTATTTCCATAACTTTTTCGAAATATTGTGAGCTATTGGGTGCAAATTGTTCGTGATGATGTAGCGCATCGTACATATTATACATACACATTCCCCGACCCTTTTTTTAATTATCATATTATGTAATATGATACAAGCGTATTTTATCTTGACATTTTTCCTTATCTCATGCCCGTGTTGGATGTTTCACCATGTGACATTTTTTTCTTTAGAACTCCAAAAGTCCATTTGACATCCTTCATTGCCGATATTGTGTTGTCTTAAACACTTTTTGTTTTTCATCTCAGGGATGTTGGTATGCTTTGACAAATGTAGAATACTATGGATATATCATATCAACAAAGTAATACTCATGCTTGTTTTCATTTCCATTCACTACATACGGATAGTCAGGTGCATAATTGTCAGTTCTAATATCATTAAATATCGATGACTTATTAAGAACGTTTATGTCGTTTGAACCAACAACACCAAATAATGCATGCCAAATCTATAGATCGTGTGTTGCCATTACTTTTAATACCATCATTGAAACTCAATGAACACCTCATTTGAATTGACATCACCATACAGTTGGACAACTTTCCCAACCCTAGTGCATACAACCAAGGCTTCCAAGCATGCATAAGAAATCGTGTGTTGCTCTATGTGCCTCAAATAATTATTCGACATCACCTTTTGTAGGCTTTCACAAATATATATTGTCGTAAAGCTCGATAACATATTCAACAATCAAATATGTATATTCACGTGTAGGGGTGTTCGTTTGGATGGATCAGTTTGATCCGATCCAATCAAGTGAATTCAATTTGATTTCGGTTTTCAAAAATTAGACTCGAATAATCCAAACTAAATTCAAATTCGATTGAACCAACCAAATTACAATTCGGTTTTCAAGAGTGTGGATAATTTGAAAAATATATAACTTGAATATTAGCCAACTTAATAAAAAATTAAAGAAAATTTGTTTAGTTGTGAATTGAAATTTTTAAAGAACTAATAATTAAAATAAATTATAAATTAATACTTACAAATAATAAAGTTTTAAGAAGTATATATTAAAGTTTTTTAGTAGGTGAGACTTTATAATCTACTAAAAAACAATTTAGTAAAACTTAATAAATCATTAAAGATATACATTAAAAATAAGAAATACAAATAAATAATTGTGGTTGTTTTGGACGAATCGATTTTTGTTTCATAAACCAATACCAATCCAAAATAATATTTCGGTTTTGTTGAAACCAATCCAAAAATCCAAATAATCCAATCCAATTTGTCTTATTGGACAATTCAATTTTATCCAAATAGTGAACATCCGTATTACGTGTTGTTCCCTCAAATATGTTCAAGTAGTCATTTGTTGCGTCGATGGTGATGCCTAAAGCCAAAAGTCAAAGTGCAACCATACCCTTCTTATATGTATAAATTCCTATCGATCTCTATCTTCGTATCTCAATTGAAAGAATTCGTAATTCTCTTCCAAATCGTTAGCTATTCGTAGGAAACGATAATTACTCGAACAAAAGTGTCGTTTGAATGCCCTCTCGTCGCACAAACAATCATCGACGAAGCAATTGCGTACAAGAAGTTCATGTGCAGCTGCACAATGTCTGTTTATAGAAGTTATAGTGATTCTGGGGACACCAAAACTTTATGCTTGTTGATTGAAAAAACGAGCTACCACTTACATGAACAAATAGAGAAACATTTCATTGTCTGACGAGGATGAAGAAGAATAATAATATTCCATATTACAAGTGACAAATACTTTTGAGAAAATATTATTGAATGAAATGTTATATTGTAAAATGATTGTGGTTGAATGTTTAGGGGGTGTTTGTGAGTGCTTATTGATTTTTCAAAAAGTCAATAAACTTTCAAAAGTGTTGGACAAACATATAAGTGTTTTTCACTACCATTTAGTAACTCACCTCTCCCCTAACTTTCATTTCGATTTGGAATGATTTTGAGAGAAACGAAGTGACAATTAAGAACAAAACTTAAATGAACACTTTTCTTTTTATTTCAACTTGGAAACACTCAAAATGTTTATTTTCCCTTTCATTTATTCTCAACTCGAGAGCACGGTAAATTTTTTTTTAATTTTCTCTTCCATTTCATTTGTCTTTCTTTTTCCTTTTTTTCCTTCCTTTTCTAAAATTCGAAAACATAGTGCTTATTAATGTTAAATTTTAGAAAAAACTTTATAAATGGTCATTGTGGTTTTCCAGAATATCAAGTTCAGTCTCTAACTTTCAAAAACCTCAAGGATGGTCCGTGTGGTTTGAAAACTTTCATAGATAGTCCTTTTGGCTAACACCGTCTATTTTAGTACGTTAGATGAGAACATGTGCACCGCATGTGAGGACAAAAACGTCTTTTACAAACTGTGCGTTTATGTTTTTTTATGAGAAGTCGTCATTCATATTCTTCCATTCGTAGGAACAGAGAGATCGAAGGGTAAGGAACATATGGCTTCGTTGTCACGAGATGCATCGATTGAAGAACATAAAGAGGAATCGATGATTCAAGATCTTATTTGGATGCAAAATATATAAGGATTACTAGATTTGTTGCTCCACATCCGACCTAAAACGAAGCAAATGCTCAACGTGCTTGTTCTCAAAGTTAATCGCGAAGAACTCCTGCTTTATCTCGAGTTTTGCAGGGAGATCGGGGTTGGGAATGCCTCCAAATGCTCCAAAATTGAAGAAATACCTGAAGAACGTATGTGAGAACTTGAGCAGATAATAAATAGAAATTTAGAGCAACCCAAAATCGAACAATTACCAAATGATGAGGAGAAGTCAATCCTTTGTGGAGCACCGCAATTTAATGAAGACCGATGATCTGGACAACTCAACATCAAGTTTGAAAACCATAATTACCGATGATTGGGAGGTTTTCCAAGACCAATAGCAGAAATCGAATCAGGATCTTGAGCTTATCAATCTACTATCTTGTCCTGTCAAGAACAACGCAAGAATCAATCATTTAGTGCAACAACAAATCATTGACTTGCCGGATCTAGTTAGTCGGTTCAGATCCATAACAACATAAGCAAATCTCGAAGAAGTCGTAACTTATTACTTTCACCGGTATGTGAAACTGATTCATAAGATGCAATTTCGTAACACTGATAATATATGAAAGATGGTCCCTTAAGATAGGTAAAAGAAGGAGAGACGAATTAGATTACATTAAAGAAATAAGGCAAATTTCATAAATGGTCATTGCGGTTTGTAAAAGACGTTTTTTACCTCACATGTTCTCATTTAACAGACTAAAATAGACGGTGTTAGCCAAAAGGACTGTCTATGAAAAGTTTTCAAACCACAGAAACCATCTTTAAGGTTTTTGAAAGTTAGAGACTGAACTTGATATATTAAAAACCACATGGACCATTTATGAAGTTTTGTCTTAAATTTAAAAACCAGTAACAGTAGCATACCATTATAACGCGTTCGTGTAGCTCCGAAGTGGAGTTAAACCGGCGGGAATCCCTCTTTTGAATCCACAGCAATCCCCACACTGTTTCCAAAACCCTAATTCCACGGTTTCTCTCCCATGCATACAGATTCCTTTTTTCGATCGTGAGTCTCAAGAGCGAGTGTTTATTGATGGCAACAATGATTAGGAAGAACGGGACTTTTGTTGAGGCCAAAGATGATGGTGATGGAGTTGAAGAACAAAACGGGGGTTCTGATTCTGAAACAGAGGCGACAGAGGGTGTTCAGATGAAGAGAGACAGGAAAAGAGGTCGGGAAGAGAACATCGGGAACACTGGTAATGCTACTGAATCTCAAGAAAGAAAGAACAGACCACTTGTTCGTCAGAAACAGGCTGTTTCTATAAAAGAAGAAATGACAATGACGACGATTGTTGTCTTGTCAAGTGATGATGATAACAATTCCGCAGAAGAAACAGAAGAAGGTATGGTTGATGCTGAAACTGCTCTTTCTACACCTGAGCGAGAGGGGAACGCTACCAACGAAGTAATTAACAGCAAAGATGACAAAAGAGAGAGTCTGAGGCCAAAAACAACTACTAGGAAGGATGGCTCAAAGCCCAAGCATTATGCCAAAAAGCGGGGTCTGAATGAAAATGTAATAAACTGTAAAGAAGTCTGCTTGATTGCTCTTGCACGTATCTGATCAAACATTCTCACTTTATTTTTCATGTATTGGTAGGGAAATCCAGCTAAAGTACTGTCGAACATGTGTCATCAGTGTCAAAGGAATGACAAAGGTCGAGTTGTTCGATGTCAGAAATGCACTATAAAGCGTTACTGTGTGCCTTGCATGACAAAATGGTATGAGTTGTTAAAACCGTTTCCTTTTTTCATCTTATTTTCTTTTGTTTACTCTGTTCTGTAGGTACCCGAACATGACAGAGGAGATGTTTGCTGACCGATGCCCTGTTTGCTGTGACATTTGCAACTGTAAACATTGTTTGCGTGATGTGCACCCTAGAGTTGGTTCCTGCAGCCTTATCTTTTGTTATGAAACTTATTGCTGCATGTTCTTACTCTTACCCAAATAGGAAATGTGATATTGAATCTTTTGGTGGTTTTTAGGTGAAAGAGAAGATTGATTTTAAACCTAATGATGATCAAAAAGTTCGTTATTCTATTTATATTATTCATGTGCTTTTTCCTTTCCTAAAACGTCTTAACGAGGAGCACATAAAGGAGAAAGCAATAGAGTCTAAAATTCAAGGTAATGTTTTATCACTTGAAAAGTGGTTTGAATAGATTACTAGCAATCAGCCATATTCTATGTTAATATAGGTTTCCCTGAATATAATATATCTTCTTGGACAGGCTCTTCTTTATTGGAGGTACAATTGAACAAGGCAAAGTGCAGCTCGAATGAGCGCATGTACTGGTATGTCATTTCAATGATTCTACAAGTATATGAGGGTTATGTAATTTGCTTTATAATAATTTCCTATGTTGACTGTCACCTGATGTATGCAGTGACTGCTGTAAAACGTCAATTTTTGATTTGCATAGAAGCTGCCCTTCTTGTCATTATGATCTTTGCCTTCAATGTTGCTGGGAATTGCGAGATGGCAACCTTCAAGGAAACAAAGAAGAAGTTATCATTGAATATAACGATCCAGGGCCTGATTACTTACATGGAGAGGAGCCTTGTTACATTGAGAATGCTGCTGCGGTTCTCAAGGAAAGAAGGAAGGGGCGTTATACACCAAAGGAAAAGCAAACTCATGAGTGGAAGTCTTTGGATGATGGCAGAATTCCTTGTCCTCCAAAAAGCATGGGTGGTTGTGGTCATGGGATTTTAGAGTTGATGCACATAAAGAAACTTGACACAGTTTCAAAATTGTTAGAAAAAGCACAGAAGTTGTTAAAGATGCATAAACTTAAGGATGATATGCGAGATATGAGTGAGAAATGGTGCTCATGTTCAGATGGTGGTGATCAGCAGTTACGACAAGCTGCTTCTCGTGAAAATTCAAATGACAATTACTTGTATTGTCCACGTGCAATAGACATTAAACAAGGAGATTTGAAGCATTTTCAGTGGCATTGGTCAAAAGGGGAGCCAGTAATAGTCAGCAATGTTCTAGAAACTACACTTGGATTGAGCTGGGAGCCCATGGTGATGTGGCGTGCTTTTCGCCAAATGAAACATACCAAACACGACAAGCTCTTGGACGTGTCTGCTCTTAATTGTTTAAATTGGTGTGAGGTGGGCTAAGTATGCTTATTTTTGGGCTAAATACAAGAAAAAGCAATGTACTTTGATTTGTTCGTGTATTATAGCATTCTACTGTCATTTCTTTCTATTACAGCACTACAAAGTTTACCCATTTGTAGGAAGGGATGCTATTGGTAATATTATTGTAGATTTATTAAGTTACAATCCTGTTACATGAAGAAATGAAGGTAGGATGCTATGTAAAACAATTCGACAAAAGTATGTTGCTACTTTTCGTATTTAACTCTTTTCTTTGACATAGGTTTTTATATTGTTTGTGTTCTGTGGTAATCATTGGTAGAATATTATTTATTTCTCTCAATGCTCAATTAATTTTTCTCAACATATATATTTTTTAGGTTTTTGGTTGATTTGGTCATGTTCGTTTGTTGTATTGTTTTCAAGCTAATACTATTTTGAGGTATATACAATATGCCTAATCAACTTTTCTTATGACATGCAGGATGATATTAGTGTTCATAAATTTTTTACCGGGTATTTGGAGGGTGAATATGACAAAGAAGGATGGCCTCAGATCCTAAAGTTGAAAGACTGGCCTCCATCAAATTTATTTGAAGAACGGTTACCACGTCATGGTGTCGAGTTTATCACATCCTTACCCTTTAAAGAATATACACATCCACGTGATGGCTACCTTAATCTTGCAGTGAAGTTGCCTGAAAAATCTTTGAAGCCAGACATAGGTCCTAAAACCTATATAGCTTATGGCATTCAACAAGAATTGGGACGTGGAGACTCTGTAACTAAACTTCATTGTGATATGTCTGATGTGGTATGCCTTTTTCTACTTGTTTAAGATAAATTTTCTTCTGCTTGAAATTTTGTGTTTTCGTTTTAGTCCTTGGTTTTAGGCACAAGGACTAAAACCTACTTAATGTATTCTCTATTTTGCACACCCAGTCTGTTATGGTTTGTATATATTTCCATCCATTAATGTATTTTCTGGTGACATGCAGGTGAATGTGTTGACTCATACTACAACTATGACCCCCAACTCTCAACAGCATGAAAAGATAAATAAACTGAAACAGCTTCACAAAGCTCAGGATCAGAGGGAACTTGATGTTGATAACATGAAAGATGCTACTTTTGAGCAAGTTATTAACGTGAAGAAAGAAGAAGGGGACTCTGGTAACAATCACGTTTAATTTAAAGTTATAAGTAACTCGTTTGAATGTGCGATATCGATGTTGATGAAACAAGTGACTATTTGTAGTTTATATGTTTTCTTGTTTTTAAGGGCATTCCGTTTGCTGGATTCCGGGAATTTAGCTGGAATTGGAATTCAGTTCCATTCTAGTTTTGTGTTTGGTTGCAAATGAGTATGGAACTGAAAATGCCTTGAATTCACAAAATCCTTTGACTGATGGATTTCAATATTTCATCCAATTCTTAACATTTCCTCATTAAAAAGATACTCAAATACTCTTGAACCCTTAAATTTTACAAGTAATTGCCTCTCACCTCTCCTGCTTCCCTCTTCTTGCTCATAAAAGCTCAGGAATTCCATTTTATTTACTGCCAACCAAACGTGTGACCGAATTCAATTTCTTCATATTCCAATTTCTTACAAAGCATTCTACACAGTAGAAATGCAGGAAGGAAAGTGAAGTGCAGGAAATGAGAGAAATTTTCAGATAACTGCACCGAAAAATCTGATGAACCATATAGTGAAGAACTTAGCAATACTTAAGTACCAGAAGCTATTGAAGAAGTTGATAACCAGTTTGATATTATTGTTATGATATTTCAGGTACTTGTGTGGATGGATCTTATCTGGAAGAAGGAGGTGCTTTGTGGGATGTTTTTCGGAGGGAAGATATTCCTAAACTCGAGGAATATCTCAAAAAACACTTCAGAGAGTTTAGACATGTCTTTTGTCGTCCAGTGAAGCAGGTAATTATCCTTACTTTTGGTTGATGTTTACTATAACATGTTATTTGTTTGTCTATGTGTAATGAGAAGCATTTGCATTATTAGATCAGTCTTGTAGACTTCTTATCATAATGTAATGAATCGGTAAACAGGGAGATAGAAGAATAAAAGTATTACTATTATTTCTTGAATGATTGAATTGAATTACAGGAAGGAGAACGTAAAATTATATGTAGGCCTCTAATACTTATCGACTAAGAAAGCTAATAACTAATCCTCATCTGCTGTCATTATCTATAATACAGATAAGAACTAATTCGACTAATCCCAATTATTTATTATTATTATCAGAATCTTCATAATGTTTAGGTTCTCCAGATTGAGAAAGATTCAAGCTTTCATGGTTGGTCTATTTATGAAGTTAAATATTTTTCTTGTAATTGTTTTTTCTTTGTCTTCTTACGTAACTAGTGTTGTCATAAAAGAAGGCAACAATAAAGTATTATGAAGTTTAGAAGGTAATATGAAGTGGATGTGTTGGAGAATGAATTTCTTATACTGTTAATGCCCAAGTTAATATCAGTAAAACCGTGTATTTCATTGATGAAAAAAGATTAGATTGGATCCTAAATATATAGTAATAGAGAAATGCAATTAGGTACCCTCTAATATAGACAAAGTAATATTATGTACTAAACTTAGTCTAACAATATCAGTCTACTTTCTGAGTGTGTTATTTTATCATTATTAATGAACTAACTTGGATTTGACTCAAAATGCAAAACTATCCAGTTCTTTCAGGATAGGAAACACTATTTGTTAATTGTTATTATCACTTCACCTTTGAAATGGTAACAACTTCATACATGACTGAGTCCTCTAATGTTTTATACTTTAATTCACAATTTTTTAAATGAAGCGAAGCTATGTGCCTGTCAAGCTAAGTGTGGCTGCATAAGTCGTGCCTGTTTTTTTTTTCATCGTTTACTGTTCATAAATTATGCAAACTATCAATATAATGCAAAAGCTTTGAATCAAATTACGTTTGAAGGTGAAAACATAGTCTTTTAATGTAAGTTCCTTTTGTAAGTAGCATCACAATCCTAAATAGTAAAATTTATATCTGTTCCAATGTATTCTTCTGCTCCAGGTTATCCATCCAGTTCATGATCAAACATTTTACTTGACCATGGAGCATAAAAGGAAGCTCAAGGAAGAGTTTGGTTAGTACCATGGCCAGGGTTGTGTATTAGCTTTTACTAATATAATAATTCTAATTGTGCTCATTTCTTTGGTTGTCATCAGGAATTGAGCCATGGAGTTTTGTCCAAAAGCTTGGAGATGCTGTCTTTATACCTGCTGGTTGTGCCCATCAAGTTAGAAATTTGAAGGTTAATAACTTACTACCACTTTTTAGATTCTTTTTCACTGCATTAAATTTCTCCATCTGGAATCAATAATGATCAATGATTGATGTTGTGGGTATCACTTGCAGTTAACTAAACCGTTGACTTGCACAATATTATGAGATTTATTTCCTGATAAATGGTCACCTCTTGGTTTGAGGGGTCTGAATATTGTTAGAGCATCCACAATAAGAGAGCTTTTTTGTGGAGCCTTTCCATGAAAAAGCTTAATATGAAAAACTCATTATTTAACACAATAAGAGAGCGTTTTCAATTTGCTTATTTATGTGTTGTTTGTATAAGTTGTCTATCTATAATTGGATTAAAACCTTTAGGACCCACAACAATTATTGAAAAAGCTTATGGCAATAGCTTGTAAATTTGCAAGCTCTTTGAAAAAGCTCTCCTAATAGGTTTTTCAAATTTCAAGAGCTTTTTGGTTTGACAAAGCTTTTAAAAAGCTTCTATAGGAATTTTCAAATCTTGGGGGAAGTCTATATAAACTTCTTCACTAAGGTCACCTCTCACGAACACATTTTTCACGTGTAATTGCATGAGTGGCCAATCAAGGTTAACAGCCAAAGAAAATCACTTTACACATAGATATTCGGGAACTTGCATATATACATGAGCTATTGCTACTAGGTGACGAGCTTTGGTGAATCATACCATGTTCAGAAAGGTAAGTGACTAAGGTTGAGTTAGACCATCCCGAAAACTGTTCTATTTTTTACACCAAACTCGGAGTAAAAAATGGTGCTAATAACGATTCATCTCCAACCCTACTCTATGTTTTACACCCAAAAGAATATTCCAAGTATATTCTTTTTTTCTTAGATTTTCATAAGTACCCCTTCTATTTACTAGCTTTTTACAGATTTGTTTAAAATCGTTTTGATACAGTAACTTTAAAAAGTATATTATTAAATAAATATAACCAAACAAACAATTTTTATATAAATAATTCAAATTAATTGTGATATTATTAAAAGTTAAAACAGTCATTTTATTAAATAAAAAATACATTCATATGCATTTTATATATATATATATATATATATATATATATATATATATATATATATACACACACACACACACACATTCGTTTATAATAATATTATACATATATTTGAAGAAATATAACACATACATTAAAAGAAAAATATTACACAGTATTATACACATTTGTTTATGAAAATTGAGTTGGGCTGGAGATGCCCTAAAAGTATTCTTAACCGTTAATTGTTAAAGCGCAAAGCATGTGAATTGTGGTTAAGAACATATTTTAAACCACACGGTGGAAATTTTGGAAGGTCATAGGGGCGAGCTTCGGATTTGTCTTTGAGGAGGTAAACCCAACATAGACAGTCAATATGGTCATCAATAAAGGTGATGAATCATTTAGAGCCCACTATGGATTAAGGCAAAAGTTTCTAGAGGAGGTATATGGTTTGAGTGAATACGGAACACATGCATGTTTTGATAATTGGCAGATTTCACACATAAACTTTCATTGGCTAACAAAGTATTAGACAAGCTTGCTTCCTTGCTCATATTTGTTAATATGAGGGTTATAAGGTGATAGAATTACCTGATCGCCTTATATTTGTGAGACCTGATCTTAATTGAAAAATATTGTCTTGATTTCCGTTATTTTATTGAACTTGTCTCTGGATATATCTGGTATATTAAGGGCATAAAATATGTCTTTTTTTTGCAGTCATGTATAAAAGTTGCATTGGAATTTGTTTCTCCTGAAAACATTGGTGAATGCATTCGGTTGACAGAAGATTTCCGCCTTCTTCCACAAAATCATACGGCAAAAGAAGACAAGCTGGAGGTAAAAATCGATTCTTTATATCTTGCATTATTATCACTTCTAAAGTTGCACATTTTGCTGGTTCATATGTGGTCTTTCTGTGTCGTAGCTGAGAAACGAGGGATATTGTCATTTTGATAACTGTTTATGAAAAAGGGGTTTATATGTTACTGATAGCAAGTCAAATTGGTAATTTAATAGATAGAAAAAAGGTTAACATGTCTAATTAGTTAAAAGTCGTCCGGTGTACCCACAAGTGTTTACAACCTCCTAAATTTCGTTGGAAAGTGTTAGATTATTATTTCAATAAAGTTTTTCACATCCATATTTTCTATAATAATTACTTACGAAATTAATAAAACTGAAGTTAAAGCGTTGCCTGTTTGACATCAACCTGTAAAAGAACCTGTTCAAACTGCCCGTTTTGCGGCTTATATATACTTGCAACTTCCCCTCTTACAAAGTAACAGTCCACTTTTCTGTATTTTTTTTATCCGAAAACAATTCTCTGAAGTTTTAAATTATAACTGAAATGAGACAGGGTTTCTAAACTACTATTATATATTGGTATTATGACATGATATTGTTTTTCACCCATTTCTTGTCATAACATATGGTCTTCTGACTTTATTGTATTCATGGCATCATTTAGTCCAAAGTTATTTCATAATATTATCAGTTCAATTAATCTCGATTGATTTGTTGTAATTTAGAATTATGGCAATTGATTTATGTTGCTAATATACAGGTGAAGAAAACGGCACTCTATGCAGTGGAGGCAGCTGTGAAGGACTTGGAACTTTTTGTTGCTGAGTAAGCTCAAACCATTTTCTTATCGACTATTATCATTGGCAATTTGGTCCAATCGATTACAAATAAAACAAAAAGGAAATTAACTGGAAAAAAAAGGAAAATGAAAAGAAAACACCGAACAAGTCAGTCATCCAACCATGGGTTGACCTTTTTTTATTTGTTTTACTTTTGGCATTTTCTTATTGATTGGTTTATATTATTTTTTTTGGAGAACTTATTTGGTTATAATCCAGACTTCATTTTATAGAAAAAAATGACAAATCTGAACTCATTTTTTTTCTCTATAAATAGAGCCTTGTATTTGTATATTTTCATATACTTTCCCAACTTTTCATTTCTAATCTCTTTACATTCATACTAACGATCTAACATGTCCAACTTTTACATGTCCAACTTTTACAGGAACCCTCGACATCTTGAAGACTCCCAAGATTATCCAAAACCTCAATACGATGAAAATTCTCAGTTTATTTCGACTCCTGATAAAGTTCCAATCATTGAAAATCTCCAAACCTTGCAAAATACCAAACAAGGTGCTAGAGACAAAGTGGGATTACAGATAGATCGTGAGACAACACCTACCCATTCTGAACATGAAGTGGGTAATGAAAAAAGAGGTAGCAATATGGAAAGATCAAGGACTAGTGAAGGAGGCCATTTTGTCCAATCCAACCCACAAGTGCCAAATAGTGGTGGTTCAAAAACTCACTCTCCCTCTCCTACAAGTAGAGATACATTTAAAATGAATGGAGAAGGGAAAGTATCACCGCCTTCTTCGTATTCTAATGACTTTGTTGCAGAACTTCATGCAATGAGGGTTACTAGAGACAGGGAAGTTGAAGTCATGAGAAAAAGACTGGACTTAATGCAAAAAAGGGAAGAAAGGAAGAATAAGAAGATGTATCACATGCACCTTAATACACTTTTGGCGAAAGATCACTTAAAGCCACAAGATGAAGACATTAAATGCCATCTCTTGGCGATGTTATTTGGAAAGTGATTGTATTTTGTTTTACATGCACTGGCATCTTTTGTACCGGTAATGATGTATCTTATGTGAATGTTTGTAACTTGGTTGATCTCTTTTCAATTTCACGTATTTTACTGCATGATAATCTTTATTGAACTCATCAAAAAACTTACTGCAGCATTTTTGAACTCGGTACAGATTCTAAGAGCAGACATGTAGATCCTTTTATTTGCTCATTTATAAGAAAACTGAAACTTATTTATAATTCTTCCTTCTGTGTACTTACCCTAGAAATATGACATGCAAAAGAAAGCGGATAATGGAAGAAAGTGGCCACTATGAACTGGTTTTCAAGTATTCTATAGATATGCATGGACGTCACTACTATATTTATTTGTTAAGACTGTGTTAGACTGTTAGTAACAATGAGAATGTTGATACCTGTAGTGTATATAGATGCAATAGTAGGAAGCTTAAATATGGGTAGGCTCCTCACAGTGTTAATTTTATTATTTTAAGAAAAATTAAGTAAATATTTATTTTGAAATCCGGGTTTTATGGTTTCCAGAACCGGTTTTAACCAAGCCGCCTGATTTTTAACGGCTCATCGACTGCCGGTTTTTTGTTTAATCGAACTGGAGACAAGTCCGGTTCCGGTTGAACCGGTCGGTCCAGTGAGGTTTTCAAAACATGGCATTTGAGTGAACTACTCTAAATCTGTATATTCAGTTTGGTATTATCTCTTTGAACTCTTTAAGTTCTGCATTGTATTTTTAAGCATAATTAAGGATGTTGAGCAACAGTTACTTTTTGAGTTTTCCAGAAAACCAAACTTGGTTGGTTACTTTGATTTTGCTAAATGCAAGAAATAAAAAAGTGCTTTTATTTATTTGTGTATTATAGTACCGTATTTTCATTTAATTTCTATTATGACATCACACTTTCAACTTATTCCTTAGAGTAAATTACATGAATATCTCTGTTATTTTGGGCAATCTTGTCACTATTTTTTTCCTTCAATCGGACCGTACATGTAGTTTGGTTTTGTTGCTATTTCTGTTCCAGACTTAAATGACTGTATTTTTTTAATTAATTTATGTTTTATTGTTATATGTAAGTTATGAAAATGATGTTCTTAAACCACCCCCCAAATCTTAAAAAAACCCCTCAATTATTAAATTAGAAAATCCGATCAATTAGGGCTTCTTTTAATATTCATTTTTTATAGTTATGATATATTTTGTTTTTTTTTTTTGTTTTCCTTATAATTTTATAACTATTATTAATTGTTTTTATTTAATATATTTACTTATTTTTGTATTTATAATTAAAAAAAAATTCTAATTTTTTGACGTTTAGTTCAAATAAATTTTCTAATGTGTTTTTTTATTTACGTTTCGTTCGTTTACATTAGTTAACATTGTAATTTACTATTTTTCTAATTTTTGACGTTTTGTTTGAATACATTTTTATATGTTTTGTTCGCTTATATTATCAAATGTTGTAATATACTATTGTTCTATTTATTCTAAGAGAGCTATTTTTTTTTTTTTTGCATAAATGAAGATAATAAATACAATATTAAATTAGTTAAATAATTATCAATCATTAAATACAATTCTTTCAGTGCTACAATTAGAGCGGAAATGATTCATGTACATCTCAAGTTGCATTTCATACGGAGTAGCCCTTCCAGATGTATTGTCATACTTAAAATAATTTCACCGTGGAGTAATTGCAGGCATTAGGTATCATTAATTCAATGTAACTTTT
The DNA here is from genome assembly GCA_023525715.1 of Cichorium intybus. Lineage (NCBI taxonomy): Eukaryota > Viridiplantae > Streptophyta > Magnoliopsida > Asterales > Asteraceae > Cichorium > Cichorium intybus. The sequence goes on along the minus strand of CM042009.1, from coordinate 74,496,776 downwards.
ATGTAATGAAAACCATGAACAATTGCAATTGCAATATGGGTGCGTTGATGCAACAATGGAGGATATGATCGAAGCGGTAAGTATGTCGTACTCCCTTCCGGGCTTAATATGTGTAATATCACATTATAAAAGGAGGAAATCATGATACCGACATTAGTACTTAGCCAATATTCTATAGGTGCAGGCATATCCTTCCGAAAAAAGTTCATGGGGTCATATATGCCACCCAAATATCTAATTCCAAACATGTTTTCATATTTTTCCTTGTAATTGTGTAACTCTTGAATCGAATTATACTGAACTGTAGCCCAACCATCTTTATCATTGTCGAGACAACTAGATATCACTCTAAAACCACAACTTCCATCATGTTTCAATCAGGTTTCGCATCTTGTATTTGACTGATGTAAAGATGAAATAACTTTGGCAATTGATTGATGAAGGGAATTAAATACTTTGATTTATTTTTGACATAGGAACCATGCCTTGCTGGTTCTTTATAACCAAAACCCCGTGAATCAACTGAATTAGACACGTTTGAACAACATCGTTTACGGGGTTGCTGGGGAGGTGGATCAACATGGTTTGACATTATTTATAGAGTGCATTGTATATTGTTTGAGATGTGGACACATTATCATGAATTTTCTTCTTCAATGTTGATAATATATCACGTGGTTCGACATTATTCATTACCAAATCTTCTACTAACCGATTTCATCTTCAGACAATCGCTTTGCATATGGATGACCCTCCATATGTAATGCAGGACCGTGATTATGTGTTCCACATATCACCTTTCAGTGTCCAATAATCATACACTAACGAATGGTTTCCCTTTAAATTGAAAGGACAATTTATCTTTTTTGGTACAAGAATTTTTACTAGAAAATTTTGTTCTTTGGTATATCCCACCATGATCACATTTAAAATATGATTTTGGATAGGACCCCATTCAATCTAGTTTTGCTTCTTTTAATGACAATGATGTAACAAAGAAAGCTTTCCTGTAGTTTGCACCCAATAGATTAACTCGTGATGAGATATAAAACACCTGGAATTGATATTTTTTATTATAAACTAATAAAAAATTCTTATATCCCTTCATTTCCATGCAAATTGTCATCTTAAAAAAAATATAGAACACCTCATCACTTGAATACAAACTAGTAATGAATAATATATATATATATATATATATATATATATATATATATATATATATATATATATATATATGATACTTACTAAGTAAAAAATACATATTCACTTGAATTTCCAAACAAATGACAATTATCTCTCCAACTTGTCATGAAGATATATAAAACAAAGAGAAAGATGTTTTAAATATGTAAGATTAGAATTACTCATGATGTTATATCGAACAAATATATATAACGACACATACAATCAATTGCCCTCTGTCCAACATTTTGTTTGGTTGTCTATAGTAACCGAACAATACGGTAAGCCATTCAAATAAAATAAGTGAAGGAACCATTTTCAATAAAATTTGCATATCCCCCTTTACCTTATTTACATGTTTCATTATACTCCCTTCTTTTTATAAATCATCAAATAAACTATTATATATATATATATATATATATATATATATATATATATATATATATATATATATATATATGTATGTATGTATGTATATAAAAGATGGATCAAATAAGAAGTAAAATTATGGTAAGAAGGTAACAAGTTTTTTTTATTTACTTGGTTTTTTGATGAATCATCAAAATGAATCACTAGATGAATGAAAATAACATGATAAATTGAAAAAAATTCCTAAAAAACATAATGATGAATCATTTTTTAGTAAATCAAATTTTTATTTACGTTATGGACAATTTTTATAAATAACAACAAAATCCTCGTAAAAATAAATCATCGAGTTGTTTTTTCGAGATTTTTTTAATGAATCATGTTATTTTTGCATCATCTTTTGATTCATTTTGTTGTCTCGCTGAAAAAAAAATGTAAATAAAAAACTTCTTACCTTCCTACAAAAAATTCCCTTCTTACCGGATCCCAATTATATATATATATATATATATATATATATATATATATATATATATATATATATATATATATATATATATATATATATATATATATATATATATTTAAAGTTAAGAAAAACTAAATGGAAGTATTGAAAACCAAGAGGCAAGGGTTCAAAATAATTCAAATGAAAGTAAAAGGCAATTTATGAATAAAAATTAGAAAACAATGAACCGTTATTGTAACATTGCATTTCAAACATAAGCTAGTGTGAATATGTATAGGTCATTGTCAGGCAATTAGAAAGAATCTTTCAAAAATAAATTGTACGTAAAATCTTCAATATATATATATATATATATATATATATATATATATATATATATATATATATATATATATATATATATATACACACACATACACATTCTAAAATCTATTAAATAATATTGAATAGATTTATAAGATTGGATTTAGTCAAATGCGGAAAACAATGCAGATTAAACCCCTTAAATAGTTTTTTAGCACCACCCAATGAAAAAATGTGGCCTACACCCTATGAAAACATCTAAACTTAAGTTCTTTGCTTCTTTGTCTCTCTCACGTTCTTTCTTCACTTTCGGCGACCACCACTCGTTCAATTACGGTGACCACTACCTCACGTCCTGTGAAAAAGACAACCCCCAAAATCGAGTTCTAAAACCCAAACCTCCACCCCCTTCTGAAACCATCGAGTTCTGGAAACCCGACGTCTGGTGACCAAACCCCAGAACCCCTCGCTTCTTTGGTAGGTTTCGACGAATAGAAAACCCAAATCTAGTTTTGGAAGATGGTTTTTTCCGACGAACATAAGCTATTGGCTTTTGCGTTTTTCTCTGATTCACAGGCAAATAATGGTTTTTGGAATACAGTTGTTTCCGACGAATGAAACGTTCTGGAAGACGATTGTTTCCAACGAACAAAAGCCATTGAGTTCTGTGTTTTTTTCTCCAGTTCACGAAAACAGAAAGGTTTGTTGTTAGAAATTTCTGAATGAAAATTTGCTCATCGATTTCTGTTTTTTATATATCGATTTGGGTGTTTGGTATATTGATTGGCTTGGGATTGCTTTCTGGTTTTGTATATGGTTTTCATTGATTTCTTGAATCATTGTTCATGATTTGCTGGTACAATAAAGATTGATTGATTGTAAGAAAAATGAATGGTGGGGCAGGGCTGGGGGTGGTATTTTCAGAGAAGAAGAAGTGGGAGGTGAAGACTAGGGAAAATGTGAGGGTGAGAGGGGAGGCGTGTGTTAGGACTTAGGAGGTAGTGGGGATCGAGTGGTGGGACCCAATACTTTTATTCAATATTTAAATGTTTATTTAACTGATTAAGAAAATAAAAAGTCTTTTGAAGGTAATGTATAGTATGATAGAGACGGAAATCATTAATATGAAAATTGGATCGGACCGACCGGTTGACACGGGAATTGTTTATGTCTTTAGTTTAGCCAGATACAATAAACTGTTTGCGAATAAACCATCTTAAATCGGACAGTTTAATGAAAACTGGTTAGAAACTGACCAATTCAACTTCGTTATCATGAACTTCTAGTAAGGAGGAGACTATCCATGATAAGTGGATGGGCCCAAGTGTGCCATACACCACAACAACAACAATAATTTCTTCTTTCTTGGGTTCTTAAGGAAGATTTCTCAACAAAGGGTTACATGAGAAACGTTGGTATTTGGTAATGAGTCCTATTATATCTTTTAAAGTACCAATTGTACCGTAATCAATGTTGTAAAACTCGGTCTACACAACATAGTATTCATAATTGGTATATGTCGAATACTCAGAATCTATATCTATATCTATATCTATATCTATATCTATATCTATATCTATATATCTATATCTATTTCTATATATCTATATAACTCTTATAATAGAGGCCATTCAAACATTGTGGTTCAAGATAAACTAAATACTTGCACCATATTCATTTGAAACTCCCTCAACACTTCAACTTTCACTAATTAACATCTACCACTCAAGAGTTTCTCTAACTTATATCTTAATTAATCATTATATCTCAAGAGTTTTATAACTTATGATATTGAATTGGTACTTATGACACCTATTGCTTAGTAGATATATAAATAGTTGACATAGCTAGATGATGTTGTTAGAGTTTAGAGAATAGTATGGAGGAGGTTATGACTTGATAACACATAAAAATCTACACTGGGAGGGGTGTGTGTATTTGTATGGAATGAAAAAGAAGTACGAAACTTTAGAATATGCCATTTTGTATAAGTCAACTTATTTATTAATAGGTTTTGTTATTGTTCGTGTGGTGTTCTTAAGAGCTACGACGGAGATTCCGAGTTCAATGAATGTATTTATATAAAAATACATGTGTATGAATGTTAAATGTAAGTAAATATGAGTTTGATCATTTTTTCCTATATGTATCGTTTCTTGACAAATACGAAATAAAGTTGAGTATATTTATTTTTTTGTTACAAATATAAAAAAATTACCTTATACTATATTAAGTTGATTTTTTTCATATATAAAACTTCTTTATTATTCCACTTCCAATGCTAACACTTTAATTTTTAATACAATGTACGTCTTTATTAGTTTAATATACCGTCGTATGTAAAACATTATCATTTTAATATCGCAACTTTTGAATAATTGATATATTATAGTTAATTCGTTAATTTAAATATAACGTTAAAAAAAAAACATAAATCAAAATTTCAATTAAACATAAAAGAAATTCCAAAAACTATTTTTTTAAATAGCTAAACCTTTTAAATGTAAAACCTAATTGAAATGCCAAATTAATTAAAACATTGTCCAAAATCTATTTTTTATAATCGTGCAAACTTTTAAAAAAAATATAGTTTTAAATATAACTAACAATAATAATAGTTAAATTTAACATTTAATTAAAATTACATTGTTTCCTTACAAACAAAAAGTAATGTTTGATATTGGAAATAATCATGATCAAAATTAAAAAATTGGGCAAATAAGTTATTTTCAAATTAATTGAGCATAACATTAGTTAAAAATAATATTAATGATATATTATATTTAAATTGATTCACGTGCAAACCATAGGTAAACGTCATTGGAATAATGTCGTTCTAAAATATGCCTATCTTAATTAATTAATCATACATATTATTAAAAAAACACTAAATTGAATATAATTCAAAATAGTTACTATATTTTATGTCGACATAAAATAAAAATCATTATTTCAATGTTGGTATAAGTCATCCAAATCAATATGGTGCAAGATATGTTCTCTATCTTAAACCATATACAATTGAAACTCCCAACTATCCAACTTTTTGCTATTTAACTACTACATTAATTTATTTAAATGTTAAACCTCTTTATCTTTTAACTAATTAACTACTACAACCCAAAAAAATTTTAACTTATGGTATTTAAGTGTTACTTATGACTTCTTGGTTAATATAACGGTATATATATAGTTCACATAACTAGATTAATACAGTTTGAAAAATAAGATGTAGGGAAAAATGAGTTGAGAACACGCAAATATACATTGAATGTTCCTATTTATTTATACTAAAACAAAAGATCAAATTTTTTTCTAATAATAAGTGTAATATAAATTATATTCGTATATATTTTTATTAAATATCAATTAAATGCTTTTTATTAAAAAATTGAAATATTATTTATGTTAATTTAATTAAAGTATTATTTTGATAATACAACATTTCAACTCATACATGGTAATTATTTATCAATTTGAAGCGTACCTCACAAAATTATTAAATGATATTATTACACTTACGAGTCTCACAGAAAATAATCAATAACAATATGGTTATCATAGACTACATATATGTTATTATTACCATATGTTATTTTATTTTTATTTTTATAGTTCAGATAATCATTTAAATATATTTTCTTATATTTTTAATGTTGACCTGTCTATAGTAATTGACTTAAAAAACATGATTATGTTTTTTGTTCGAATTTTGGATGATAAATTATTATGTATACATATGACATGATTGATTTATATTTGTTTTTGTATTTTTTTCTTCAGGTTTCATGTATTTATATTCATATTTTAACTGTCAATATATTTTGTCTTTATAAGTTTACTCCTGCGCAACGTGCGGGTATACGCCTAGTATCTTATAATAGAGGCATATTTCAAAGCACCATATTCATTTGAAACTCTCATGTCTTTTCATATTTCCATTGATTTTCTAAATTTTCATGTCTTTTCATATTTCCATTGATTTTCTAAATTTCTTTTTAATACTTCTTTTCATATTTCCATTGATTTTCTAAATTTTTTTTAATACTTCAATTTTATTTAATTCAATAGTTTGAATGAAAGTAGTAGAACCATCAAATTGCATAATAATGCTCACATTTATATCTTATAAAAGAAGCAAAATTACTTCCACAATATTAATTTGAAACTCCCATGACTTTTCATTTTCTTTTTAATAATGAATATAAATTAGTTAATTAGTGTTAAATAAGTACAAGAAAATAAATATTAACCTTTAAATAATATTATTGTTGGATTAGGTATCTAAGCCATGACTTATAATTTGTATTTATCTTATTAATTGAAGCAAAGTCCTTTTGGGTTGCCTTCAAAGCTAGAGGTTTGGTAGAAAGTTCAGTAGAGAGAAAGGTTGATTTATTAAATGTTTAATAAATGAATAGAAATAAAATAAATAGTTTATTAATATATTAAAGTGATAATATATTAATTAGAAACTGTATTAATTAATTAGAAATTAATCTAGAATTAATTGGATTTAATTTAGTGATTAATTTAATTAATTAAAGGTGCAGTGACTAGTTTTGTAATTACTCAATAGTTGAGTGATCACTGGCCAGGTGGAAAGGTAGTTGGCAAAATTAAGGGTGGCCACATTGTAACATCACATTACTTTCGGTAAGTATTTATACATTAATCTTAAGGTAATTAAGATTAGTTGGATTATTGCAAGAGTTTGGATAGTTAGAATTTCATTTGGAAGGAATTTGGAGTTGAAAAATGCTAGAAGCGGGTTACACGGGTCGTGTAGGAATTACACGGGTCGTGTAGGGAAGTCTTTTGAACTTGTTGGGCATATAGTGAATTACACGGGTCGTGTAATTCTGACACGGGTCGTGTAGTTCTGCAGACTAAAACTTCAAATGTATACCGTAAGTTACACAGGTCGTGTAACTTTGGACATGGGTCGTGCTGTGCACAGGCCCCACCCATTTTTATTGCGATTTTCAGCCATTTCTTGGATAATTCTCGAACCAAACCCTCTTCTAAACCCTAGAAACATTTCCCAAATCATTTTGGACCAAATTGGAAGGCTAGAACTTGAATGATTGAAGTAATCTTCAGTATTCCACTTCTTGAAGGTAAGGTTTACGGTTCTAGCTCTTTTGAACGATTGATTTGGTTGTTTTGGGTGGGTTTCGAGTTATGGTGAAGGACCACCTGTGTATGGCTAGAAATTGAACTTATACACATGTTTGGGATGTGTTGAAATGCTTTTAATAACAAGTCTTAGCTATTAAAATCGAGTTTCAAACCTAGATGGTTGAAAAACAATGTTTTCACCTCTACATGGTATGTGTGTGATTGTGTAGGTGCAGGAAAACCTTAAAGGTTTGTGATAGCTTCGGTGGTGCAAACTAGAACTGTAAAGAGCTTCAATACCAGGTGAGTAATCTCTCTTATATCAGTTGTGATATTCGTATTGATTGAACTCTTGAAATTGGAAGTAGCCTTAGCACTTGAAATGGTAATCTATAAGTTAGTCAATTATCCAATTGGTATGGTATAACGGCCTTTGAGGCTAGGAGATTGGATTTCGTATCCAAATGTTAACGGCCTTCGTGGCTAGGATATTGGATTCTGTATCCAAAATAAACAGCCTATATGGCTAGGAGATTGGATGTAATATCCAAATAATAACAGCCTATATGGCTAGGAGATTGGATGTAGTATCCAAATAATAATGGCACATGTGGCTAGGATATTGGAATGATATCCAAATGTTGATTTAAACAGGGATGTACACTATATGGAGTTCTAACAACTTAAGTATATGTTTATATGTTAAATTGTTTATATGATTACTCATTAAGCTTTATAGCTCACAGTACATGTGTGAATTATCCCTGTAGGTAAGCGTGACCCTGTTAAGGGTAAAGAAGTAGCTCATGGATAGGACTGTTCGTTGTAGCGGCCCGGCTTAGAAGGAGTTTACTTTATATATATATACTCCTTGATACGCTTGTACCCTTTTTGTAATAACTTATACACCTAAACAGTTAGTTTTGTATGTTTAAAACTGTGTTTAAAAATGAAAAATTTCGGGTGTATTTTGTTTGAAAAAGCCAGGTGTTACACACATCCTTGATTTCGAAACCCTAATTAGGGTTTACAAGGTTTGTCCAATTGATAAAGGCTTATCCAGATTTGGGCTTGTCTAGGGTTTTGACTATCACCACCTGGAGGCTATAAATAGGGAACTTTGGGAACCCTAAAATCTGCGCCACCCTTACTCTATCTCTCTGGAATTTTCATCCCCCTATATTGCTCTTGGGTGTGATCTTATTTGAGGCAGGACACTTGTGCTGCTGGCTTCAAGATCAAAACTAAAGGTTAGTTTTTTCTCAATTATTTTCTTTAGAAATTATTATTGGCCTTTAGGTTTTTGTTACATGTTCAATGATAGAAATACATAGATCCTTTTCTAGGTTGCATGTGAACTTAGGATTATTAGTTCATAGATTGCAGAAAACCCTTCAGTGGTATCAGAGCTTTTGGCAGTTTTTCTGATTGAATTGCTGTAACTGTTTTATTTGATAAAGGGTTTATCGAAATTAAAACCCTTGGGAAGGCCAAATCGTTTTTTGTGGCTAGGGTTATAAAACCCTAGCCTCCACCCCATTGTCTGTGATATGCATGCTAGGGTTTTGCAGGTTTCTTATTTTTTGGTAATTATGATTAATTAATAAATGGAAGCCTTAAACCCACTTGCTTGCAATTTTTGAAATTAAAGGGTTTAAGATAGGAGTAAATTAATTTGATTAATTTGTGATGCGTATCTAGATTTAATTAATTTAATTAATTGTTTAATTAAAAGATAAATTAAATCATTTAAAGGTTTAAATTTAATTTTAAAATTAAAGAGTTAATTTTCGAAAATTAAAAGATTAAACCAGAAATATTTTAAAAGTTTAAAATACATCTTATATATATTAAAATTAAAAGTTAATATTATATGTATAAGATAAACTGGTTAGTCAAATCAATAGTAGGCCTCATTCACAAAATTGGTCTATAAAGAGGGTATAAGGAGACTGCCTATAAAATGGCGGTCTAATGGGTGTTCACTCTCACCCACCGCTCTCCTGATCAGTGGAGTGTCGTTAGCCGAACAGGTTTGATAGGACCGCTTAATCTCATTAAAAGTATAATGTTATTAATCAAAGTACTAGAACATTTCATAAAATCCCAATCTAGTTACTTTAGGAAAAATGTGAATTGATGCTAATCCATGAAATTGCACATTGCACTTTATGAAACATTGGTGGAGCGTGTGTGGTTTACCAGCACACCAATAGGGGTTCATAAAGAGTTGCAATGGGTTTCTCAATCTTACCATTGTTGATGGAGCGTGTGTGGTTTACCGGCACATCGATTAGTGATGGTAATTGACTTTGAGAGTACCAAGCTAACTTGCATGGTTATTCACATCCAGTTTGTGATCCTCGACATCCCAGTCACAAACAGTGGAGCATATCCGAGATTAAACATGCTATTGAAAAGTTCAATAAATCTCAAAAGTTCTAGGAATTCCATTATAATATGATTATCTTCCGCGGTGGAATTGGCTGAATCGCCATTGCCTACCTTTATAAAATTTACAATTAGACTACAGCATCCCTCTTCTAAGTTGTAAATTATTATAGTTGGGTCCTAGACTTATTGTTATATTGGGTTAATATTAAGGATTATATGTATCTAATTAAAAACTACCTTCTTTTATAGATGTCTTCCGCTGACCAATCCGTTCCCCACTCCAACAGGCAACAACAGCAACGTCGCTTCAATCCTCTCGTTGTGTTCTAAAGTGACATTGGATGGCACGAACTACAATGACTGGATAGAAACATAAAGATGGCTCTGAGGTTTGAGAACAAAGAGTATGTTCTTGATACCGAGCTCATTGAAGTTGACCCCGACACAGCTACTCCCAAGGAGTATACCTCGTACAAAAAACATTATGATGATGCGACTAAAGTGGCCTGCATCATGATTGTTACCATGAAACCTGAATTGTAAAGAATCTACGAGGACTACTGGCCCTATTAAATGCACAAGGACCTTACGGAAAAATTCCGCAAGCGAGCGCGTGTTGAGAGGTGAGAAGTGGTCCGAGCCTTCACGAACAGCAAGCCAAAGGACGGAGAGTCCGTCTGCACTCACGTGCAAAGGATGCAAGGTTACGTGGATAGGCTAAGGAAGCTGGGTATGCAAGTCGATGAGGAGTTGGCCGTTGACATAGTGCTTAACTCCTTACCGAGTTCTTATGACCAGTTCACATTGGCGTATCATTTGAACAACACTAAAACCTCTTTGGCTGAGTTGCATCGCATGCTTCAAACTGCAAAAGATGGGCTGAAGGGTAAAAGTGTACCCTCAGTGAGCCAGCATGTCTTGGCAATTGGCCATGGCAAAGGAAAGAAAAGGAAGGGCCCTCCCAAGCAGAATTGGTGGGAAAAGGTTCATGTCGGGTTATCCAGCAATGACCCGAGAGCCAAGTCTTCCGGCATTTCTCATGTCACTAATCCCAAAGATGCAGACTATTTTTATTGCAAAGAGAAGGGTCATTGGAAAAGAAGTTGCCCAAAGTACTTGCAAGACATTAAGGATGGCAAAGTAAAGCCATCATCAACAGGTACTTACACTATATCTAAAAACTCATCATCTTCTTGTTCTTGGGTCCTTGACATCGGATGTGGTTTTCACATTTGTTCTGATTTGCATGACCTAAAGGAAAATACAGAGGTGGAGCATGGTAGATTGAACTTGATCATGGGCAATAGGTGAACGTCACCTGTTACCAATATCGGTGTCTATAGATTAGTGCTTAGTAATGGTGTTAGTTTAGATTTACTGAATTGTTGCTATTCGCCAGATATAGCTAGAAACATAATTTCATTTCATGCATTGTTCAGACAAGGTTTTCATTATTCTTTTGATAATTTGAATGGTTCAATTTCTGTCTTTAAGAATGATGTATTTACTTTTGAAGCTTTGCCTTGTGATGGTGTGTATGAAACAGTGATTTGTGTTGACAATTTAGGAAATAGTGTGTTAAATATTGATTCTTCTAGTGGTGTAGAAAAGGCGTGCTTGTGGCACTGTCGTCTTGGGCACATCAACAAAAAACGCATCGCCCAACTCCAAAAGGATGGAGCGTTGGAATCATTTGACCTAAAGTCGGATGATGTATGCGAATCTTGTTTGTTGGGCAAGATGACAAAATCACCTTTCAAAGGGTCTTTTGAAAGAGGTGAAGGTCTGTTGGACATCATACACACAGATGTGTGTGGTCCCTTTAGATCAACCACAAAGGATGGCACGTGGTTCTATGTGACATTTACTGATGATTATAGTAGATATGGGTATATCTACTTCATCAAGCACAAGTCAGATACCTTTGAAAAATTCAAAGAATTCAAAAATGAAGTAGAGAATCAATTGGGCGGGAAGATAAAGATGCTTAGATCAGACAGAGACGGTGAGTATCTTAGTATCGATTTCATTGACTATCTAAAGGAATGTGGAATAGCTTCACAGTTATCACCTCCTAGAACACCACAGTTAAACGGTGTTGCCGAGAGGCGTAACCGAACCCTGTTGGACATGGTTCGTTCCATGATGAGTCGAGCTTCTCTTCCCATCCACTTTTGGGGGTATGCCTTAGAGACTACCGCCCATATCCTCAATCTTGTCCCAACTAAGAAGGTTGCCAAAACACCTCATGAGATGTGGACGGGGAAAGTTCCCTTGTTGGCACATATCAAGGTCTGGGGTTGTGAGGCTCTCATGAGACGAGAGACTCAAAATAAACTCGCAGAAAGAAGTGAGAGGTGTATATTTATCGGATACCCAAAACAGTATTTTGGATAGTTATTCTATAGACCAAGTGAGGACGTGGTCTTTGTAGCTAGACGATGAGTCTTTCGAGAAAGAGAGCTCATATCCAAAGAGGACAGTGGGAGTACCGTTGATCTTGAAGAGATTCAAGAGTCATCCGATGAAACAACCTTAGAATAAACTAGCAACCAAGAAGAGGAAGAGGTTCCTGTTGGTCCGACAGACGTTTCATTACCTCTTAGGCGCTCTGGTAGAGTTAGCATGTCACCCGAGTTTTATGGTTTCCATATAACTACGGATGGTGATACGCTTGCCAGTGATAGGACACTGACAAATTTGGATGAGCCAGATAACTACCAGGAAGCAGTGGTGGGCCCCGAGTCTGCCAAGTGGAAAGCGGCAATGGATAGCGAGATCAAGTCCATGTATGACAATCAAGTTTGGAACTTGGTTGACAATGTACCGGGTCGAAAGACAGTCGGGTGCAAGTGGATCTTCAAGAAGAAGACCGACATGGATGGAAAGGTACACACCTTTAAGGCTCGGCTAGTTACGAAGGGATTCAGTCAAACCCCGGGGGTTGATTATGTTGAGACCTTCTCACCAGTAGCCAAGATTAAGTCTATTAGGATAATGCTTGCCATAGCTGCATTTCATGACTATGAAATTTGGCAGATGGATGTCAAAACCGCTTTCCTTAACGGGAAGTTAACTGAGGATGTTTACATGAATCAACCAGAGGGTTTTGTAGACACAAAGCATCCTAATAAGGTGTGTAAGCTTGAGAAATCAATCTACGGAATGAAACAAGCTTCTCGCAGCTGTAATCTTTGTTTCCATGAGAAAGTTAAAGAGTTTGGTTTCTCTAGGAGTGAAGATGAGTCATGTGTATATGTCAAGGCTAGTGGGAGTATAGTCACTTTTCTGGTACTGTATGTTGATGACATACTGCTGACACGCCTTGGTCGTCGTGCGGTCAAAAATAAAGAAAACCTAACACACACACACTAGTACAGTGGTAGTCAGGGTCGATCCGCAAGAGCTTCGTGGTTAGACCAGATGACAGATTACCAACTAGTAGTGTCACGCTACAGTCGGAGGACCTGATTTCTACCAACTAGCAATCACTAACCAGAGTCAAGCTAAGCATAAGCTAACCCAACTCAAACTAACCTAGTCACTTTCTGAAATCAGAAGTGCATCTCTGAATCAGAAGCAAACAAAGGCATCCAAACCAAACAAAGCATAACCTAACTAATAACTAGGGTTCTGACTGAACAGCTACTAGCTAGAGTTCAATGCCCAAAACTAACCTAATTGGCTACTGGTTTCAGCAAAGGAAGACAGAAACCTAAAGTGCTCAAAGATTTCATTAACCAAAAACCGAATCCAAACTAGCTAGAGTTCAATGCCCAAACACAAACCAATAACTAAAACCAAACACAAACATCCAAAATACCGAAAACCCGATATTAATTGTAACCAAATGATTTCATTAACCAAAAACCGAATCCAAACATCCAAACAGTAACTAATGATGCTAAAACAGAAACCTAAAGTGCTCAAAGTCAGTGGTTGTCACTCCCAAAGACTTTAGCTACAAATACTACTTGCTACTAAAGGGAAATTAAATTCAAAAACATAAAATACCAATTGAGATGTTGCTGAAACGAAATCCTGGATTCAAAGAGCTTGAAGGTCGATTTTACACCCGGTCTTTGCTAGGGTTTTCGGCTGTAAATGCCTCTATTTATAGTTGCAAATTTCTCGAGGCCGCACCGCGCTTTTGTGGATTCCGCGGCACGTGTACTTATCAGATCCCGTTTCTTCGGCATTTGAATGTGTTACACCGCCTTAAGCCCGCGTCGCGCGTTTCATAGATCCGCGGCGCAAGGACGTGTTTCCTTGATTTTTCATTCTTTTCCAAACTTCTTCCTTTTGCACGCTTTTAGTCCCTGTTTCCATTATTTTCCTCCAAACAAGTCCTGGCACGAAAAGTGAGAATACCAAGACATATCTGATATAATTTCATCAAGAACAAGGCTCAACAACGCCTAAAATACTTGATATCACTAGGCGTTGTCAAACACCCCACACTTGTGCCTTGCTTGTCCCCAAGCAAGAGAGTTTTTTAACAAATTATAATAAAGACTCAAACAATTTTTGACTGTGTTCAGTTTCAAAGCTTATTGCCCTATGAGTTAGAGTGGAATAGTTCGCGAAAACATAATAGAATTGTTCTTTGGAATTCATGGCTTTCTAGAGAACCCTTGATTACAAACTTTCTGTCCACAATGAAGTGTACTTACTCATTCAGATTCTAAAGGCCATTAAGGAATTGTCCATGACTTTCGATGTTGTCCGTGTAACGAGCTTTCAAAAATACCATCCCAGACCAGACGATCTTAGGTGGCAAGGTGCATAAGTCCCACCCATTTTAGACTTACCGGCTCGAACAACAAAGGCCACAGATTGACATTTCCTTCCTAAATTCCAATCCTAAAACAGCTCAATCTTCTAAACTCGTAAAACTCAACTTATTTGACTAACTAATAGCATGATCACAAATAAACAGTATTTCTTGAAAAATATCAGTGCTATCACAATCACAAACTATTCATTTCAAAATTGCAATTTATTAAAAAATTTGAAAAATATTGCTAAAAAAATTTGAAAATTGATCATTTCTGCAAAAATTTCAAAAAAATTTCTCTTTCGACCGTCCACACCCCACACTTAAAACCGTACAACGTCCCCGTTATACAAAAAAAAATTCAGCATAAGGGAGAAAGAGTTACCCCTGTTGGACGATAGGTTGCTTGGTACTCAGTATCACAGGTATAATTGCGACAAACGGATCCTTGATTTCGTATGCTGGAGTTGTAGCGCTACAGTGAACACGCCGGTGGTCGAGACAAGTGGAGGGGGCACGGTGACCCCACACTTCTCTGAGACAACTCCTTCTCATTTGGTATATCATGCATGACTCAACAAACAAATTAAAACATGAAAAATAGAATATAAACAAAGATACAGATAGTGGTGCCATAAGTTTTGTACATATATAAAAAAAAAGGTAAAAAGAAAGAAAGAAAAAGTACATCAATCACCACCAGGTGGCCTGGAGGGTCCAGCCTCATGATCGTGGGCCCTGGCTGGGAATGGTCGGGGATGCTGGCCCTGAGCTGATGCAATCTGGGAATGTTTGGGTAGTTGAAACTATAGTGCCCCATCTGATGGCATGAAAAGCACTCCACTTCACTGGCTTTCTTGGCTTTGCAGTCTCTCGCTTTGTGACCGAGTCCGCCGCAATTAAAGCAGGCGTTTGATCCCGCTCGGCACTCGCCACTGTGTTCTTTCCCACATTTCTCGCACTTCTTTACACTTCCCTGTCGGCTCTGACTTGAACTCATCTTCCCTTTCTTCTTTATGTTCCCACTGCTACTAACTGCCTTTCTTTTGTCACTAAAACCAGGTCCTTCTTCCTTCCTTCTTTTTCCAACATCTTCCACAGTTCGGGCAGCATTGATCGCCCCATCTAGCGTTTCGGCTTTCTTTACTTCTAGCTCATAGTTCCATGGCAAACCTCGGACATAGCGGTTAATTCGGGACCGCTCACTGGGGTAAGACTCCCCCACAAAAGGTAACATATCGCAAAACTTCTTCGTATACTCATCCACCGTCAAGTCTCCTTTCTTTATTGTTAAGAAATCTTCATTCATTTTCTCTAAATCTCGCATGGGACAGAATTTATCTTTGAGACACGTGACAAACTCCGCCCATGACCAACCATATACCACATCCTTTCCCAAACTTTCATATTTGGTGTTCCACCACACCAAAGCATCATCCTTCAACTGCCGGGAGGCAAAGTTGACCTGGTCTTTTTCTGCACATTTGCTTGCTTGCATCACTTGTTCAATCTCTCGAACCCACCGCATTGTCACTTTTGGCTCAAAACTGCCATGGTATTCGGGCGGTTTGCAAGCCATAAAGGACTTAAAAGAGCAGCCTTTTTCTTCCTTCTTGTTCCCTCCACTAACCGCTTCCTCAGTCGTCTTCTTGGAGACTTCTTGTGATGATTGGGCACTAGGTTCACCCATTCTGCTGTCGATTATGTTGTTCACATCTTGTCTCAACTCATTTCGTAAGTTATTGATTAGAAACTGAATTGCCTCCATAGTGACAGGTTGTGGTGGTGGGTTTGGCTCAGTCTCATCATTTCGAATAACATGTGGTTCACTTCCTCTTGAGGAAGTGTGACTGCCCTCACCCCTGTCAGCTTGTCTTCTGCCTTCCATTACTATATAGATGAACAAATTATCGATTTAATACACAATTCTATATAGTATTTCATAAGCGGTAGCATGTTATCTCCTTATCTTGACTGCACTTTTATACAGTCATACTCACTCTATGCCTCCTATATTACTAAGGCAACTTACTACTACTCTTGCTAGTTTAAGCCTAAGATGGTATTCCAACCTAATTCGCTTAAACCATGGCTCTGATACCAAAACTGTAACACCCCTTTTCTCAAACCATATTTAAAATACAAATACAGTTTTCAAACATATTTTACAACTCGTGACTATAAAATAGCCACTTAAATTTTTTTGTTTTATTTTACAAACTTAAACTCGAGGGGTATTACAGACTCAATACAGATAACCATAATTTAAACTTACAGTGTACAAAACAGTCCCAACTGCAACCTTCGCTCCCTTCACCTAAGTACATAGCATTTCAAAAACATAGTATACGTGAGACATAAAGTCTCGTGAGTAATATGGGTTTAGACCCAAAACTTTTCTATTCAAAACTTGAAATATTAAAAGTACACTGCTCAAAACTGATTTATATCATAAATCTCAAAATGTCTTACTATCTTTACTTTTAAGCTTTAAAAATACTTTCTTTTTCAAAACTGCTTCGTTTCTCTTTTTCTTGTGACCAACTGAAACTCATGAATTAAGTTATTTTAATTCATTCTACTAGCTCCCCTCGCGGGACAGAACAGATCCGCCCACTCGGTTATGCTCATTCTGTCTCCCCTTTGTGACTTGGAACAAATTCAAGCACAAGGGTATACTAAGCTAGACAACTACTTCGCGACGGGAGGTACCATCCCAGTAGTGTCTTCTGATCCCCCGATTATGTGGATGATCCTAGTCCGGACAACTGGCTCATACTTCTTTCTTTCTTTAATTCTTACTTCATTTCATCTCAAATTGGTCAAAATGGGACACAATTTGTAAACAACTCTTACTCAAACATTTTATAACTCTTTACTGAAAATACTTTCAAAAACTGATTTTGACATCTTAGTTCCCATAAGGAACTTCTTTCAAAATACCTTGCAAACCATACTTTAAAAATCTGTTTAAAACGCTAAGCCTTTGTATAGAGCTTCATTCAAAACTATTTTCCAAACTTTAGTATTTATAAACATTTGGAAATCTTACTTTTCTGAAAATAACATATTGCTATGTACTATAGAAATCCTCATAAAACTCACCTTGGTTCTACTACGGTTCACTAGGCTTCACGTACGCCTTTTCCTTTCCCGTGCTCAATAACGTTTGAAGCACCACCTATACAAGTAGTATATATAAATACCCAATATAATTAACTCTATAATGCTAAAGTCTCATATAACATAACTCTAGGTTATAATAAATGTATAACCATTAATAAACTCGTTTAACGGTTTTCTCCGAAATACACGTATATTGCTACAGTACCCTCGAGGGGTCGTATTTCAGTTCCGACTCTTTTCCATGAAATCTTAGGCCATATTAGACTTGTGTTTCAAATTTGGAGTTCATTGGACAAGTCTAGCTCAAATTCTAAAAGTCAAGTTTTGGCATGAATAGTAATTTTAGCCACTGCCGCTACAGTGACTTTTCCGCAAGGTCGAATTATGGATTTGACCATTCCCGACAGGTTCTTATACCATTTTAGGGTTATGGCTAAAATTTCAGATCAATCGGACATGTCTAGCTATGGTTTCTAGCGTTTGGATTTCTAACATTTTTGGTCCCTGACTGATCCGTGACTGGAGGCGCACTGCGCCTGGGCGCACCCCGCCCTGGTCCTGGGCGCACTGCGCCTGGCGCCTGGGCAGACTCCTGATCAGTCGCGATTTGTGCACTGTAGCATGCAGTTTTCACCCATTAAGTCCTTAATCTATATCTTAATCATATGAGGTTTGTTCCTTGACTAAAACCCTCCATTAGTACAAGGTTTTAAGCTATTAAAATCGTTTGATTCAATCAAATGCAAGAATTGAAGTTCTTGACCAAACTTGAAATTTCTCAAGAATAGCAATCTACTTCTATGTTTTAGAGTTAAGTTCTTAACTAATGACTTATTGGAAGCATTAGCTACTTAACCCACATGATTCTTAACTGAAATTGCAGTTTCAATTCCATTCAAGAACCAATTCAAGCATACACCCAAAAACCTAGGTTAGAAACAAAGGAAACCTTACCTTCTTTAACTTTGGAATCACCAATTCCAATCCTTTCTTGATTCCCTTGGCCAATTTCTTGATCTCTTCTTCTTCCTCTCGTGTTCTTCCTGCACACTCTCGCTCTCTCTAGTTCTCTCTGGAGACTTCTATTGTTTTCTTACATAATAGAGGAAATAACTATCCTTTAATATATATATATATATATATATATATATATATATATATATATATATATATATATATATATATAGTTTTTATAAAAACTTTACATTTAGGTCCCTAACCTTCCAATTCTTCCACAAAAATGGTCCAAAGGTCATAACTTTACCATTTATGCTTCATTACTCCCAACTTAACATTTTCTTGACATTTTTGGTCATTTTCATGTCAAATGACCAATTTGCCCTTTTTGGCCATATTTCACTATTCACGCGACAAAACTCCAAATTTATATAAACTTTTATTTCTTATTATATTATTTTACAATTACATATTATTACACATAATAGTCGTACAACGTGACAAAAGACGGTTTTACCCTTTTTGACTTTTTCGCGGGTTCTTACATGGAGGAATCTGGAGGGGTCCAGGAGAACCCAAAAATAGGTCATGTCGTCACCCGACACCTTCTCGCCCCCTCCCGATGCATGATGGAGGTGGAGACGATACGGTGCATGAGGCGGTGGAGTGGGTCTCGAAGGTGGCTCTCCCGGGGGGTCCCTGCCTCGTAAATGACGTTGGACAGCGGTGCCCAAACCTCCATGTTGGCAGCCCTGTCCGGCTGCCCCTGGGTACAAGCCCCAAAGAACTGGGTGAAGTGGCGGTGTTGGAGATCCGCCGGAGTGTATAAGCCGACTCGTCTCCCGAACTCGCGGAGGTTGCACTCCCTCTGCTCACCCCCAAGCGAAATCGAACTATCCTAGACCGCGGGTCTGACGCCCGAGGTGCAAAATGGATAGTGGAGAGAAACTCCAGCAGCAGCTCGGTGTAGACCACGTCCTCGTCCGTGGCCATAATCCTGTCCCAGCCACGGCATGTGAACGATGCCTCCCCGAGAGTCCAGGTGTGATGTAAATATGGCTCAATCGCACCCCAAAGTCTTGCGTCTCTCAAAATATCCCGGTCGATAACTGTCGCCTCGAGGACCCGGCGACTAGTCAGTGCGTCTCTCCGCAAGATGTACTCCGCGGAGCTAGCAAGTCCCTCGGGGAACTGGAGGAAAAGGTGATCTAACCTGAACATCATCTGCAAAAAGATACATAGCCACAAAAGAAAAAGTTTTGCGAAATTAGTCATTTTCTTCCCCACCGCACCGCGGCGCGGCTCAAGATAGAAGCGCGTCGCGGTGAGCGGCTGTTGCAAAACCCCAATCCAAACTCGCGATTTAACCTGCTAAAACTCGATCCAATCATACCAACAGGTAGCCTAAGTGCCGACTAACTCATCTAGGGTCTCTATTTGGCAAAACAAACACCCTATGAGTTAGCATTGGCGATTCTAAGTTTTGAACTTTTCTGGACAAATCACTAAAATTAACTACCTAATTGCTAGTTTTAACAACTAATAGATAGTTAGAATAGTGTACCTTGGTAGTAGAAACAAAATGAGCAAAAAAAAATACGAGAGAAATTTGTCGATCAGAGCTCCGAGTCGTGTGAGGGTTGGTTGAGCCACGGCTTACCTTAATATAGGAGAAAACCGACTGATCATTTCCCGCGTCGCGCATTTATGCTTTGCGCGTCGCGTGTGTCACTAAATCAACCCCTGCGCATCGGGTTGGTTAACAACCCCGCGTCGCGTAATTCATAAACCCACGGCGCGGTCTTCAAAATTTTAAAAACTTCTCACACGACCCCACACTTATTTTAGACCACTAATACCTGTAAAAGATCGATGTATTTTCCTAATTAAATTCTAAGAAATATAAAACCTAACCTATGACACGATGGGTTGCCTCCCAACAAGCGCTAAGTTTAACGTCTTCAGCCAGACGTTACATTCCTATGCCGAATCTTCTTCTTCTTGAACCCTTGATGACATCTGCTTGAATCCTGACACGAAGTTGTTGGCCATCATTGACATGAGAGATGTGAGTTGGGTCATTCGATCGCTCACACCGCTAATCCACTGTTGCTGAGATTCCAGGAGCTTAAAAACTTTTGCTTCTCGTTCTCTTGATTCTTTCTCATACTGCTGGTGTCTTGCATCTATCATTTCCATCATATCCAGCAGCTGCTCCTTATCGATAGTGGACAACAGATGGTCCTTGGTTTCTTTTAAAACCTCTTTTTTTCCTCCTTCTCCCGTACGTGTCCAAATTTTTCCTTGCTCTTGATCCCAGGCTCCATTAATATCCTTTTGTCCACTTGCTTGCCATTCCCTTCTGAAGGTAATGATACAGGATTTCCAAACATGTTCAGTCTTCTTTTCCTTGCCCCAAAGAAGATGTCCATGTCCCCTGTCTTGCAATCAATCACCGCACCAGCAGTAGCCAAGAATGGGCGTCCTAAAATGAGTGCAGGCGCGTCGTCCAAGCTTTCGTATTCCATAACTAGGAAATCCACGGGATAGAAGAAATCCCCAACCTTGACTATGACATTCGTCAGTTTTCCCCGAGATACCTTTGTTGATTGATCAGCCAGCTGCAATACAACTTCTGCTGGCTCTATTTCTTCATTTCTGTACTTATCGTACAGGTATCCTGGCAGGATATTGACACTTGCTCCCAAATCTAACAAGGTGTTCCGAATGACCATATCTCCTACAGTAGTAGTTATCAACGGTGATCCAGGATCCTTTTCCTTTTTGGGCAGTGTCCCCAACAATGCCTCACTTGCTTTCACAGTCAACCTCACAGTATTTGGTGTGGGCACTTTACTCTTCCCATTTCTTTCACACATTTCCTGAAGAATTCTGGTATCCTCAGGGGCATCCTTAAGCTCATCCTATAGAGGTTGGTTCATTAAAGGCCCCATTGGTTTGGGTGCTTCCTGCTTCTTTTTCCCTTTTCTATCCTTCTTTCTCTGCTTGATTCCTGCTATCGTCGATTGCTCCTCCTTCTGGACCTCTTTGTATATTTCTGGTTGAGTTTCCTTCTCAACAAGAATTCCTTCTTCCTTACATTCCTCACTTCCTAGAACTTTCTCTTCTTTCTCCAGTTTCACTTCACTTCCTACTTCAAACAAATATTCCAAAGTGACTTTTCGCCATCCAGATTCGACAATGTTAACTTGCTCTTTTCCTGATTATGGTCGCTGATTATGGGTTGGGTTGACCTCTGTAGCACTTGGCAATTTTCCATTGTCTCTCTTTTGCTGATCCTCAGCCATTTGTCCAATTTGTCGTTCCATGTTTGTAATGGCTTTTGCATTTGCTTGAGACTGTTGCTGCGTAGCAGTGACCATCTCGTACATTTTAGCAATCATTTATTCTTGAGTTCCCGGGGCGTTGTTGATGACATTATGGGGCCCCCTGTTGTTGTTATTGCTACTATTTCCATTTGTATTTCCATTGTTGTTGTTGTTATTTGCAGGCTGATGTGTTCTAGCCTGATTGGTCGAGTGACTTTGGTAATTGTTCTGCCTAAAATTCTGCTGCTGTCCTTGATTATATGGCCTGTAGGGACGTCCATTATTATGCTGGCCTTGACCCTGGCCATAAACTTGGTTCACCTCTTGAGTTTTAGGTCCTCCTTGACCTCCTTGCGATGGATTCTGCGGTCCATTCTGCAGCGTTGACATGAGCCTGTCAAACTTCTTATTCAGTTCACTAATTTCCTTCTTTACTTCCTTCTTCCAGTCAGCATCGGCTCCCACTGCTGCTGCCGTACCTACATTTTTCCTGGTAGAAAAATTCTCCTTGGAACCATTACTTAATTGTTCCAAGAACTGCCAAGCTTCCTTTAGGTCCTGCCACATAAATGTCCCACTTGATGAGGCATTTATCATGGCCTGATGCGTCTCACTGACTCCTTCGAAGAATAACTTAACTAACTGCCACCTAGGAATTTCGTGATGCGGACAGGATCGTAACAACTCCTTCAACCTATCAAAGGCTTCGTGGAAAGCTTCTCCTGGTTTTTGCTGGAAGTCCTGAATGACCCTTCTAATTTCAGTTGTCTTACTTGCTGGATAAAATTCCTGTAGGAACTTGGCCTTGAGTTGATCCCATGTGGTAATGCTGTTTGATGGTAAAGATGTAAACCAATATTTGGCCTTATCTTTGAGGGTGAATGGGAATAGTCTCAGCCTGAAGATGTTCCTATTGGTGTTCCTAGGGTTGTTAGCATTGACAATCGCTAAAAATTCATATATATGATTATATGGATCGTCTTGCTTATACCCTCTAAACTCTGGCAATATTCCTAACAACTGAGGTCTTATTTCTACTTGAGAATCAATGTTATCAGGAATATAAATTGATGATGAATCATCATATTCCCGTTGTTGGAAATGTGATGCAACCGATTGCCTTCTCGGTTGTGCGAAATGTAAAGGTTGAGCAGGATTACCGTAAAGATGATCGTTATATTCCTGATGACCTAGTGGTTGTTGATACTGTGGTGCTCTTCTAGGAGGTCTCCGACCTCGGTTCCACTATTGCTATGGTGCTGGTGGCACCCATCCCTCGTCTTCCTCGTCATATCTCTCCTCTGTCTCTGGATAATGGTATTGTGGCTGAGGAGGTTGTTGATAGTGTATAGGTTATGTAGGTTGGAATGTGGGTTGAGGTTTAAAAAGAACTGGTTGTGGTTGAGAAAATGGTTGAGAGGTTGGTGTCTGCTGTCTAGAAACAGGGGTGCCATCACGGATCGGCTCTCCCCAAGACATTGCAGAGGTAAATGGGTTGGTAGATTATGGTTGTGAAATGGGTGTAAATGGTGGTACAGATGGCAGAGTGCATGATGGTATGGGTGCAGGGACTGAAACTGCACCACCAGAAGCACTCGAGCTCCCGAACTGAAACTCTGACGGTGGGGGAATAGAAAACATCCCCGTTGCCTCACCTGATGGTTCCTGGGCAACACTTACTGGACTACTACTAACCTGACTAAAACTCATGATATTTGAACGCCTACGAGCACAGATTTTGCGCGCAGTACGCTCAATCTCAGGATCAAAATGCAATGGGGATAACTGCTCACCCCTGCGGGTACGCATAAAAAACAAGTTTCTACTAATCACCTAATCTAAGCTCACAGGTCCCCGGCAACGGCGTCAAAATTTGACACGCCTTGGTCGTCGTGCGGTCAAAAATAAAGAAAACCTAACACACACACTAGTATAGTGGTAGTTAGGGTCGATCCGCAGGAGCTTCGTGGTTAGACCAGATGACAGATTACCAATTAGTAGTGTCACGCTACAGTCGGAGGACCTGATTTCTACCAACAAGCAATCACTAACCAGAGTCAAGTTAAGCATAAGCTAACCCAACTCAAACTAACCTAGTCACTTTCTGAAATCAGAAGTGCATCTCTGAATCAGAAGCAAACAAAGGCATCCAAACCAAACAAAGCATAACCTAACTAATAACTAGGGTTCTGACTGAACAGCTACTAGCTAGAGTTCAATGCCCAAAACTAACCTAATTGGCTACTGATTTCAACAAAGGAAGACAGTTCCAAACAAGGTTAAAATAACATTCAAACACAAACCAATAACTAAAACCAAACACAAACATCCAAAATACCGAAAAACCGATATTAATTGTAACCAAATGATTTCATTAACCAAAAACCGAATCCAAACATCCAAACAGTAACTAATGATGCTAAAACAGAAACCTAAAGTGCTCAAAGTCAGTGGTTGTCACTCCCAAAGACTTTAGCTACAAATACTACTTGCTACTAAAAAGAAATTAAATTCAAAAACATAAATTACCAATTGAGATGTTGCTGAAACGAAATCCTGGAGTCAAAGAGCTTCAAGGTCGATTTTACACCCGGTCTTTGCTAGGGTTTTCGGCTGTAAATGCCTCTATTTATAGTTGCAAATTTCTCGAGGCCGCGCCGCGCTTTTGTGGATTCCGCGGCGTGCGTACTTATCAGATCCCGTTTCTTTGGCATTTGAATGTGTTACACCGCCTTAAGCCCGCGTCGCGCGTTTCATAGATCCGCGGTGCGCGGACGTGTTTCCTTGATTTTTCATTCTTTTCCAAACTTCTTCCTTTTGCACGCTTTTAGTCCCTGTTTCCATTCTTTTCCTCCAAACAAGTCCTGACACGAAAAGTGAGAATACCAAGACATATATGATATAATTTCATCAAGAACAAGGCTCAACAACGCCTAAAATACTTGATATCACTAGGCGTTGTCAACTACTCATGGGAAATGACATTCCAACCTTGCAAGATGTCAAGTCTTGGCTTGGGAAGTGTTTCACCATGAAAGACCTAGGAGAAGCTGCCTATATTCTCGGGATAAGAATAATGAGATATAGAAAGAAGAGACTAATAGGACTTAGTCAAAGTACGTACTTGGAAAAGGTACTAAAGAGGTTTAGTATGGAAAATTCCAAGAAGGGAGAGCTACCTATCCAAATTAATGCGAAGTTGAGTAAGACTCAAAGCCCGAGTACCGATGAGGAAATAACTGAGATGAGTCGGGTACATTACGCTTCAGCGGTAGGGTCGATCATGTACGCTATGTCATGTACTCGCCCCGACGTGTCCTTTGCTTTGAGCATGGTCAGTCGGTACCAGGGAAACCCTAGTAAAGCGCATTGGGTAACTGTAAAGAATATACTCAAGTATCTGTGAAGGATGAAGAACATGGTGTTAGTCCTTGGTGGCAGTGATACTTTGAGAGTTAGTGGATATACAAACGCCAGTTTCCAGACAAATAGAGACAATGGTCGGTCTCAGTCGGGCTGGGTATTTCTTTTGAATGGGGGAGCGGTCACTTGGAAGAGTTCCAAGCAAGAGACGGTGGCTGATTCTACGTGCGAATCAGAGTATATAGCGGCGTGTGAAGCGTCTAAGGAAGCGACTTGGCTGAAGAACTTTATTGGTGACCTTGGAGTAGTCCCGAGTATTCAGGAGCCCATGGAACTGTTCTGCGATAATGAAGGAGCAGTTGCATTGACAAAGGAACAACGAGATCATGGAAAGTCCAGACATATCGACAGAAAGTACCATTACATTCGACATAAAGTAGAAGAAGGTCACCTCCATGTAAAGAGGGTATCATCTGAAGACAATCTTGCAGATCCCTTGACAAAGGCTCTGAGTAGGATCAAGCACAATCAACATGCTAGGAGCATAGGATTGAGAGATGATATTAGTTTTTTTGTAATTAGATAGGTTTTGAAACTTGTAACAATATAAATGTAATTGACTTTGGCGATTTAATAATAAAGATTTATTAATAAGTATTGTTTACTGCTTTTGTCAATTGTTTATCATTGTGTTTCAATTTTTGCATGTTTACTTCCTGAGTAATTTGATTATTCAAATGTCCACAGTCGCTCATACTTTTAGGGAGTAAGTATGAACGAAGACTGTCATGAATTGGTTTGTAGACTGTCTAAGGAGTTAGACATAGCAATGGAATTGCTACAACGTTCACGAGTACTTAGAAATAGAGATTTGAGCACTTAATAGATTGCTTCATGGATTATATCACAAGCAATGTTGAGACGATAATATCTTATGATCTTAAAGCAGAGGCATATGAGTTATAATTTACAAGGCAGTTGTTCATTGATAATACGAAAATGCATCGGTAACTCGATGTTATAAAACGTATTGTTGTGAGTAATTTTTCTGGTAAAAGATATAAGCATATGAGTCGAAGCCTATTCGTCCCTTGACCCTGACAGGAAACAGATATCTGTAGGCCTCTCGATGATTTTGAAGTTGACTGAAAGTGTTGGCCAACCAGGACTAAATTGATGTGTTCAATTAGTAGTCTTAAAGTCATATGCAAATCAGAAATCGAGAAACAGAGTATCGGACCAAGATTGATCTTAATCCATGTCTTGAGTCTGAAAATATCTTGTTGGACGGAGGATCATATGATCACTTATCTATGGACAGAACTGACTGGGTCAGAGTTCGGCAGCAGTTTCTAGGAAGATGTAGGTTGCTATTTAATCTAAAGATAAATGGACAATTAAAGTCATAGACTTATCCAAGTGGGAGACTGTTGGATTAGGTGTCTAAGCCATGACTTATAATTTGTATTTATCTTATTAATTGAAGCAAAGTCCATTTGGGTTGCCCTCAAAGCTAGAGGTTTGGTAGAAAGTTCAGTAGAGAGAAATGTTGATTTATTAAATGTTTAATAAACTAGTAGAAATACAATAAATAGTTTATTAATATATTAAAGTGATAATATATTAATTAGAAACTATATTAATTAATTAGAAATTAATCTAGAATTAATTGAATTTAATTTAGTGATTAATTTAATTAATTAAAGGTGCAGGGACTAGTTTTGTAATTACTCAATAATTGAGTGATCACTGGCCAGGTGGAAAGGTAGTTAGTAAAATTAAGGGTGGCCACATCCTTGATTTCGAAACCCTAATTAGGGCTTACAAGGCTTGGTCCAATTGATAAAAGCTTATCCAGATTTGGGCTTGTCTAGGGTTTTGACTGTCACCGCCTGGAGGCTATAAATAGGGAACCTTGGAAACCCTAAAACCTGCGCCACCCTTACTCTGTCTCTCTGGAATTTTCGTCCCCCTCTATTGCTCTTGGGTGTGATCTCATTTGAGGCAGGACACTTGTGCTGCTGGCTTCAAGATCAAAACTAAAGGTTAGTTTTTTCTCAATTATTTTCTTTAGAAATTATTATTGGCCTTTAGGTTTTTGTTACATGTTTAATGATAGAAAAACATAGATCCTTTTCTAGGTTGCATGTGAACTTAGGATTATTAGTTCATTGATTGCAGAAAACCTTTCAATTATAACTTTCAAAATTAGTTAACAATAATAATTAATATAATAAGTGATTTTATAATATATTAAGTGGTATTAAAACTTTCTACACGGATAGTCTTTTATAAATTTTTAATAATACTAAGTAATCTTAAAATTAATTAATAATAACAACTAATAGTAAAATTAATTTATAAATTACACAACGTTACATCTATTTTTTAAGATAATACTAAATTCAGAATTATATTTGAAACTTAATGACTCTTCATATTTCTTAAATTAATAGCATTTACTAAAACCTTTTTGTATTCCTCTCATTTATACATGTTGTTGCTATATAAATAGATTTTTTTCTCATAAAAACATTCATGTCTTTCAAGTGTTTTTGATTGAAGTATGAATAGTAGAAGAGACGGGAAAGTACATCAAACGTATGTTGATTTTATGTATTCTTGAATTGTTTTTATTATTTTTCTTGAAATTGTTTTTACATTATTTTTATGATTTATGAGTGTTTGATGTATTTTTAATACAAATATTATAATAGTTATTTAGGTACTTTTTGTCATCAAAAGTTGTATTATTTAATTTTTCCGTAGTATTTGTTATTCGTAAGATTGTGATATATAAAATCATGAAATTGCTTCTACAATTGTTTATGATTTTGGAGGGTTTGATGTGGTTTATGAATATAAATGTTATTATAGAGGTTCAATGCTTTTATGTTATTATTTATTTAATGCATTTTGTTATTTGTTAGATTTTGATATGTAAAATCATGAAATTCTTTCTACAAATTGTAGTATTAATTTTTATACTTTTTGTTATTCGTTAGATTATGATATTTAACATCATATATATATATATATATATATATATATATATATATATATATATATATATATATATATATATATATGTATATATATATATATATATATATGTATATGTATATATATATATATATATATATATATATATATATATATATATATATATATATATATATATATATATAATAAAATCTTTATATAATCATTCGCCAATCAATAAATAAAGAAAATGCAATGTTTTAATTATATTCATTATTGGCAAACAAAAAGCACAAATAAATTTTTGAATGTTTTAACTAAACAACCGCATGAAGTTAATTTTATAGAAGTAATTCTTAATAAAGAAAAATAGAATAT
This sequence comes from Cichorium intybus, assembly GCA_023525715.1. Taxonomy (NCBI): domain Eukaryota; kingdom Viridiplantae; phylum Streptophyta; class Magnoliopsida; order Asterales; family Asteraceae; genus Cichorium; species Cichorium intybus. Next base: position 74,468,020 of record CM042009.1, on the reverse strand, counting down.
TGTGGTTTATTTTGGATTGAAACAACGTTTGCATAACTTAAAACGCTCTATAAAATCATAAACTAAATAAGATACATGACCATTGATTTAAAAGTATGAATATTAATAAAACTAATTGGTTAAATAGGTTTTCCGTTTTGTTACTCACATAGAAGTATTAATCTAAGTCAACTTCTTAGATAAGTATTAATAATTCGTTTAAATTAATAATATTTTACTCATTTAAGGTAGTTTATTAATCTAATAACAATATTTTTTTACGTATTTTAATTTATGAATTATTAAATAGAAATATTATTCTAAGTCAACTTCTTAATCTTTAATGTTAATGTATATTCTTTCATAAAAACTCATATTGTTTTACAAATCAAATTAACGTTTTTCTCATCTATTAATACATAATGTTAAAGAATAGCAATAATAACTATTATAAGTGTCAATTGAGTATCATAAATTAACAAAGTCTATTAAGTTTTAATAGTTAATTAACTTTCATATGGAATTTGAGGGGTTTTCGCATTAAAAGAAATATTTTGATATAATTAACCAACTTTAAATATTGGTGTATGTGTTTATTAGTCTTAGCAAAATGTTTAAGAGTTGTAATATTAAATGAAATTCAATACAATTAATCAATTTTTTACTTAGGTTTTTTACTTATCGTTGATATTTTAAATAATCATCATGATCAATATTAAAATATGGTCAAATAAGTAACTTTTAAATTAATTAATCATTACAATAGACAATAGTTAAAAATAATACTAAATCAAGAACTATGCTTAATTTAATTAATACATAAGTCGTTGATAAAGTTCATTAAGTAATATTAGTCAAAATAGTTGCAATTGTATATATCAACTTAATATTACAATTATTATTTTATAGTTAATTTTAATGACATAATCATTTCCACAAGATATTTGTTAAAAATTTAACTATATAACTTTCATTTGCGCAACGCTAGAGTATTCATCTAGTTAAGTATATATTGAGATGTTTTTTCTGAAAATTGGTTAAAGAACTAGAAATCACTTAAACTCGGTTTACCTCAGAGTAAATCGGTCCAACATGGCCAATTCGGTGAAACTCGGGAATTTTGATTTTTTTAAATAAATAATTATAATTATTAAATAATCAATTTAAGATATATCATATATTTGGTTATTTATTATACATTTTGTTGTTTAGTTTTAATATTGTATGTAGTTCTTTCATAAATGTGTATGTATTTTTTACTTTTAATATTTCAGTATGTATAATCACATAATATGTACATATTTACCATATGTGAGTACTCCCACCTAAGCCGAGTGACCGTTACTCGCTAATTGACCGACTTAGGACCGCTAACGACTTTTGCAATATTACACGCCTATGTGTTCGTTGAGGATAATGTCTAAGTCTTTGGTGCCTATGGTTGGTGAACATCGCTCGTCTAGTCCTTATAGTTTCAGTTTTTTCGTAATTTATCTAAAATTACTAGTTTATCCCTACTTTGATTTTTTTTTAATTTATTTCTACTTACAATTTTAAATTAACATTTTAAAAATTAAAAAATAACCTACCCAATGTCGCTGTTATATTTTATCCCTCAATTGCTTTCTTAATCTCGCCACACTCCTTCATTTCTTAATCTTATTGCATCGACTGGGAAGAGGTAGCTGTTCTCGACCACCTCACAGTGTTGCCGTTCTAAAAACCTTCAGGGTATTAGAAGAGAGCGCTAAAAGAAAGCTTGCCAATATATGTGACGCTTTGTCATATAGACGTGGTCCCAACCACTACTTCCCCAAGGTATTCGAGGCTTATATGAAGCTATGAGATTAAGTGCAATAAAATAAAAATAAAAACCCGATGGAAGCTCGTTGAATCAGGCTTCAACGATGGGAAATCGATGAGATCGCATCTCAAATTAGTCAATTTTACTTTGTTCAACACATGAGGATGCGCAATACATGATTCTTGTTGGTTTTGTAAATTTTGCCCTATTCCTTACCCATCTTGATTATTTAAAGCTTTTATGTCCTTGATGTAAATGGTTTCTTTTGAAAAATGTTTGTCCTTGATACATGATTCTTGTTGGTTTTGTAAATTTAACAGTATAAAAGACTAGCCGGGTAAAATTTACAATGCAAAAATACCAAATATCCAAACAAATAGATATTTTGATAGTTGCCATGTCATACGCATTTTTGGCACACCGTGGACCAATCTTTTAATTTTATCATAAATTAATAAAAACCCGGGAAATGGAGCGTCTGAGTAACTTTTCTGACATGATGGGTGACGTGCTACGTTGTTTTCACTGTACAGCATAACCTCACAGCCTGTGATCCCTCTTCTGAATCCACAGCAACGAGCAATCCCCAACTGTTTTCGAAACCCTAATCCCACCCGCCGTCTTTCTCGTTCCCCTGAAAAACTCCGTTTATTGATGGCGGCAACTATTACGAAGAACGAGAAGCTTGTTGAGGTTAAAAATGAAGGTGACGAACAAAATGAAGTTTCTAAATCTGAAGCAGAGGCGAAGGAGGGTGTTCAGAAGAAGAGAGGTCGAAAACCGAACAACGGAAACATTGGTACTGCTACTATATCTCAAGAGAAGAACATTAAACGACGTGGTCGTCCGAAGAAGTCTGTTACTACAAAAGAGGAAATGATGATGAGGATTGGTGTTGTGAAGTCAAATGATGATGGTAAGAAGTCACCAGAAGAAACAGAAGAAGGTATGATTGATGCTGAATCTGCTCTTGCTACTCCTGATGGAGAGGGGAACGGCACCAACGAGGCATTAAACAACAAAGAGGGCACAATAGAGAATGAGAGGCCAGCTTCCAAATCAACCACGAAGGATGGTTTGAAGTCGAAGTTACATGCCAATAACAAGGTTCCGGATGAAAATGTAATATCCTGTTCCTGTGTCCTGGTTTCTCTCGTTTTTATTTAACGAAGTCTGCTTGATTACTCTGCACTTATTTGATCAAACGTTATCTCTTCATATTCCATCCATTGACAGGGAAACCTAACTAAAGTAGATTCAAACATGTGCCATCAGTGCCATAGTATCCATAAGGGACGAGTTGTTCGGTGCCAGCAATGTAATACAAGGCGCTACTGTTTGCCTTGCATGAAAAAATGGTACAAGTGTTCAACAAAATTTCTTCCTATTCAGTTGAGCAACTGAATTGAATGTTTGCTTTGCAAGGTTCAGTCTAGTTGAGTTATTACATCATGTTATCCCTTCACATTTGCCTGCATTGGCATCAGAATTGCTAATTTTTTGTTGGAGATCTGAGTAGCCATTATTGACCTTTGTGATTAGCTTGGTTGAATCTGTAGCATGCTTCCATAAACTACTGGTCAGAAAGCAACAAATTGGATCCTTTCAAATAAAGGAGGCGTTTTCATCTTTCTCTCTTTGTTTACTCTGTTCTGTAGGTACCCTAACATGACAGAGGAGATGTTTGCTGAGTGTTGCCCTGTTTGTCAAGGCAACTGTAACTCTATAAATTGCTTGCGCAAAGTGCACCCTAAAGTTGGTTTCTGCAGCTCATCTTTTGTTATAGAACTTATTTCTCTTCTTACTCACACCCAAATAAGACATGTAATACTGAATCTGTTGCTGGTTTTTAGGTCAAAGAGAAGATTGATTTCAAACCTAATGAAGATCAGAAAGTTCGATATTCCATATATATCCTCCATGTGCTTTTTCCAATCTTGACACGTATAAATGAGGAGCATATAAAGGAGAAAGCAATCGAGTCTAAAATTCAAGGTATTTTATTGTTTATCTTAGATTTCTTGCTTAATTTCAAATGTAGAACTTCTAGTTAACATTGTATCTAATCTAAATCAGTACTGCTGTATTACTTTTGCAGGATCTTCTATATTGGAGCTACGGTTGAAGAAGGCAAAGTGCAGCTTGGATACACGAAAGCACTGGTATACCATTTCAATGATTTTACAAGTCTCTGAAGATTTTCTTTCTCATAATGCTTTCCTATTTTGATTGTACTGTGATATATGCAGTGACTGCTGCAAAACATCAATTTTTGACTTGCATAGAAGCTGCCCTTCTTGTCATTATAACCTTTGCCTTCAATGTTGCTGGGAATTGCGAGATGGCAACCTTCAAGGAAACAAAGAAGAAGTCATCATTGAGCTTAAAGATCCAGGTCCCGAGTACTTACATGGCATCCCTAAGGGATTCAGGAAAACATGGAAGAAATCCCGTTATGTTGAGAAAACTGTTACAGATCCTGCACCAAAGAAAAAGCAAACTCATGACTGGAAGTGTTTAAATGATGGCAGAATTCCATGTCCTCCAGAAAGCATGGGTGGTTGTGGTCGTAGGATTTTAGAGTTAATGCACATAAAGAAACTTGACACAGTTTCAAAATTGTTAGCAAAAGCACAAAAGCTCTTAAAGATGCATAAACTTGAGGATGATATGCGAGATATGAGTGAGAAATGGTGTTCATGTTCAGATGGTGGTGATCAGCAGTTACTTAAAGCTGCTTCTCGTGAAAATTCAAATGACAATTACTTGTATTGTCCACGTGCAATCGACATTAAACAAGGAGATTTGAAGCATTTTCAGCAGCATTGGTCAAAAGGGGAGCCAGTAATAGTCAGCAATGTTCTAGAAACTACACTTGGATTGAGCTGGGATCCCATGGTGATGTGGCGTGCTTTTCGCTTTGTTTCAAATGCCAAACAAAACAAGCTCCCGGATGTGGCTGCTATTAATTGCTTAGATTGGTGTGAGGTTAGTTAAGTACTTCTCTATTTTACATCTTTTTATTTTTTATTTTTCTAGTCTAATGAACTTTTCTCATGACATGCAGGTTGATGTTAATCTTCAAAAGTTTTTTACTTGGTATACAGACGGTCTATTAGACACGGAAGGCTGGCCTCAAATCCTAAAGCTGAAAGACTGGCCTCCATCAAATTCATTTGAAGAACGGTTTCCACGTCATAGTGTTGAATTTATCACTTCATTACCCTTTAAGGAATATACACATCCACGTGATGGCTACCTTAATCTTGCAGTGAAGTTGCCTGAAAAATCTTTGAAGCCAGACATGGGTCCTAAAACATATATAGCTTATGGTGTTCATCAAGAATTGGGACGTGGAGATTCTGTAACTAAACTTCATTGTGACAAGTCAGATGTGGTATGCTTTTCTTGTGAAGAATTATTTCAAAGAGATATATTCTCTGTTTTGGTTTTTATATATTTTCATTCGTCAATATTTTTTGTAGGTGAATGTGCTGACTCATACTGCAAGTGTGACCCTCGACTCTGAACATTGTAAAAGGATAAAGGAATTGAAAAGGCTGCATAGGATTCAGGATCTGAAGGAACTCGATGTCGATAACACGAAAAATGCTACTCTTAAGCAAGTTGTTGGCTTGAAGAAACAAAAAGGGCATAAAATTACTAGTAATCGATCAGATCAGTATTCATTGAAGGAGGGAATTTGTGAAGGAGTTGAGTTTAACATTGATAGATGCACTGAAAAGTTTGATAGACCATATAGTGAAGAAGTTAACACATTTGAGGAAAAAGAAGCTATTGAAGAAGTTGAGAATCAGGATATTTCAGGTAGTTGTGTGGATGGAGGTGCTTTGTGGGACATATTTAGGAGGGAAGATACTCCTAAACTTGAAAAATATCTCAATAAACACTTTAAAGAGTTTAGACATGTCTTCTGTTGTCCAGTCAAGCAGGTAATTCTTACTTTTGATAGAAATTCTTTTTTGTAGTATCACTATCATAAATGATATATTGTTTTCCATTGTGTTTTCTTGCACCAGGTTATTCACCCGATTCATGATCAAACATTTTACTTAACCATGGAGCATAAAAGGAAGCTCAAAGAAGAGTTTGGTTAGTATGCATTTTACAGGCTTGTTTCATCTTTCACTGATGTAAAATCTCTGAATGTACTCATTTTTTGGTTATAATCAGGAATTGAAGCATGGAGTTTTGTTCAAAAGCTTGGAGATGCTGTCTTTATACCTGCTGGCTGTGTCCATCAAGTTAGAAATCTAAAGGTTGAAAACTTACTACTTTTTATATTCCTTTTCACTGCATTAAGTTGTTTCATTTGGAATTAGTAGGGATCAAGGCTTGATGTTGTGGTGATCAATTGCAGTTCACTAAGCTGTTGACTTACATAATATTGTGAGATCCATTTCCTGAATAAACTGGTCATACTTGGTTGTTGACACTTGACACTGCATTTTTTTCTTGACCTTTGATTTCTCTTTGAGGGTTTTTAGTTATCTGATCATTGTTTGCTTGCTCTTAATTAATAATGCCTTGTAGTATGCATTTATGTTGCATAAGATAAATTATACTCATTTCTCCTAATTAAGCATCAATCACTGATATGATGTTAATTTGATGACATGTTTTGTGGGAAATAAGACATGAATTTGTCCGACGTACACAAATGGTAGGTAGTATTTCAAGCTTCTCTTTAATGAAGTGTCTTTCTATCTGTATATCTTCTCTTTAATTTATGTGTTATATTAAGTGCATAAGTATGTGTTTTTGCAGTCATGTATAAAAGTTGTGTTGGACTTTGTTTCTCCTGAAAATGTTGGTGAATGCATCCGGTTGACAGAAGATTTCCGCCTTCTTCCCCAAAATCATAAGGCAAAAGAAGATAAGCTAGAGGTAATTTCATCCGTTTATGTGCAATTTTATGATTGGGTTTCATTAATTTCAATTGAAGATTAACATGGTACAATTGCTTGATGCTGCTAATTTACAGGTAAAGAAATTGGCACTTTATGCAATGAAGGCAGCTGTGGAAGACTTGGAAAAAATTGTTCCCAAGTAAGTTCAAAACATATCTCTAAGTTAGACTTTATTTTTATTTGAAGAAAACAAAATACATCAAAAAATCAAAATTTTCTCCATAAATAGAGCCTAGTATTGGCATGTTTTCATATACTATCTCAACATTTCATTTTTCATCACTTTAGTTTCATATTTTCTACCATGAACCTAACATATTCAAATTTTTTCTAGAAACTCTCGGTCCCAAGATTATCCAATCACCTTGCAAAATACTGAAAAAGACGGGGGTGATGTGGGACTACAAATTGATCATGACATGACGTGTTCCCATCTTGAATATGAAGAAAGTGGTGGCATCATAAAAAGATCAAGGACTAGTGAAGAAGAGGTCTATACTGTGTCTAAAAAGAAAGGAAAAAGAAAAGGTAAGGAATCATCACACTCTTCTTTGTCAATTGATGAATTTGTTGCAGAACTTCGTGCAATTAGGGTTACTAGAGACAATGAAGTTGAACTCATGAAAAATAGACTCGACTTTGACCAAAAAAGGGACCTCAAAAAAGAAGAATGGAAGACTAAGAAGATGTATTATATGCATTTAAATACACTCTTTGCAAAAGACCACTTGTTTCCGGAAGATGAAGACATTAAACGCCATCTCTTGGATGTGTTGTATGGAAAGTGATTGATGTTTATTTTTTACATGCACTACAAGAAAATAGAAGCTTGCTTATGATTCCCACTTGTGTCTATTTACCATGGGAATGTGACATGCAAATAGAAAAAAAATGGATATAGAAGAATATGACCAAAATGAACTGATTTTACTCATGTAGTCTAGAAATACATAACTACTATATTTGTGATTTCTATATTGTGAGATTTTTTATACTTAAAGTGGTTTTTTTGAATAGTGTCAATTATGTATTAGCTCTAGCTAGAATATTATAGAAAATAAATGTATTGTTGTTTTAAGATTTGTAATCTTTGTAATCTTCCACAAAGATTACACAATCAATACCCTTGGAGAATGAAGTTGAAGATTGAATATGAGACATCTCTTGTGAATTTTTAGCTTTTCAAGTATCATGCTTAAGAAAGTTTCCTACACTATTGTGGAAGCTTATTCATATGTTGTTTTTTTTTTTTTTATTTTGAGAAAGCTTTCTACATCCTTCTGGGAGTTTTTCCAATTCAAAATTTTTATTAAGATTAAGCTTTTCAAAACACTTTGCTATGCATGAGTTTCTTGGTGCAAAAATTGTCCATAAGGTGAGAATTTTCTTTGGTTTTCACCTAAAAATGATTTTTTTGTCATTATTTCACGGTTTAGTTTACTAACACTATTTTTTTGGCTGATAATATTTGTGAAAAGACGGTTTTTAAGCTTCGCATTATGGTTTTATGCACATTTATTATCATTATTCAATGGCCTTACCCTCCCTCCGCTCTCTGTGCAACCCACCTTCCCGATGAAACCTCTCTTGCAGCTACCTTCATCTTCGGTGTCAACCTGATGAATAGACTATGGTCCAAAAATCAAGCATCATTCCCGTCGTACCACGTAATTAATCTGATATGCAATTTACACAAGTCATAATGTCATATGAAGAAAATTATCAGAAAAAAAAAACCGATTCAAACAGTAACACAGAGAGTAATTTCGATTGTTGAATTTAGATTTCCAAAACTAAGTTGTCGGAAACCAATATACAAGATTCTATCCATACATCACATCAAATTCTAATCTCATTGATCCTATGTGTATAACTATATACTAGTCAATAAAATCAATTATTACAATTCAACAACGTAAAAGTACCAAGTAAGACTAGTATCTCTTACAATTATTACAATTAAACATCGTGAAAGTATCAAGTAAGAAAAGAGACAAGATTACAGGAAGTTTTAAAGAAACAAAGTCGATATTTGAGCGTGTCAAACCAACAAAATAAAAGAGTTGCAATATGGTTTTAAAGTGAATTGTTGATTACCAATATTTCGTGATTGCACTACTTGTTATAAATACTAACTATGTAGTATAAATGGCAAGCAGGGTCGATCCACAGGGAGCGATGGTCTAATGGATTACACCTTGATTTCACGAGATTTAAACTTGTAAAGAAAGTAACAAAAAGGGGGGGGGGGTTGATGTTCAGTTGGAATATGATTGTATGATTGACTTGTGACAAAATATAGAAAAATTGCTTTTGTATTTTATAATTTGGAGACAAATTCAGGTTTTGTACTTTTAGTCATATGATTAGAAATAACAAATGGAATGATGTTTATAACTTTAATATTTCTAAGTTGGTACTTGTGTATATCGATAAGCTCGGATATACACCATTCAAATGATTTATCTTAGCCAAGAGAAGCTCGTTGACTAAGACTAATCTTACTAATCAAAACTAGATAAGATCATAGAATTTGAATGAAAGATTGCATTATGTTTTAGGTAAATGTTCCCAACAATGTTCAATACTCCTAAACAAGCGTTGAAGCGTCAAAACATGAGATATAATTTTCACCATAAAATGATGATTATCACAAATAACATTTTATGAAACAATTACATGGATTTCATAATTTGTATGATGAGATTGATTTGTATTTAAAATCAAATGGCCAATATGAAGTAAATAAAAACCAAACACTTGTTAAATTTCAAAATCATATCACTAGAAAGATATAAAATCAAACATCAAACCATGTATTAAATCAAACCATAATCCTTTGTACAAAACCAGAAAATAAGGTTACTAGCCACTCATGACTAGTAAAAGAGAAACAAACTTACAAAATGAAGATAATCCACACTTGAAATAGCACAATTGTCACATACACAATGTATTTTGAAGAATGTTCAGAAGATAATGGAATAAGAGATGATTCTAAAGCTAACCAAACACATCTATTTGTGCCAAGGGTAAAATGGTAATTTGCTCCTCAACAAACATAATCATTCCAAGACCCAATTCCTTCATCACATGGCCTCAAATCCAGATGGGATCTGGATCTGGTCGTGCATCATGAGTATGACATCACAAGATGGAGTAAACAACTCATGGTGGGCCAAAAAGCAGATCTGGTCATTTAATAAAGTTACACGCCCGTGTAACTTTCAGGGCCAAAATTACACGGTCGTGTAATACTGCATTTCTTCCTGAACTTCTCCCTGAGCTGACATGGCATCCACGTGGCAAAATAAAGTTATACGGCAGTGTAACTTCAAGGAACAAAGTTACACGGTCGTGTAACACACTGCTTGGTTTTCGGGATGATTTTTTGGTAACTTCTTCGTTTGGGCTCCGTTTCTTCTAAAATTTCCCGATCAGCCTACCATTGTCTTCTAACATAAGAACCAACCTTCAAAAATACCTGAAAACAACCACAAAGTGTGAAAGTAGATTGCTATTCTAGGAATCCCGAAAAACATGAAAATATGCATAAATGAGAACTAAATGCAAGAAAAAAGGGGGGTTAAAAGGTATGAAAACATGCCTAAAAATACACCTAACAAATATCCCCAAGCTTAGACTTTTCTTATCCTCAAGGAAAACAAGGATCAAAACAATGCGGATAATAAACTAAAAAGTAGAAAATGAATAGACACCTTAGGTAGCAACCAAGACAACATCAATCATAACTAAAAATCATGTCAATTTGGACCCTATGCACATATAAGTTAGACCAACTATTTAAAACAAGAGACCATTAAGAGGAACAAATTTTTATCAATCACTTAGCATAGATACGTTAGACCAAAATATAAACTCACACATGAAACCTTCACTTAGTATTCAAAGCGTCCCGCAAGCAAAGGACGTGCTCACAATTGTTCACTATTCTCGTGTTTATTCACTCATGTCACAAGATGTGTGACCTCACAAGCACCGTCTTTAAATATTTGGCTATAAACACTCATTTTTATAGGAGGGGCGCTCGGATATCGAACTAGAAAGCTATACTAAGTTGACTTTGCCCAAGTTCTCCAACCGACCACATTTGCATACCACTAACTAAACACATGATCTTCCAAAAATAGAGGGACAAAAACAAAAATTACAACACGAATCCTAAATACAAAGGATGGAAACCTAGACGACCAAAACAACTAAACCTTTTAAACTTCAAATTGACCCAAGATAGATGAAGATTTTAAAAATGTGGTCAATGTATGAAGTTGTAACAAAAACTTGATCAAAATTAGATTTAGTTGTTGAAAACAAAATGAAACGAGGTTTTTAAAACAAGTAACCACTTTATTGTGTTTTTGTGGAAAATTTTCACTAAGATGACTCGAGTGATCACTTGGTTCGGTCTTTTTTTTTTACCAATCTTTTAGAACCAAGTGAAATAATAATTTCTGGATTTTCACCATAAAAAACAATTTCACAAAATTTTGCTAAAATGACTAGACAAGATAGTTTTTATGCCATTTATTTGCAAACATAAATGACTAATTTTAAAACTAAAACACATAATTGACCAAAAAAATATGAACAAGGTCATATGACATCAATAAACATTAGTACCAAACAAAACCAAAAGGTAGAAAAAATAAGGTTTTTGTCCGTGACGTTGGAAGATCGCGATTTTGAGATAAACCTTATGTTTAATGAACACTATGTAAATGTATGGTCATGAGGGGGGACTAGTGCAACTTCCATAGTACTTCTCCTAGTCGATCACACACACTGATGAACTCACGGGTGGATAAGGCGTCCTTTGCTAGAATACTTTTGATTCACTTTTATGTGTGTTTTTATATTTCACCCAAACGTATCTATACTAGGCAAATTAACAAAAAGAAGTTCCTAATGAAGGTCTAAGGTTTCAAAAGATGGTGATGTTGTATGTAAATAGGGGACAAAAATACAAGAAGTTAACTATGAGATGTATTATGGTTGCAATTTAAAGATGTCAAATAGGTGAGAAGCAAGAGATAACAAAAATGCATGAAAATTATGATATGCAAAATGTAAATAAAAATGCAAAAATAAAATCTTTTTGAATTTTTTTTGTTTTAATTTTTTGGTTAATTTTTTTTTAAAAAATTGGGATTTCATTCCCCCATCCCCAAGCTTAAAAATAAGCAGTGTCCACAATGCTTTAGGGATGGAGACAGAAGCGATCTACTGAGGACCGGGAAAAGGTCCCCGGGGTGGATATGGAGGGTACGGGTATGGTGGGTAATGTGGGTAAGGTGGGTATTGGGGAGGCTGAAGTGGTTGGCTTCCGGGTTACTGCGGTGGTTGTTGTGGCTGCGGTGGTTGCTGTTGTTGCCACGGGGTGAGGACAACAGTCCTGTAGAGGTCACCTAGGAGAGACATAACATCATGGTTATGTTTATATTGGGTCTCCCTAAACTGCTCAAAATCTTGTCACAGCTCTATTTGGTTCGTGTCAATTTCACCAAGATTATCATAAAGGGCTTGATAATCGTGGCGAAGGTCCGCAAGCTGGGAATTCATGTTTGCAAATTCCTCCATGTAAAGATTATGCTCGGGAGGAAATGAGCTACCAGAATTGGAAGGACCAGATTCTTGGGGTTGTCTTTGGGGCTCTCTTTCGGTTGGGTTAGGAGGTGGTGCAGGCAGGCCCATATTGGAAGCAAGCTTCCAATTGGTGGTGGAGACCGGGTTGGCCAAACGGAGTACTCGGGCGTTTCGGTTGTTGATACACAGATAATCATGCCCGCCAGCCAGCCAAATGTCATCGAAATCGGAGCGTCTAAAAAGCCGCATTCCCTCAAGAACATCCGAGGTGAGGTAACGTTCACCTTTGATGATCTCAAGGTTATCGGGAAAACAAATGCCGAGGGCCGGATGCTTGGCGATAAGGGTGATGATTCCACCGTAGTGGATTTGACCGGCTGAGCTTCTACTTAATTTAAGTAGTTTATAGATGATCCAGGATCCAAAATTAGGAGTTTGGTTCCCTGGGTTGATCATGCAGTAAAGTAACTCAAGCTCATTGAGGCCGGCTTTGCTTATTTCTTCTTGTGGAAAGAAGATAGAAGCAATGATGCGGTGGGTGGCCTTTAGGACAGGGTGGATAATGTTTGAGGCTTTGGCGGAACTTGGGCGGTAAAAGTTTTCTGTTGATATTCAGGTCCAAAAGGTACCAACTGATCGGTGGAATTTTCTGTTCAGCTTTCACCTTTGGTCATAAGTATTGGCGACCGGTGCGCCAATAAGATCACACAATTGGACTTGTGTGATTTGATACGACCTGTTGAACATACAGAAAGACAAAACTCCATTTTGATTGTTAAATTCAACAGATGACAAAAATTCAATTGTAGGGTTAGAATAGCTTTTTTCGCTAATGTTCATTAACCCTTCCCAACCAACATTGGACAGGAGTTTGTGTACTCCCGCCTCTACACGAAGATCTCTCAAAGTCGGGATGTCCACAAATTTTTGGGCTTGCCCAGCCCTTTCCAAAAATTTATAAAATCGCGCTTCTTGGGCGTCAGTCATAAATGCAATACCTGCATCACCCATTTCAAAATATTGTGGCTCAGGCTCGTTATCTGATGAGCCACTAGATGCCGAGTACACAACCTGCCTATGATTTCCCCTAGAATATGTATGGGACGAAGAGTCCATTTCTAACAAAGCAAATTGGTTCAAGACAACACACAAACAAATAAAACACACAAAATTAAACACAAAGGCTTCACTAATTTAAACTCAAGAACAAACTAACCAAAATTCAAAAATTATGACTTTTATGAATTTGGAAAGAATTTACCTAATTGATGCTTGATAATTGGTTGTTTGTACTTGATTTCTCCTTGTCTTTCCTTCCCCAAGCTTAAACCTACAACAATTTCAAGATATTAGCATCAAAAATCAAAACCCTCATTTTCTAGGGTTTTAAGAAATCCGAAAATTAACCATAGATTTTGATGTTTATTGTGCTCAAAATGAAGGAAAAGATGAGAAATTATGTTACTAACCTTTGGAGATTAACAAATCAACAAGCAATTGGAAGAAAAATGGAAAGATGGATTTTTGTCTTTGAGTTTTTCGGACCGAACAGGAGCAAAGGAGGAGAATCGCGACTGAAATGTTGAAATAAAGGGTGTTTGGTTTATATAGTAAGTGAAAATGACCATTTTGCCCATGGAAAAGATTACACGGCCGTGTAATTTTTGCCTAGAAATGTTACACGGTTGTGTAACTTTGAATTTTGACCGATACAAATTTTTGACCATATATTCCAGTTACACGGTCGTGTAACTTGTAGTGTAAAATGTTACACGGCCGTGTAGCATTCTGCTTCAATTTTGCAATTTCGTTTTTCGTATCTTGAGCCTCGGTTGTCCGTTTTCAGTTCCGATCGTTTCCACACGTTGGTAATTGAAAGTTACACACGAAAAAATTATAAAAACACGAAAAATCACACTTTCAAAAAATGACTAAAATACCCCCGGTTAGCGCGCTTGTTTAACGTCGTTGGCTTGACGCATGACTCCCAAAAATGACTGTTGGGAGCTAACCGGCTCGTCTAATTTTTCGTCCTCGATGTTTTGCTTGACGAAATTTTCATAAAACGTTTTTAGCTGGTGTCCATTTACCTTGAAAACTTTTCCGGTGGTGTTGCTTCTTATTTCTACTACACCATAAGTAGAAACGTTAGTTACAACAAATTGTCCCATCCATCGGGACTGAAGTTTAACTGGGAAAAGTTTTAAACGGGATTGAAAAAGTAACACCTTTTCCCTAATTTCAAAGCTTTTTCGTACATTGACCTTGTCATGAAAGGCTTTGGTCTTCTCTTTGTATATTTTTGAATTTTCATAGGATTCATTTAGTATTTCTTCCAATTATTGGATTTGAAGTTTCCTATGAATTCCATTTTCTACAAAGTTTTGGTTTAAGCGTTTGATAGCCCAATATGCTTTGTGTTCAATTTCTACCGGTAAATGGCAAGCTTTTCCAAATACAAGTCGGTAAGGAGACATACCTATAGGTGTTTTGTATGCGGTGCGGTATGCCCAAAGAGCATCGTCTAAACGGATACTCCAATCCTTATGACTTGTACTTACCGTCTTTTCCAAAATGGACTTGATTTCTTGATTGGAGATCTCGGCTTGTCCATTTGTTTGCGGATGGTAAGCTGTGGAAACTCGATGTAGGACTCCGTATTTCTTGAAGAGCACCTCTATCGTTCGGTTGTAGAAATGTGATCCTCTATCACTTATAAAAGCTCTCAGCATTCCAAATCGACTGAAAATGTTAGCTTTTATAAAGTCAGCAACCACTTTGGAATCGTTAGTCCTTGTGGCTTTTGCCTCTACCCATTTAGAGACATAATCCACTGCTAAAATTATGTACATGTTTCCAAAGGAGGACGGAAATGGGCCCATGAATTCTATTCCCCATACATCAAATATTTCGCAGAAAAGTATGGACGTTATTGGCATTTGGTCCTTTGGTCTTAAGTTTCCTACTTTTTGACATTGCTCACAAGATTTGCAAAACTTGTAAGCTTCGGCAAAAATAGTGGGCCAATAAAATCCAAATTCTAGAACTTTATGGGTTGTTCTTTTAGGACCAAAATGCCCTCCACAAGCTTCGTCATGACAAAAGTTTAAAATAGAGTGTACCTCACGGAGATCTACGCATCTCCTTATGATTTTGTCTGAACAAAATTTCCACAAGTAAGGCTCATCCCACACATACTGTTTTGAATCTTTCTTCATTTTGTCTTTCTAAGCTCGTGTATAGTCGGATGGGAAATTTTTCGTCACCAAATAGTTCACCAAATCTGCATACCACGGTGTTATCGTCTGGTTGGTAAGTAACTGTTCATCCGGGAAGGAATCATTTAGCGGGGTCGGATCTTCGTTGTTGATGATCCTACTCAGATGGTCTGCCACCAAATTTTGCTTCCCGCTTTTATCTCGGATCTCCAAATCAAATTCTTGAAGCAGTAGCACCCATCGAATGAGCCTAGGCTTCGCATCCTTCTTTGTCATCAAATACTTCAACGCTGCATGGTCGGAAAAAACAATGACCTTGGTTCCCAACAAATATTGTCGGAACTTTTCTAAAGCAAATACAATGGCAAGAAGCTCCTTCTCGGTTGTTGAATAGTTGCTTTGAGCTGGATCCAAGGTCTTTGAAGCGTAGTATATGACATGGGGAACCTTGTCCTTATTTTGACCCAACACCGCCCCTACCGCATGATTACTGGCATCGCACATAATCTCGAACGGTAGACTCCAATCTGGCGGTTGAATGATGGGTGTGCTTATCAACAGGTTCTTCAAGGTATCAAAGGATTGTCTGCATGCATCAGAAAATTCAAACTCTACGTCTTTTTGTGGAAGTTCGCACATCGGTCTCGAGATCTTCGAAAAATCTTTGATGAACCTCCTATAAAAACCTGCATGACCAAGAAAATAACGGACCTCTCGGACACATTTTGGGTAAGGTAGAGTCTTAATAATATCAATTTTTGCTTTATCAACCTCTAAACCCTTTGCTGAAACGACGTGTCCTAGTATGAGGCCTTGGTCAACCATAAAATGACATTTTTCGTAATTTAAAACCAAATTGGTTTCAATACATCTTTGCAAAATTTTTGTCAAATTACTTAAACACTCCTTAAATGAATTTCCATACACAGTGAAATCATCCATAAATACCTCTATAATCTCTTCGACATACTCGGAGAAGATACTCATCATGCACCTTTGGAATGTGGCGGGGGCACTGCAAAGCCCAAAAGGCATCCGCCGATACGCAAATGTGCCAAAGGGGCACGTGAACGTTGTTTTCTCTTGATCCTCTGGTGCAATGGGTATTTGGTGAAAACCTGAATACCCATCTAGACAATAGTAATGAGTCTTTCTCGCTAGCCTTTCCAACATTTGGTCGATAAAGGGTAGTGGGAAATGATCTTTACGAGTAGAGGTATTTAACTTTCGATAATCAATACAAACACGCCACCCGTTTTGCACACGGGTGGGGACCAACTCACCTTGCTTGTTTTCCGTCACTGTGATTCCCGTCTTCTTTGGGACAACCAGGATTGGACTTACCCACTTGCTATCTGATATTGGGTAAATCATTCCTGCGTCCAATAGTTTAAGAATCTCCTTCTTCACCACCTCCATCATGGGAGGATTCAGTCTTCTCTGGGCTTCTCTTGATGGCTTGTACTCGTCTTCCATGAAAATCTTGTGCATGCACATTGATGGGCTAAGTCCTTTTATGTCGGCTATTGTCCAGCCGAAGGATTCTTTGTAGTTCTTTAACAAACCCATCAATTCTTCTTCTTCTTCTCCAGAAATTTTGTTGGAAATAATGATCGGTAAGGTATCCTTCTCTCCTAATTACATGTACTTCAAATGGTTGGGGAGATCTTTTAATTCCAACTTTGGTGCCTGTGAAATGGAAGGAAGAAGTTTTTCTTTCGAAATTTGCAATGGCACTTTTGGCAAGTCATACCTTGTTTTCTTTTGATGATCTAGGTATGATGCGATTTCCAGGATTTCTTGGCTTAGACCGAACTTCTCGATAAGTTCCTTTGTTTTCTCATTGTCTAAATTTCTGTTTAAGACTAGAGCTAATAAATCAGTGTTAGACAGTTCGAAACATTCCTCAACTAATGGGTCGATTACATCAAGAAAAATTCAAAGATGAAACAGTTTGTGGATAACGCATAGCATCAAAAATATTGAAATTAATGATATCTCCATAAAATTCCATGGAAAGCGTTCCATTGAAAACATCAATTTTTGTTCTTGCTGTGCTCATGAAAGGTCTTCCCAAGAGTATAGAACAAGAATTTGGTGTTTCGTCTCCCCCATATCTAAAACGTAAAAGTCAGTGGGAAATACTAGTTCATTAACTTAACCAAAACGTCCTCTAATACACCTTTTGGGTGTACTATAGAGCGATCGGCTAGTTGAATGATTACATCGGTACTTATTAATGGTCCTATTTTTAATGATTTAAAAATGGAGTAAGGTAGGATATTAATTGCAGCATCGAGATCTAGCATAGCTTTTGGAATGTAAAGATTTCCCATTTTGCATGGAACAGTGAAAACACCCGGATCTTTACATTTTTTCGGTAGTCGTTTTTGCAAAACGGCCGAGATGTTTTCACCAACTTTAACAGTTCCACTTTCTTTTAGTTTCTTTATGGATGTACAAAGCTCTTTGAGAAATTTGGCATATCGAGGAATTTGTTTGATTGCATCTAGTAAAAGAATATTTACCTCAACTTTCTGAAACATGTCCATAATTTCTTGATCTTCCTTTTCCTTCTTTGTGTTTTTCAATCTAGATGGAAAAGGAGGAGGGGTGATTTTTACCTCAACTTCGGCTGGTTTCTTGGGAGCTTCGCTTCTTGTATCGGTATCGTCTTCGATCTCTATCTCTCTTTGTCTCTCTCTTGTCAGGCTTGGTTCTTCATAGCTTTTCCCACTTCTCAAAGTAGCAGCATTTACATTATGTTTGGGATTTTCTTGTGATTGAGACGGTAACTTACCTTGAGAATCCATTTTGTTGACAAAAGTGGCTAGCTGAACCATTTTTTGCTCTAGGTTCTTGATGCTAGCTCTTGTTTCCTGTTGAAATGATTGAGTACTTGTTGCCAGACTTTTCACAATATCCTCTAAGGACATGCTTGTGCCTGCAGATTTTTGTGGTGGAGGATTTTGGTAGTATTGTTGGGATCTTTCTTGGTTGTATTTTTTTGCCTTTCTTGATATTGGTTGCGATTTTGTTGTGGGTAGTTTTGATTAGACGGGTAGTTCCAATTTTGGTTATTTCGGTTTGGTTCTAATGGTCTTTGATTTTGTACGGTAAATCCTCCCATGGCTTTTGCTTGTTCTTGATCTTCTTGCAATTCGGGACACATATCAGTCGGGTGTCCATATTGCAAGCAAATTCCACATGCTCTAACCGCCGGTTCGATTCCTTTGTCTTTGGTTAGTTACATCACAGCTTTGGTTAGTTGGGAAATTTGATTTTCAAGATAGGGAGTACTTACCACTTTTAGGCTTCTTGATGGATCCGCATACCATTCGTCTTCTCCTTGGGTATGCTTGGATTCTTCCGCCATTTTCTCTATCAATGCTCGTATTTGGGTCGGCGTTTGGTCGATCAACGAGCCTCCACTTGAAGCGTTTATTAAACGTCTCTCCATCGGCGTTAAACCTTCACAAAAATATAGAAATAATTGGTAATCAGAAATACCATGTTGTGGGCATCGGGCACACAACTTTTTGAATCGTTCCCAATATGTATGTAAGGCTTCTTTCTTTCCCTGCTTGATCCCGATGATTTCCCTTCTTAGACTTGAGGCTTTTGTCTCCGGAAAATACTTGTCAAGTAATAACCGTGCAAGACCATTCCATGTCGTGACCTACCCCGGTGGTAGGTCATATAACCATTCTTTAGCTTAGTCTAGCAATGAAAAGGGGAGTGCCCTTAACTTAATTTGGTCTTCCGAGACATCGTGTGGTTTCATTCCCACACACACGACATGGAATTCTTTTAAAAATTTATGAGGGTCTTCATTTTCTATTCCCCGAAATTGGGGTAGTAAATGAATCAGCCCGGATTTTAATTCAAAGTTTGTCATGTGTGGGTAGGTTATGCAGAGGGGTTGTTGGGTAACATCTTGGGTTGCCCATTGGCGAAGTGTTCGCTCAACAGGTGGATTTTCGGTCATTGGAGTGTGGTGTATTTGAGAGGGAGGTGTATGTGGGGTATCGTTATTGGATTCGTATTCTGTTTCTGTTTCTGACGAGACGAAAGGTCTTGCCAAATGTCTATGATAGGAGGGTTTGACGAAGAAGCGGTTTGGGAGGTTTGCTGCTTCTTACGAAGTTTAGCTTGCTTCCTTAGCCTTTTGCGGTTTTCCCAATCTCCGAATCAAGTTCAAGAGGCATACTTGTTCGTGAAGATCTTGGCATAAAATATTAGTAATACCGTGCTCCCCGGCAATGGCGCCAATTTGTTAAGCGTGTCAAACTAACAAAATAAAAGAGTTGAAATATGGTTTTAAAGTGAATTGTTGATTACCAATATTTTGTGATTACACTACTTGTTATAAATACTAACTATGTAGTATAAATGGCAAGCAGGGTCGATCCACAGGGAGCGATGGTCTAATGGATTACACCTTGATTTCATGAGATTTAAACTTGTAATGAAAGTAACAAAGGGGGGGGGGTTATGTTCAGTTGGAATATGATTGTATGATTGACTTGGGACAAAATATAGAAAAATTGCTTTTGTATTTTATAATTTGGGGACAAATTCTGGTTTTGTATTTTTAGTCATATGATTAGAAATAACAAATGGAATGATGTTTATAACTTTAATATTTCTAAGTTGGTACTTGTGTATATCGATAAGCTCGGATATACACCATTCACCTGATTTATCTTAGCCAAGAGAAGCTCGTTGACTAAGACTAATCTTACTAATCAAAACTAGATAAGATCATAGAATTTGAATGAAAGATTGCATTATGTTTTATGTGAATGTTCCCAACAATGTTCAATACTCCTAAACAAGTGTTGAAGCGTCAAAACATGGGATATGATTTTCACCATAAAATGATGATTATCACAAATAACATTTTACAAAACAATTACATGGATTTCATAATTTGTATGATGAGATTGATTTGTATTTAAAATCAAATGGCCAATATGAAGTAAATAAAAACCAAACACTTGTTAAATTTCAAAATCATATCACTAGAAAGATATAAAATCAAACATCAAACCATGTATTAAATAAAACCTTAATTCTTTGTACAAAACCAAAACATAAGGTTACTAGCCACTCATGACTAGTAAAAGAGAAACAAACTTACAAACTGAAGATAATCCACACTTGAAATAGCACAATTGTCACACACACAATGTATTTTGGAGAATGTTCAGAAGATAATGGAATAAGAGATGATTCTAAGGCTAACCAAACACGTCTATTGATACTAGGATACCAAGGGTAAAATGGTAATTTGCTCCTCAACAAACATAATCTTTCCAAGACCCACTTCCTTCATCACATGGCCTCAAATCCAGATGGGATCTGGATCTGGTCATGCATCATGAGGATGACAGCACAAGATGGAGTAAACAACTCATAGTGGGGTAAAAAACAAATCTGGTCACTTTTTAAAGTTACACGGCCGTGTAACTTTCAGGGCCAAAATTACACGGTCGTGTAATGCTACATTTCTTCCTGGGCTTTTTCCTGAGCTAACATGGCATCCACGTGGCAATAATAAGTTACACGGCCGTGTAACTTCTAGGCAAAAAGTTACACGGTCGTGTACTGTACTGTTTGGTATTCGGGACAATTTTTTTGCAACTTCTTCGTTTGGGCTCCGTTTCTTCTGAAATTTCCCGTGCAGCCTCCAATTGTCTTCTAACATAAGATCCAACCTTCACAAACACCTGAAAATAACAACAAAGTGTGAAAGTAGATTTCTATTGTAGGAATCCCGAAAAACATGAAAATATTCATAAATGAGAACTAAATGCAAGATAAAAGGAGGGGTTAATGGTATGAAAACATGCCTAAAAATACACCTAACATCGATCAACTTTTCTAGAGAACTAAAATCTCGCCACCCTTGGTGACAAAGACAAAGATGTTTATTGTAAGAACTTAAAAGTTTCAGTGTATTATAAGCCAAAACTATGTGAAACTTAGATTTCAATATGTATGACAATGATGTATGATGTGAAAAAGGGGTAAATTGGTTATTTTGAATGAATTTGACCTTGATGTAAGATTTTAATGTTTTGGAATTATTATAATATGTTGTTATATGTGTTTCTGTGCTTTGAAACAAAAATTTAGAACAAAGATGCAAAAGTTAGGAAAATAGAGCAAAGCATGTCTTAATATGGGCTAGGGAATTTCCTACCATTTATGTCCTGACACGACCATTGAAGTAAAATGATATGTTACATATGATTCTAGAAAGCATGCTGCTATAACTATGCAATGCATATTAGGTTGCGACGCGATGCATGAATAATATTTCGATGACGATTCCTTGACATAGAATCCTTGCAATGCGAAGGGCTAGGCCTCACGACGCGTAGACGCGACGGATGGAAAATGACCGGTTTTTATTGGTACACCTCAGCTTAAATGGGTTTGACCCAAGAAAAATATGATATATAATATATTAGAGTCTTAAAGATGTAGAAACCATTCCCAATTCTCTCCAAAACTCTCTCAAAGCTTAAGTGTATGTGTTCTTGGTGTAAGAGTGTAGTGTTTTCAAAGGCAATCCAAGGAAAACTTGATAACTTAAGGTAATATTTCAATTTCTAGTTGTGGGTTGAGTTATAATCATCATATGAGAAAGTAGCATAAACCCTAGTTTTTTATTACAAGTTAATAAGATGATTTATGGTTAGATATGTACTCCTAGAGATTGTTAAATCTCTTTGCTAGTAAAGATGATGATTTATATGTGTATGAAATTAGAATTTCTATTGGTTCAATAATTAAAGCATTAGTTGATAAATACAACATGCAAATGGATGGGTGATGAAGGTATATGTTGTTTTGGTGAGATGTTTGACATAAGGTTATTACATCCTCACACAATATTATAAGTAAGGAAGTCCAATTGTGGGCCATATGTGATTATCACATATAAAGAGTTGACCTTGATGAATGCATGTGCAAATGTATTCCTTACATCCATCTGGTTACTTTGTAGATGACACATATTCCAAAGTATAAAGAATTACTACAAGCAATGCATAAAGTTTATGCACATGTGGGAATTATTTCAGAAATCATGAGAGAATTTGATTGAGTCATCAACAAGGACTGCATATTTGGAAAATTATGCTCAACTTGAATCAATATTGGCATATTATCTAGGTATTATTTACTTTCAAATATAAATATGTATAGTCTTACATTTTTTTATGCTAGCTAATTTTTTAATTTTTATTTTTGAGCTGTTGTCGATTATCTCAATCGAATCTGGTTGGAAAAACACAAGGAAATGTTTGTATCATTATGGACCAACATACTTTACACTTCAATAACCACCCTAATAATAACAAGGTTGAGAGTCAGCATTCCAAGTTAAAAGTTACTTGGATTCAAATTACTCTAAGTTATATAGATTTTTTTGACCATATTCAATATACATTGAATCACAATATACAGCCATAAAAGCCAATATTGAAAAAAAAAATTATTATGAAACATCAACATAATATATACCATTTAAAAAAGTTGTTAGGTTTTGTTCCACATCATGCTTTAGAAAAAATAAGACAAGAATTATATTGAAACGAAGTTGTGACACCCCATCTTTCATACACCTTAATTGGTGTAATAGTTTATAAAACACTGTGAATAAAAATTTCGTTCTTTCAAAAACTTTTCTTTTAATCTTTAAACCATCACTTACAACATTTTGGTCCCAACTAAAACATTTGAACCTTAAAAATGTTTAAAATCCTTGGAGGTTACAACTCATATAAAAACAACAATAGTAAAGCAATAAAACATCTCAATGGTAATGTCCTATAATCATACAACATTTCTACCAAAAATTCGGCATGACCTTTGGGCTAACTGGATAAAATTCATCCTGACATGACTCAATCCAAAGTAGCCCAAAAACAAGACATAGCAACATTATAGTACAACTACAAAGGTATTTCTAAACCATAAATATAATGTCTTTCAATTACATAACTAACTATACCGCACTTGGATTAACTCTATCTTCTTGATCATCTTTTTTCTACCTACCATCCACATAAAAGCTTCTAAGTTCTTCACCCCTTTAATCCAATGCTAGACATCATATTCCTGAGTATATAGCATTTTAAAACAAACAATATGTAAGACATAAATGCCTCGTGAGATACATGGGTTTTAGACCCAATAAGTTTAAATTTTTTTGAATATTATTAACTATTATGAAATAAAAAAAACCTTTCCTTTCTTTTTATAACCTGCAAACTTCAATTTATTGTCAAAACATCAAAACAAAAGTTCATTGCCATAACATTAAAACAGAAATCATTACTTATCCTCAAACAAAAGTTCATTGTTAAACCCCAAATACTTTAGCTTAAAATGTCAAATAAACATATTCATCATAAGCAAACATAATTCAAGTACTTTCTTAACAAGCATAGACCAACTATAATTCCTGATTAATTTATTATCATTTGGCTTTATATGGGTTTCCGTGTATCCCTTTCCCTCCCCGGAATAGAACCAATCTATCCGTGAGGGCGTGCTAGTTCCCTTTCCCTTCATGGAGTAGAACACATCTATCCATAAGGGCGTGCTGAAGACAACGACACACAGAACCGAAAGGACACCTCACGTTCTTATTACCGAAATTCAAACTAACTACAGTAGGTGCGACTCTTCACTACCCTGAGTGTCGTTTTATTTTCAAAATTCGCTACTTGACTCCGGCGATAACGGGGTATTGAAAAGACTTTATAAAAAATGTATATTGTAGGGTAGTTTATTGATTACCGTGATGTACGAGAAAACGTGTAAACCCTAACTTTTGGGATAAACAAAAATAGTTGAATGTGAGCACTGTATGTATGCAGGTTTGTGGCATTATGATCTTGAGACATTAGAGTGGAATTTCGGGGACGAAATTCTTATAAGTGGGGGAGAGTTGTAATACCCCATTTTACGGAATGTTCGTTTTTAACGAAATAATTGTCTTTAGTGAATAAATAATAATAATGATAAATTTAATAACAAAATAATAATTGTAAAACATTATTAGGCTAGTTGGAGGGGTAAAATGTCATTTGTGATATTTGTTTTGTTGGAATAATTATACTAGGGTAACTAAAAATTAAGTTCTATATTCTAGGGACCAAACTTGCTAATGTTCCAAAGTTGTACATGGAGACAAATAGGGTTATTGTGTGTGTGGGGTTCATTTTGGACAGCTCTAGAATCAGCTTTAAGGCATTGCTCCATGTCTTTGACCCATGTTTTGCTAGATCGAGTTCTTAGGAGCAAAATTCTAATGTTCGTATTGCACTTTTTCGTGATCCTTCTTCCTCTCGTCTATCCTGCTTGCGTTTTCCATTGCTGTCGGGTTTGGCTGTTGTGAAGTGGGTGAGAGAGGGCCAAGTGCTAGCGTGTGTTCAAGTGGATTAGAAGAGACAGGTGGGTACAATCGATCGTGTATTTGGCTTGGACATGAAAGGTATTACGTGGATTATTCTATCATGTTTCTTATCCTCTAAACCGTGAACCACCATCACCCTCACTATGTCTCCACCACGAGGTGGATGGGTGTGTGTAGGGGGGTGTGTGTGTGTGTGTGCTTGAGGTGTTTTTCTTTTGATGCTTTTTAGTTCATGTTCCAGCCTCGAGAATGAGATCCCCATGTGCTAGATGTCTAACCGATTCAATACACACACCTACACCTTGTATGTGTATATGTGTGTGTTTGTGTTATATGTGATTCATACTCTTGGTATCATTCCCCAAGTTTTCTGATGTTGTGGTGTCTTTGGGCTTGTTTCAGACCCTAGAGATCTTAATGAAGGGACTTAATGGGTTTAGAACCAAAAAGCCTAAACTCTAGTGTCATTTTTGAGATTTTCGTATTTTTCACTGTTTTGGACCTGTTTTAGCAAATCCTTGTAAAATAGTGTACTTGACCATTTGGGATGAGCCATAAATTTTTGGTAAGGTCTGGGTGTGTAGTGTCTTGGTCCAGAAGCCCTTGGACTAATTCAGATATTAAGCCTAGTGAAAATTGCAATCTTCACTGACTGGTCCAGGGCTATGACGAACAGTGAATTCTGACTTGTAAAATTCATAAGTGATAGTAGGATAATCATTTCAGGGCAAGGCCAGTGGGAAACGTTCGATACATGTGTCTAGTTTGTTCACACCAAATTTCAGAACCCAAGTCCTTCTAATGATCATTCTTGGTTTTCAACCGGGTTTTATGTGTGGCGAGTTCTATGCAAAAAATGCAATATAACCCGGTTTGAAAACCGAGGCCTATTACTCTTATAAGAACCCGGTTTTAATAAAAAAACCGGGACATATAAAGTTCTTTTAAAACTCGGTTTTGATCTAAAAACCGGGACAGATAATAATTCTTTTAAAACTCGGTTTTGTTCAAAAAACCGGGACATATAACGTTTTTCTAAGAGCTCAGTTTTAATCTAAAAACCGAGACATATAAGAAGAGATTAGGCCACAATTCACTACAAAAACCGGGTCATATAAGGAGATTACAGCTGAATCCTAATCCCAACAACCGGGTCATTTAAAGATTAAATCGACACCACTTACATCCAAAATTACACAAAGTTACAATTAACCACCTATAAAAGCATGCACAAACTAATAATTACATCTAAAACACACATTCAATACAAAGAGTATGCACTAATGAACAAGTTCTATTAATATAGACAAACTAAATACCAACCATTAAAGTTATTGACAAAAACATGTATGAGTGTCCAAAAAAAACTCATTGATTTGGTCATTTCTTACCACATATGACATACAAAAAAATTATCAAAAAAGAAACTGTATCGTATCGAAGATGGATTGTCCCATAATGAAGTATAGTAGTTATCATCCATCCTAACTGAAAAACAAAAACAACAAATAATTAGTTTTTTCTAACATTTCAATACAATTAAAGATGATTAATTTAAAAAAAAAAAAACCTTTTCTTCTACATGAAATTACATCATAATGGTGTGTTGAGGCAACGCCAACCTTGTTACCAAAAGGTAATAAGACTATTGTCAAATGGGTGGATGCAAATAAGGAAGAACATCAACAAATATTAATAACTAACATTATATGCATCTTTAAACAACTGCATCATTCATATAATTATTCAGAATTTCTCTAGACCATGTAATAGCAGTCGCAACCAACGGCTTTTCCTCAAAGGGGGTTTTGTCATTCCAAAGGGTACCAAACTATCAAATACAAAATTAATATCATTCAATAACAAAACACATAGTTTCTTGCTACATACGAAATGAAAAATAATTTAAAAAGTACTTACAATACTCGGGAATCCATATTGTATCAAATCAAACATCCATTTCATCACATAGTGCCCACTCGGCTCACTCTCAGATACGCCGACTTGGTTGCACTAAAATTGTAATAACAAGTAAACATAAATCATGACAAATGAAACTATAGCATCTAATTGTTGGATAAGTAATAAGATAAACTACCTCGGCAAACATCCATACAATTGCGAGTATCTCTAGAAAAACGACAACTACAAAAAGTAAGCAAAACATTGAGTTTGACTATTTTAGGTTATGTACTATATTTTAAATTTCAATCTTGACTTTAACCATAAAAAATTTATCTATCTTTTATCTAAGTTTTAGTCGTACTGTTGGTTTGCTACCTGATAATGTTAGTCAAGATGGTAAGTTGCTTTCCCTACTTTATTTGGTTCCTTTTTGACTTTATAGTTCTTGATTTAATTTATTACAAGAAACTTTAGGCAATATTTGCTCCTGTGTAGGGACGATTATGGCAAGGTGTTCTTAGGTTGGGTTGAAAAGAAGACATTTGCCCCTTCAAGAAAGGGACTTGGAATAGTTGTTACTGTTAAAGGTTACAATCAAGATCGTTAACGATGGCAGGTAAGTATCAATTACTAGGGTAACTTTCATATTGGTATTACAGGTGTGTCCCCCTGTCCCGTGCCCCACCAATGGGTTAATACTTAAACAATTATATATATATATATATATATATATATATATATATATATATTTTTTTTTTTTTTTTTTTTTTTTGAACGGCAAATCTATCCTACTCTTAAATTTCTCCTTGTTATGTTAGTGCCAGAGTTTGAACCCATGACCTCCTTGTTAGTATATCACCTTGTTAGCCAAGTGGGCTAGCCCCAACTTGTACTTAAACAATTATATATAAGGTAAATAATGGTGGTTCTTAAAAAGACAACTTCAAAAGTGTTTAAATAAATAGAGGAACAACAGACCTGTGCCACCAGCGACGGCAAAGGCGATTATCCGAGTGACAGATTTTGGATTACAATTCCAGCATTTACCTGTGAATTGTAAAAGCAACAATAATGAAAAAAAGATTGACTGAAATACGAAAAGTTAAACCATGTAGGATTTGGATAATTGGATGTGAATTAGTGAACAATCAAATCAAACGAATGTGAATCGTCATTTGATGTACCTTACTCGTCATCTGCCATTACATATTCACATGGACATACACTCTCACACTTTACATAAATGCCATTAATTAAATTGCATTGGTGGTGATGTAATTAAGGGTATGATTGCGATAAATACAAATGTCCAGCTAACGACGAATCCAGGAATCACATACGGGAGGGGAAAAGAGAGGACTGAGTGAATAAGAAAAAACGATTAACATACCCGTAAAGCTTAGAACTGCACTAGTGTAGAACCCTAGAATCTCACCACTGTTTAGAGTCGATCGAGTATCGCACCAGATGAGGAAGGAGCAGTTCCGATGAACGAGTTCTAAATTGTGTTGAAAATTTTTCTTTTTCCCTCTTAATATTAGGCGAGTTCTTAATGGCGGGGATTTTAAAATTTTTGACATTTTCAATAACTTCCCCCCTTGAAATAAAATATACTCCCTCCGTCCTAAAATGATAGTCCACAGACAAAAAACACACAGATTAAGAAAACATTAAATGCATCTTACTTTTTCTCACAAAATGACTGTTTTACCATTTCTTTGCATTTAATGCCGGCAATAGATGTGTTAGCTGTTATAATTACAGTTAGGGGTATTTTGGTAAAGATTTCATTTATATTTAGAAGTGCACTAACATTTTGGGACAAACTAAAAAGGAAACATGGACTATCATTTTGGGACGGAGTGAGTATTATTTTTGTTTTTATTTAAACTTAAATAAGAAATAAAATATAAAATATGTTACAAAATGTACGTTTTCCTACAACAAATTAGTTTGACAAAGAAAATTAATAACTACAATACACTATTAAAGAATAATGCATCTATAATGATAACTAGCGGGAGCCTATGCTCCGTACGGGTTCGGGATTGCTGGAGCACGAGTCCGGATAAATGCAAGAAAAAAATGTACTCTGCCGAATATAGCAATGTCATAATTGGGTTGATTTTTAAAAATAGATACACTTTTCAAAACACAAAAAGAAACATGAACGTGCAATGCTGTAACAGAAAGAAACAAAAGTCGGATGCAAAAAAGATCAGATCCTAAATTAGTCTTGCGGTACATTGATAATTCATTATTGTCACATTTTGAAGTATACTAGGTTGGACTCGTGCTACGCACGGGTCACATTTTGAAGTATACTAGGTTGGACTCGTGCTACTTCTCACCAACTCGCTAATACCCTCAATCTCTTCTTTTATTTGTTTTCCACAGTACACTGCGTAGCCGTATGTTGTTTACCTTCATTTTTAAACAGAAGGGTAAAATGGTCCTTTACTCAAATTCAAACAGTTATTCAATCCAAAAAAGAAACAATCTTTATGTATACCCTTTTACCCACTTTAAACTTAATAGGAAGAAAAAAAATAAAGAGCCCCTTAATACTGTAAGCTATATATCAGTGTTTATTTTTTTACTTAATATAAATATAATTACCTTAAATTTACTTTGAGTTGATGAAGTAACCCTAACTATGATTCCTGCTTTAGCTTGTTCTTCAGTTACATTAACACCAAAAAAATGAGCTGATTGTTGTTCTACCTGTATTCAAACTCCAAATTTGTCAATTAAGTAAAGTTGAAAATAAAGTTTAAATCTTGTAAATAAAGTTATACGCACCTTTCCAAGCGATTAGTGATGGAGGGTAAATAGGTAATTTTAGATTGGAAATAGGAAAGTGTTGTGATTATTCATGGCATGAATAAATATATTAAAAAAAAAGAAAATGCACCTCTTGTTGAGAACCAAGTTGAACAAAAGTTGGTTTATTGTTTAATAATGATTTTCACACATCTTTATAGCTCGATGAAGCTCCTTTAGGTGCCCTTATTTAGGGGGACAAATTACAGTAAATAGCAACGCACTTTACTCTTTCTACCAATATAGGCAACGTACTTTGTAATTAACTCATGATGAGAACAAACATACTTGCATTCTTTGCCAACAATAATATTCCAAACTTGTATAAAGTGTATTTTATTTCTTACACATAATAACTAACTTAAATTTCTTTAGGCATAATATCAACAAATTTACATTTTTTACTGATTATAATTTGGTGATGATCTTATATGTAGCTTCACGAAACCTGATTTTGATCCAAAAAAATGAGGCATGTGATTTTATACTAAAAGCCCCGGTTAGCAAAGAAAATCGGGCTATTTAAATTTAGATGCGATTTACATAGCTTTTAAAAATATATGAGATGAATATCATACACATGGATCGTAGTATTTTAATCTTCAAACAATATGTTAGTTTTATATTTGTATCAACTAAAATTGTAAGAAATATTTATTGAATGACCCACTTGATTAGTACAATAAACTAGGGCTGTTGATCGGGTATAACTTTTGGGTTTTGGATAGTTCGGGTTTTTTCCTACAAAAATAATACCTGATACCCGATCTATTTTGCAATTTGGGTAATCGGTTTGGATATATCGGGTTTGAATTCGGGTCGGGTATACTTCAGGTATGCCAAAAAATTACTTGTGCTATTCTGTGAAATTATTCTCACTTGGCAGCGCTAGGGACGCGTAGGGGATTTCAATTTGAAATTCAACAGGAAGCCCTAAGAATACACGACTAGACACAAATGATTTCAGTAGATCTGCTACCAACAGCGCTACTAACAACTGGTTTTGTTGCTTCGTTTCCATTACCAACAGCATCGCCACGCAACTAACTATTATCGTTAGCACCTGCTGAACCACGCAACTAACTATTATCGTTAGCACCTGCTGAATCGTAACAATTTAAACTTACGAGTGATGAATTGAACTAACTAATAGAAACAATTTGAACTCAACAACTAACGAGTGATGAATTGAACTAACAAATGGAATCAATTTGAACTCAAGAACTAACGACTCGTTAGTAACGACCGATGAATTGCATAGACCTGGTAAGCCACTGCTGAATCACACTTGAGGAGCGGTAGATAAAACCTTGAATCGGGGAGAAGGTGAGAAAAAGATTTGGATTAAGTCGCACAGGGGCATAACAAAGAAGCCAAAAACAAGAAGTTAGAAAGCATTATAATTTATTAGGATAGTTCTCATAGTTTTAATCGGGTAGTTCGGGTATACCCGAAAACTACTCCTCTAACCTTATACCCGACATATTGTAATTTCGGGTTAACCGAATACCCGAACAATCATACCGATACCCGATCTACTATACCTGAATTCAATACGAGTCGGTCGGATAGTTCAGTTTTCGGTTATTTTCGACAAACCTACAATAAACTTTAAGGAAACAAATAAAAATGGGTGAATTAAACCAATACCGAGTGAAAATAAGTAACAAAGCAAAAAATTAAATTTAAATTTAATAAAACACTATTCATTAACTTTGTTAATTGTATAAATATATAAAAAAACTTAATTTAATGAATGATTTATAAGGGAAAAAAAATTAATTGAGCGGGAATATTTTCCCCTTTTCCGCCAAAACGCGCCCATTTATACATACCCACGATTTCATACTCGATACCTTGTTATCCTCGCCCCTAACTATTTTCCTCTCCAAATTGAAAGTTCCTTCCAATAGATCACAAGAGCTGCACGCCCCAGAGACCAACATAGATGAAGAAATCGTGAGGGGAAGGGTGAGCTGAACGCAGAGTCGTTTAGAGCCCTAGAGAGATTCATAATGCCTTCGATTCTGGTTACTGACAGAATACCGGAAGCGAGATTAAAAGAACTGAAAGAAAACGAGAAGCAGGTGGTAGGCATTGGTCTAGGAAGCATCGATGGTTGCTCAATACCACACAATACATTCGATTCTGGTTACTGACTTTAATCATCAAGGTATTCTATCCATTTAAAACTATAATTTTTGGTATTCTTGATTGGTTGTGATATTTGGTCTATATTCAAGAAAGACTATAAACAAAGATCTTAATTACCTCAATCTAAACTACTGGAAATTCTTGATTGCTTTGATATTGACCGTATAATTTCTTCTCTTGCTTTTCTGATTGCGTTTCTGGTTATGTGTTGCCTCATTACAGGACGAATATGGCCAAATCAGAAAGAAAGAAGGAGAAGAGGGCAAAGAAGGAGAAGAGGGCAAAGAAAGAGAAGAAAGACAAAAAAAGAAAAAAGAAAGAGCAAAGAGAAGTCAAAGTTACAAAAGAACCGATCTGAAAGTCAAGAAAGTAGGTTGCTAAAACTAGGATAAATTTCAAAGTAGGTTGCTAAAACTAGAATACATTGAGAGATAACCTCGTCTACACTCCAACTGCTTTTCAGAAACAAATCATATGCTTTTCTTAGATTTATCAGAAAAATTACCTCAGCAGTTGGTATTGCTCTCCAACCAATGAGAAATCAAGAATCTTAATAAATTAAGAAAATTTTTATAAACTGGAAACGAAAGTTGCTCCAAGTTTAGTTTTAGGCCGAAAAGAAGCTTCATTATTTACTTGTGGGATGGATTTATTGTTTTTCATAATGAAAGAACCCGGTTGTATTCTAGAAAACGGGTCATATAGCTTTACTGCTAAAAGGCTCGGTTGCTGTATCAGAACCGGGTTGTTTAAGCATTACATAAAGCTCGGTTTTTGGTTTAAGCCGGGTCATATAATCTTCTCTGCTATAGAACCCGGTTTTCCCGGTTTTCACATGATATAACTCGGTTTTTTCAGAAACCGGGTCCTATGAAGCGCGTCCTATGTGCCTTTTTGTAGTAGTGGTAACTTGGTGAATTTTTTATTTGCAAATGGAAAATGCAAATGACCTGACGTCAGACCCTGTGACCTTATCCTTGGGTCTAGTGTACCCCTGATTGTTATTGGATTTTATTTGCAATCCCTTCTTAGTTTAATATTACAAACTCTGTCATGGGTCTAAAAACCAGCCTTGCTGTCAAGTAATATTTCGTGGTTTTTGGTCTTTGTTGCGGCAAAGAGTTCGTAGTGGGTGTTTGGTCCTATATATGTTAATTAAAGATAATTAATAACCTCAACGATGTATTTATAAGGTAAATGGAATGTATGGACACAGGACATGTCGAGTATCGGGAAAATACATGCATATTTATATAATTATAAGTAATAAATATAAACGTTAATTCGTTCTAAGCAGTACCACGTGGAATGTAGGTTCGAGGAATAATGAGAGTTCTTGAGTATGACGTGCTTGTGTGTACGACCTACTTCTACATATTAGGTGAGTCTTCTCACTA
Organism: Cichorium intybus; assembly: GCA_023525715.1. Lineage (NCBI taxonomy): Eukaryota > Viridiplantae > Streptophyta > Magnoliopsida > Asterales > Asteraceae > Cichorium > Cichorium intybus. The sequence goes on along the minus strand of CM042009.1, from coordinate 74,434,769 downwards.
TACTATAGGTGATATTGCATGCGTAGGAAGGAAGATAGGTCAGACCAATGTAGTCTTACCTGTTATGATAATTGTATGAATTATTGCTATGGTAATGATTGTATGTGGACGGAACGAGAATAGCCTGCGAGTCATTAGATGGAACGGGAAAAGCCTGTGAGCGATAAGACGGAACGAGAACTGCTCGTGAGTCTTCAGGTAGAACAGGGATAGCCCGCAAGTCTCACAGACATATGGATGGTTATGATGTGTTGTATGTTATGTGATGGATCGTATGGTATTTTGAGGAACTCACTAAGCTCTATGCTTACCATTTCCCTATATAAACTACTGTTTCAGGTACATCAGGTACCATGGATGGCAAGGCATGACGTGTATATACTGTGCTGCTTCTTTGGAGGACTGTTTTTGAATTAATCTTTAGCTATATTGTGATTTCGTTAACTTTTGTTAATCCTGGGATGTTTTCATTAAACTTATAAGTTATTGAATTTTATGAAAATTAATTAAGTGGCTTTTCTTATACTGAAGTGTTCGTTTAAATTTTTTTAAATTTACCCTAAAATTTTGGGATGTTATAAAACAAGTAATGTATGACTAATCATTCATAAACTCTTTCTAACTATTAACCAATATCATTCCATTGGTTCATATATTTTACAAAAGCTAAATACTCAAAATTTTCAAATTTATCATTTTGTCCCATTTTGATAATTTATGGTACTTCCGAGTTTCTACCATATTACTATCGTAGCATTCTAATTGTTACTTATTTTTAAGTTTACTTAAATTGTTAGATATCAAAACTTCAATCATTGTACTCATTTATGTCATTTTCACAAATTCAAAGCAATAAAGTTTCTAAAATTAGAAACCCTTGAAAAACATGATATTCTCTGTTCATATAACACAAATATGTGCCCAACATTCCATAATTTCCATTTAATCAATTATATGTTTGCTTACATGTTATTTATACATAAACAAAATCATCACATAAAGGTGGATTTCACAATTCCATTCCAATTACAAAGTTTCTTATTATTTGCTAAGCTTTGTCTCATACTAGTTTAATTCCATTACTTTGCTCATCAAATGTTAGAATCCTTAATTCCATTCCAATTATAGGTTCACACATAATTGTACATAACAAATTTGATTCCTTTATTCCAACATCAAATAACGAAATACACAATTCCAATCTCATTCTCCATATTCAGCAAAATAATCGTATCAAGTTTTGTTTTGCTTTTCAAACTAACACGACAACTAAATTCAATTATAACATTTCATTCATTCCAATTCAGTTTCTTTTGACCAACCCAATCAAGTTATTTTATGAAGTTCTTCACTAATTAAGAACATAAGCTTGCTCATTTACCCCCTCGTGAAATTAACTCAAGAATCTCACATAAATTTTGACATTCATACATCAATTTGCAACCTTATATAAAAATTTGAACTTGGGATTGAGTAATTACCTCAAAATCTATCCAAGAAGAAGACTTTACATACATGTGTTTAGGGCTGGTACTAGAAAAAATCGAACCACTTCACCACCAGCTCGTCGCCGGCGTGCAGCCTCACCACCGTCACTCGTCCCGGTCGCCGGCAGCAGCGGTTCGGCCGTCGGTGTTCAACCTTATCGCCGACAGCAACAATGGCTGCTGCCCTCTTCATTTTTCTGTCCCTCCCTCGTCAGCTTTGTCTCTATACTACGCTTAGTCTCTCTCTCGATTCTCCTGATTTCGCACACACACGAAATCAATGTGTGTTCCTTTCTATCCCTCGATTCTCCTTTTTCGTATTCTAGAAGCGAACCAGAGAAAAAATACGGGACCTCATGGGTTTAAATAGAGGTGGCAAACGGGTCGTGTCGTGCAGGGTTCGTGTTGTGTCGAGACATTAAACGGGTTGAGAATGGTTAACGTGGACACGACACGCTTACGTAAACGGATTGAAACTTATGACACGAACATGACACGATCTAACCTGTGTCAACACGTCATGACACGTGAACCCGTATAACTATGGGATCCGTTTAACCCGTTTAACCCGTGTAACCCATATAACTCGTATAACCTGTATAACCCGTTTAACCCGTATATGATCCATCCAAATGACAAAAACAATAAAAAAACCCAATACAAAATTACAAGTTCAAAGTAAACATACAAAATCCAAAATTCAAATGAGCAAAGTAGCAAACATAGTAAAATCCAACAAAAGAACAAGTTTTCAAATTGTCAAAGGCTCAAAGCATTGTTAGGTTCAAGTCTTTTTCAAGCCATTTCATCTTCATTCTTTTTCTTTAACCTAATGTAGATTGTTGTGTTTTAGCACTTGATTTGTTACTTTCCTCTTCATCGTCTTCAGCATCAACCTTCAATGTAGTAATCTTTTTGCAAAAAGCCTCAATTTTGGGTTGCAATGATGCTAAAATGTAACACTAAAAAAAACAAACATTAACATACTTAAAAAAGTGCAGTTTTTTAACATCATTTTCTGCATTGTTGCTGCTGCTTTTTAGCAAAAAAAAAAAAGTTCAGTTTTTAAACAGAAAAATGCACTGGTGCAGTTTTTTAACAGAAAAATGCATTTTTTTATATCATTTTCTGCACTGGTGCAGTTTTTTAACAAAAAAATGCAATTTTTTTAACAAAAAAAAATGCAGTTTTTTTAACAAAAAATGCAATAGTTTAAACAGTAAAAAAATCAGTTTTGGGAAGTTTTCTTACATTCTTTGAAGACCCAATCTCTAAGACAAACAAGTACTTCTGCAATTTCCGCCTTTAATGAACTTCGATAAATATCAAGAACACGTCCTCCGATACTAAAAAGAGATTCTGAAACAACAATAGAGATGGGAATGGCTAACACATCTCTAGCCATTTGATAAACAACAGGAAACCGTCCTTCAAGTGCTTTCCAATAGTCCAACACATCCAAATCACCATTACGAGGTAACTTTGGCTCTTCCAAATACGTTTCCAATTCAGTTTTGCCATCCGAAGTAAACTCGTAGCTTGAGAAATCATCAAAATCCTAACAAAAAATATTGATGTTAGACAAAAATAATAAAAAGAATTAAAGAATACATGATTAAAGAAGGGCAGTTTTTTTACCATCATATATGTGTCGGACGTGTTATTATCAACTTTAGTAGAATGAAATGAGCTTTCACTTGCCTTGGACTTGTCATTAATGTATACATACTCATCAAATAATGAAAACAATTTTTTCTTAAACAATTCCAACTCAATATCGGAAGATGAGCCATAAACCTTTTTGAAAGCCCAATCGATGACTTGAAACTTGTAACGGGGATCAAAAATAACCGCTATAACCATGATAGTACTAAATTCACACCAATACTTGTCAAATTTCAAGTGCATTTTTGTTGCCATGCTCTTAATAAATTCATCATTACTTTCCATCTCCTCTTTCAAAAGCAATCATACCTTGAGAACATTAGGAAAGTAAAGATTTGATGTTGGATACTTTGAACCCGAGAAGGCTAAGGTCAATTCATGGTAAACTTGCAAAAACTTACTAATTTTTTCAATCTTGGCCCACTCTTGAGAATTAGGACAATGAACAAAATTAGCATCCGTCTTTTCCAAATGAAGAAGTGCTTTTTTGTAAAACAAAGCACTGTCTAGCATGAGATATGTAGAATTCCAACGAGTATAGACATCTTCTCTCAACCCTCTAGTAGACTCAAGGCTAACATGTTGAACGCCGTGTGAAAATGAGGTCCTCCTGTTTTGAGAACCTTTGCAATACTTGACACATTCTCTCACCTTTTTGACACCTTCATCTAATGCTTTTAAACCATCTTGCACTATCAAGTTAAGAATATGAGTGCAACAACGAACATGGAAATAATCACCATTACAAAATAAATTCAAATCAAACTTCAAAGCATCAACCATAGAATCATTTGAAGATGCATTGTCTAAAGTTATAGATACCACGTTATTATGAATTCCCCATTCTTTTAGCAAGCCATAGATTTTTTCAGCTAATGCAACACCAGTATGGGAAGGAGGCATGATAGTAAAAGCAAGAACCTTTTTTGCAAACACCAATTTTGATCAACAAAGTGAGAAGTCAATGAAATACATCCATCGGTAGTCACAGACGTCAAACAATCAGAGGTTAATGCTATTCTACCAGGAACAAGTTGCAACACATCAATAAGCTTAGATTTTTCAATTTTATACATGTTAAAAATGTCACCCTTTATGGTGTTTTTAGCAATGGTCTTGACTTCAGAATTCAAGTAAGCAAAACAATCCCTAAACCGTTTAAAGTCTGATTTGGTCAAAAAGGGTGTAAAATTCCCAAAATGCCCCTGCTACCAAATGCCTTGGCAATTTTTCTGCATTTCTTCTTGATTTATTCAAACTTTACACTATCATAACTCCTACCTATCAAACCCGCTTTTTACAAACTTTATGTCTTTAGAAATGTGGGAATGAGATTAATAACTTTCCCTTGCTAACCTATGTCATCTTTATGGATTTTCTGCTATCGACCCTTAAACATGGCCCTTTGGCCATTTTCGTCACTTTTTGGCCATCTTTAACCCGTTATAAATTATTTGTTATAACGTCAAACGATCCAAATCTTTTTCATATATTCTTATTACATAAAAATCTACAAAAGTCTTCTTGATGACTTTTTACCAAATCCTTATAGAGTTTTAGATACTAATTTTTAAAGATTTAACAATATTTTTTTCACTTTTATTCCCAAATTTCCATTTTTGCCATTTTTCCTTTCATAACAAGTTTTTAAATGATACAACACTTCATAATGACTTAGTAAAAGGTCTTAAAGTATAAATTCCCATATTGTTACCTCCTTTGACCATTTTGCCATTCCGTGTACATTTAAAGTAAATTGGACATCAAACATCTTAACATCAAGATTCTTAGTTTTAAATCCTTATTTCATATACTAAAATTCTAGGTTGTCATAGAAGCCAAACCAAGGCCGACTTTGGTTGTCAACTATGTCATAGTTGTGGGTTACCATGTGCCCATGAAATTACAATTTGTTTCGATGCAGGCCAAGTGGCCAACCAATACCTTTGGAGTCAATTGATAAATTTTGGAGGAAGCTTGACTTAAACACGTTATTTCCAACAACCGAAGATGATGAACTGTTTTGTGAAGGTGAATTGGAACTTTTTTAAAAATGATTTGCTAAGCAGACTACTAATGGGAAGCCTAGATATATCAGACTACTAAAGGGCATTTTTGCGCCATCATCAACTACAGTTGCTGATCTGATTGTTCGTAAAGATTCTCATGGATGTCTATAAGGGAGTACAAAACAGTCTCAAGTAAAACCTCCGGTTCCGCCAAATCAAGATCCATAAACTCAAGATCCTCGTAGAAGTAGTTTTTCTATGTATATGCCAGATTATAGATTATATAGGGACTAACATGTTTGATTTAAACCAGGAATCGGAGAGGCACAAAACATATTTGTTCCAAGAACCTTCAATGTTCAACTCATTCTTCAACCAGGAACAAGCTTATCATAGCTCATACTACAACCAAGATGAAATGATACATAACTCATACTACCGCCACACACAACCAAAGCATTATTTAGATCCACTTATGAATGAAAATTCATATGAATTTCATCCATACGCCAGACAAGTAAAAAATGTGGTTTGAGATGGAAATTATGGATTTCGGACAATAGTCGTTGCTCTCGATTATAGGGAAGATTTTTGGCATACAATTCGGACTGATTTATACAATGAGTTAGTAAAGCACCATAAAGAATACACCTTGATGTATAAAGACAATTTCAACCACAGAGGTCATTCATTTTGAATTACTCGGGATCAACTTTTACGGGAACTGAACATTGGCTTATTATGACTGACACCAGTTTTCTCATTGCAAACAAGTATGGTGCAGTTGTGTATTTTCCAAGCAAACAAGGTTCGTCGACGCGCTTTACACTAAGACTTGGACTACAAGACATGCCAATAATCAATCGGTTATTGTTATTGTCATTGTTCACGGTAAACATTATGTGAATGTTGATTTACAATAAGCATATTCAATGCCTATTGTTTTGCCATTATGTAGTCACTACAAGTCACAACGCTCTGCTGGATGGGAAATCATATATAGGGCTCGATTGAATGCATAAATTTCACTAAATACCCCAGAAAATGATTGTAATATCCTAATAATTATTCTATCGGGTAGTTATTAAAAATTATATTTATATTTTAGTAGATAATTTATTTTATTTATTGTATTAATGACTTTCCAATAATAAAATTAAAGGCTAATAACATAAAAACCATTGTAGTTTGGCCAAAATCCGGTTTAAGCACTATATTTTTTTTCTAAACAAACCCACTCATACTTTCAAAAAATTCGTAAAAACCACTCATATTTTCAAAAAGCTACATTGCTACCACTATAGCAAATAAAATTCAAGATTATATGCCGCCAACTCGGAACACTTCTTACCCCCGTCACATTCAAAATTTAGTGGATTCATTTGGACACCCTATACATTCACAACATGGCCGAAGAGCTGCACTTACGAAGACCAAAATCACGTGTAGACAAATTTTATTGTAACATCCTTAAATTAGGGTAAAATTTTTAATAAATCAAAATAAAATAAAAATTTAGTAATTATAATAATTAATAATAAGTAATAAAAGGAGAATTTGCAATCAATAAGAAATATTTATTCTAGAGTAAATAATTGTGGGTAAAAATGGAAATTACCATAGTAAGTTCTAGAAGAATGACTTTTATGCAAAACTAGAACATTAGTGGTGGTGGGGAAGGACCTCATAGCAATTTTCTAAGAGTTAGTTGTGCTGGAGGGGCTATTTTGCAAAACATGGAAAACTTGGGGTTTTAATGGGGAAAATACCCCATACACTCTCATATCATGTTTTGGAGAGGAGGCAGAAGGCTTTGGGGGATTTTCAAGAATGATACAAGTGGAGTAGTTCAATTCTACCAAGCTCTAAGTAGTTCACATCATTTCCTTGAAGATTTAAGGTAAGGAATCTAGTGTTCTTAGTTGAAAACCCACTTTTGGGGTGAAATGTATGTTAATTCGGGTTCAAGGTTGGGGAGAGATAATATATGATCTCAATTAGTTGTTATTGAGTTATAGCAATTGTTCCTCCATATGATTGTTAGTGAATTCTTGGAAATCAACTATTGGAGTTAATTTATTCATATGAACCCTAATTTTTGGGGAAAACCCATATATGGGTGAATCCTTGGTGTTTGAGTTAACTCTTATTCTCCAATGTGTTTTTATGATGTGTTGGACTGATTCCTAATGATTCCAAACCTTGGAAGAAGGAATTCTCCTTGTTAATCACTAAGTGAAAGAATGGAATTGGGGATTCCATAATTGAGGACTATGGAATGAAGTTATTGTCATAACCTTGAATTGATTCAATTGGGATGATCTTGGGTGACTAAATAAGTATTAGATAGCCAAGGGTTGGTGTGGGTGTTAGCTTGAACTCAACCAACACTTTACATTATTATTAAAAGCTTTATGGATCAAGTTCTAAGTGGGTTAAGCTATGAACACCTCAAAATTGAGTATGATTATGTGCAAATTGCTTTTGAAACATGTTTTTTCGATGTTTATGTGTAAGGAAAAGTGTTAGAACTTAATTTGGGTCATTGGAGGTCATTTTAGGCAAAAATGTGTCACTCAGGACATTTTGTGCGACCCGCGTGAGATGAAGGAAATATCTTTTGCCTGATTTTGCGCGAACCGCGCAAAAGGGTCTGTCCAAATTTTCATTTTTGGGTTTTGAGCTTTACGGTTTGGGCTTTGGGTTCTAAGTCCAAAGCCCACTTCTAAGATTTAGCTTAGATTTTACCCTTAATTGGTGAAGTAAAACTTGTCTTAGAGTCGTGAGTAATTGTAACGCCTGTTTTTTGCCTTAACGTTAAAGTTAACGTTGATTATATTAGTCGCATATTTTTAAAGAAATGAGAATAAATTTAATTAGGAAGCGGAATGAATTTAATTAGGAAGTGGACTGTAGAATTAAATCTCGTTTTCCGGAACGTTCGTTTTTTACGGAATAATTATTTTTAGTGAATAATAATAATAATAATAATAATAATGGTTGGAAGGTAAAATATGTCATAATAAGAAACTTATATAAATCTAGTTTTGTGCTAATTAAAAATAGGAAATCATAGTGCAAGGACTTGTTATGCCAATAGCTAAAGGTCACATGGATCCACCTCCTTTTTTTTCTTGTTGGGCAACGACTTTGAGGAAGTTTTAGGACTTGGTTTATTTTTTCTTGATTGGCAGCCCAACTACTCTTCAATTATGGGTTGGGTCACCTAAATACATAGACATATGGACTAGTGATTATGTCAAGCCTAGAACATTCTTATTAGACGTGAAACCCTTACACTCTCTCAACTCCCTCTTGTTTGTTGCTGCTGCGAAAAGTTTGGAAGAAAGGAGCAGGTTCGATTGATCTTTTTGTCAAGGTAGTAACGAGTGAAGTGGAGGGTCCAAAGATTCACACTAGGGGTAACAAGTTCTATTCTTTTTGCCTTTCTCTTTTTTTTTTCTTCTAGCCGATTCATGCATATACACACACATCCTCGTGTGTGCTCGTGTACGTGTATGGGTGTTCATGATTTGTATGGTTGAAACTTTAACATTCTACCTCAATTTTTCTGTTGTTGGAAATGTTATTGAAGTTATTTTAGACCTTAAAGGTCTTAATCCTTGTCTTAATGGGTTTAGGAGTTGAAATCCTAGACCCTAATGTCATTTTCTGATTTTCACTGTTTTGGGGTCGTCTTGGAAAATACATATAAAATCGTGTATTTAGTCATTTGGGGTGAATCATATCTTTCTGGAAAGGTCTAAGTGTCTAGTTTCTATATTCAGAAGGCCATGGCCTGATTCGTGTGTTAGCTTAGGTGAAAGTTGCAATATTCACCGGCTGGTCCACGACTGTCCTGAACAGTGAATTCCGTTTTTAAAAATTCATAGTTAAATGTACACAAATCATTTCAGGGCAAGGCCAGTGGGAAACGTTCAATACATGTGTCTAGTTTGTTGACACCAAATTTGAGAACCTAAATCCTTTTGATTATCATTCTTGGTTAATAACGTTTAGGGTAGGTCCTGTGACTGTTTTTGTAATTTGTGGTGATTTGGTGGATTTTTCGTTTGCAAATGGATAATGCAAATGACCTGAGGTCAGGCCCTGTGGCCTTGTCCTTGGGCCTAGTTTATCCTTGATTTTTATTGGAGTTTATTTTCAATCCCTTATTGGTTTAATATTACAAATCTTGTCGTGCAAAAATCAGCTTTGTTGTGAAGTATTCTTTCGTGGTTTATGGTATTGGTTGCGGCAAAGAGTTCGTAGAGGGTGTTTGTGTTGAGTAGGTGAAGCCACTAGTCAATATTAGTGGCAGAAAAGCAAGTCAAAAAAGGGGGAAAAGGATAGGCGATCCAATTTTCCCGAATGCATTTTTCATGGACTGTTTTTTTGCTTGTTCACATTATCATTTCAGATTCTATATATGAGTCTCATCTGTAATTTGTAAAACACCACATGTAACAGAGTGAGTGCAGAGTAGCACCAAGAAATATACATTCCTAGTTACCTGGTGGACGTAGGTCAGATTAGACCGAACCACGTTAAATCTCTCGTGTTCATCTTTGTGTTCGTGAGAGAGAGAGAGAGCTGAGTGCGTGTGATTAGTGTCGTGTGTGTGTGTGTCTCGATCCTAACAACTGGTATCAGAGCTTAGGCTCACTTACACACCGTACACAACGATCGGATCGCCGGAGATCAGTTGCGTTGTTCTTTTTCTGTTCCGAGTTAGGTGGCTGCACGCAGTTAGCCAGGCAACAGTCGTCGGCACAGTAGCAACGATAGGAGCAGAAATCGTCAGAGTTGTTTTCCGGCAGGAGGAGGATCAAATAGGTCTCCGGTAGTTATTGCATCTCACATCTGGAGAAGATTGCCAAACAGCATAATTTTTTGTTTTGAAAAATAAAAAACTGTGAGTTGTTTTCTTTTATTCTTGTGGAAAGAAACAAAAACAAAAAACAGACAGTGCACGTTGGAAAAGCAGCATCTTTCAAAAAAGGAAAAGTAGCTTTCGGTGGAAATCATGTTCCAAAAGTGAATATTACAGTTTAACCCCTGAACTTTTCAGAAAAGTGCAGTTTAGTCCCTGAACTTTCAAAATAGTGCAGTTTAGCCCCTGAATTTTCAGAAACTTGCAGTTTAGTTCTAAACTTTCAAAAAAGTGTAGTTTAGCCCCTGAATTTTCAGAAAATTGCAGTTAGGTCCCTGAACTTTCAAAAAAGTGCAGTTTAGTCCCTAAACTTTCAGAAAATTGCAGTTAGGTCCCTGAACTTTCTAAAAAGTGCAGCTTAGCCCTTGAACTTTCAGAAAATTGCAGTTAGGTCCCTGAAGTTTCAGAAAAGTGCAGTTGAGCCCCTAAACTTCAGAAAATTTGCATTTTTTCACCCTTAATTTCTGAAAAGGGTGCAATTTGTCCATTATAATGGCAGAAAGCAGTAAGATTCAGATTGAGAAGTTTGATGGGAAGGACTTTGGTTGGTGGAAGATGCAAATTGAAGATTTGCTCGTGTAGAAAGACTTGGACGCAGTTTTAGGTGAAAAACCGGAGGCGATGACACAGGCACAATGGGAGACTTTGGATAAGAAGGCCAAGGCATTTATTAGACTAGCGTTGTCAAAGGATGTTGCCTTCAACATTTTGAAGGAGACCTCGACAAAGGGAATCATGGAGGCATTGTCTAATATGTACGAGAAGCCGTCGACAGCAAATAAAGTCTTCCTGATTCGGGTGCTAGTCAACACGAGGATGAGGGAAGAAAATTCAGTTACAGTGCACATCAACAATTTAAACTCGATTTTATCCAGACTTGGGTCAGTAGGAATAAAGTTTGAGGATGAAGTTCAAGCTTTACTACTGTTATCATCATTACCTGACAGTTGGTCCGGAACAGTTACAGCTGTTACTAGTTCCGCAGGATCGAAAGAGCTCACTTTTGAGGGAATTCAGGATTTAATTTTAGGTGAAGACGTCAGAAGAAGAAATTCTGGGGAATCATCAACTGAACAATTGAATGCGGTCAGATGTAGAAAAAATAACAGAGGTAGTGGGAGCAGGAACAGGAGAAGGAGTCAGTCGAGGACTCGAAATGATGTAACTTGTTGGAACTGTAAAGAGGTTGGACATTTCAGGAATCAATGTCCAAAAGACAATAAAGAAGTTAACGCTGCAGTAGATCATTCATATGATGATGCTTTGATCTGTATTGTAGAGAGCAATTTGGATTCATGGGTTATGGATTCGGGTGCTTCATTTCACGCTACCCACAGCTGTGAAGCACTGCGAAATCTGAAAGAAGGGGATTTTGGTAAGGTAAGACTGGCAAACGATGAGGTTCTTGATGTGACGAGCATAGGTGACTTAGATCTGAAGACTCCAGTCGGTCCATGGACTTTGAAGGATGTCCGGGTAATTCCAAGACTGAAGAAACAGTTGATTTCTGTTGGGCAGTTGGATGAACAGGGGCATGAGGTTAAGTTCAGGAATGGGCAGTGGAAGGTAGTCAAAGGAAATCGTGTGATAGCTCGTGGACATAAGAGGGGTTCATTATATATGGTCAGTTTACCGTCTAAGGGAGCAACCGTCCCAGTTCAGAAGAAGACCAAAGTCCGGTTCATAGAGTCTCGTGGACAGAAGAAGGTTTGCTTTGCAGATGGCAAAGCCAAAGTCACAGGTCAGATTCAGGTTGAACGTGTTTGGAATGGTTCAGAAAAACCAGTCAAGGGCATTCATAGCAGTGGGAGCAAGGGTTGTGTCTCAGCTAGAATACCCAGAACACAGTGGGTTAAGAAAACCAGTATTCCATCTGTAAAATTCTCTCCAGATTATCTGCTACACATGTAGAGTGTCATTTGTTCTCAGGATGTTCCAGGATCGGGCAGTTCATTTCAGTGGGAGCCGGTGGAGACAGAGAACAGGTCAGTGGCAGACGTAGCCATGACTAATGTGTTGGAGCTAACGGAAGCTTCAACTAGCCTTCAAGTAAATTGAAAAGAAGGCAGGGTAACTAGGAACGAGCTAAGATGAAAAGTTTTACGAAATACAGATGCATAGTTGAAGCACAGGTGAAGATTGTTCCGTGGCTTCAAGTGGGAGATTGTTGAGTAGGTGAAGCCACTAGTCAATATTAGTGGCAGAAAAGCAAGTCAAAAAAAGGGGGAAAAGGATAGGCGATCCAGTTTTCCCGAATGCATTTTTCATGGACTGTTTTTTTGCTTGTTCACATTATCATTTCAGACTCTATATATGAGTCTCATCTGTAATTTGTAAAACACCACATGTAACAGAGTGAGTGCAGAGTAGCATCAAGAAATATACATTCCTAGTTACCTGGTGGACGTAGGTCAGATTAGACCGAACCACGTTAAATATCTCGTGTTCATCTTTGTGTTCTTGAGAGAGAGAGAGAGAGAGAGAGAGAGAGAGCTGAGTGCGTGTGATTAGTGTCGTGTGTGTGTGTCTCGATCCTAATAGTTTGGTCCTATATATGTTTATTAAATATAATTAATAACCTGAATGATGTATTTATAAGGTAAAGGGAACCTATGGACACGGTACGTGTCGAGTATCGGGAAAATACATATGTATTTATATAATTATAAGTAATAAATGTAAAAGTTAATTCATTCTAAGCAGTACCACGTGGAATGTAGGTTCGGGGAAGAAAGAGAGTTCTTGAGTATCACGTGCTTGTGTATGCAACCTACTTCTACTTATCAGGCAAGTCTTCTCACTATACTATAGGTGATATTGCATGCGTAGGAAGGAAGATATGTTAGACTAAGGTAGTCTTACATGTTATGATAATTGTATGAATTATTGCTATGATAATGATTGTTTGTGGACGGAACAGGAACAGCCTGCGAGCCAATAGGCGGAATGGGAATAGCCTGTGAGTCATTAGACAGAACGGGAAAAGCCTGTGAGCGATAAGACGGAACGAGAACTGCTCGTGAGTCTTCAGGCGGAACACGGATAGCCCGCGAGTTTCAGGACATATGAAAGTTTATGATGTGTTGTATGTTATGTGATGGATTGTATGGTATTTTGAGGAACTCACTAAGCTCTATGCTTACCCTTTCCCTATATAAACTATTGTTTTAGGTACATCAGGTACCATTGATGGCAAGGCGTGACGTGTATACACTGTGCTGCTTCTTTGGAGGACTGTTTTTGAATTAATCTTTAGCTATATTGTGATTTCGTTAACTTTTGTTAATCCTGGAATGTTTTCATTAAACATATAAGTTATGGAATTTTATGAAAATTAATTAAGTGGCTTTTCTTATACCGAAGTGTTCATTTAATATTTTTTAAATTTCCCTAAAATTTTGGGATGCTACCAGTTGGTATCAGAGCACAGCTTGAGAGAATCATGCTCACTTAGTGAGTTCTGGACTCAAGTTGAGGATTAAGAGTTTTCTTAGAACATTTTTACGAAAGAAAGATGTTTTATGAAGGGTGAATTGAAGATACAGTGTGTACCGCCAGCCAACGCCAGTATGGGAAAAGGGTTAAGTATTTAATATTGTGGATGTTAAAAAAAACATATGGTATATGTATGCTGAAATGCCTGGTAGAGATCACACATTGTTGTATTATTATCTGCTATTTTCTAATAGAACTGTATGCTAGTGCAGATAGGTTGCTTAGTTATTTCCACTAAGTTGTATATAATAGGGACTGAATAGTCATAGAGTGTGTGAGATGGCCTTATTGCATGTTCCTTGTTTGGTTGCTTCCTTAGGGTAGATTCTCTTATTTGAAAGACTATTTAGTTCGATATTGTATACAACTACATTCGTCAAACAACCTGTCATCACTCGAGGAAGTTCCGTCTTAGTTAGAATAGCAGGGTGGGGGTGGGATTCCAAGTATTCCTAGAAGGGTTGACATATGCCTTGTAAGGGCATATGCGTTAAAATTATTGGTAAGAAGCGAATTGGATATTTCGAGACGGTTCTTGGAACGGACATGGATAGGTGTGGAAGGTAGTAGTAGAGCTCCTACTATCGAAAGCACAGGATCCGCGTTCGAGTCGGGAGTTCGTCACGAAGGATCCAAGGAGCTGAGTGTGTGAGTGTCTAGTATAGTTGACTTAAATGCTAGTGTAATGTGGTAAACCTTTATCCATTCGATTGTTGAATGTTGATTGTGAGGTTCAATAGGAACAATTAAGATGCGATCATACCAGTTTGGTCGGACCGATCATGCTTAAGTTGATTACTGAGCTTGAAGACTGTTGAAAGGGAGAATGCCAAAATGCTATTGTGGTAGCTCTTTTTCATGCAACTAATGGGCGTACAAGTCAGGCAGGGACTAGAGCAAGCGGCGCCTGAGACGATGGCGGGTATTTTTGAGTCGACTCTGTACATGCCTAGTGCTGTGTAATAGTGTGGCTACCTACCCTTGTATTGATCTTGCTTGAGTGATTGATCAGGTCATGTGGGTTGAGAGTCTGGATCACTCACTCGTGATTGAGGTAACTGACGATAGAGGTGTTGACTCGGGTCGCAAGCGGATGGGTAACATATGGTGGTTGATGTAAACGTCTTTACATTATCGAAACACGTTTATTGAGATGGTGTTTGCCCTCGATGCAAGTTGTTGGCTGAGCAGAGTGGGCTTGGTTTTCGTTCTTTAGAGAGTAAGGGCTCGTAAAAAAAATTATAAATCGAATAAACAGACTTAGACTTTAATCCAAATGGGGGAGGAATACAAAATTAAGGGAACAACATGAATATTGTATTGAATCGATGAAATTATTAAAATTATAGTAACACGTCGATATATTTAATTCATTGCTACAACTTTATATTGATACATTAAGAAAAGTTTACAGAACTACTAATTTAAACCGGAGAATTAAAAAGAAGCGAGAAAAGATCTTCTACACTCCACTCTTTGTCATCATTAGGTTGACTTGTACCTTCTTGAGGATTTGGAAGGGGTATGCTTTCAGTTATTGGAGGAGGAGCTCCAAGGTATGGGGTCTCGATAGGGTTGGAACCCGTAACCCCATGATTAGGGGCTGGATATTGATCCATTTGGGGCATGTGTAAGTAGGGCAGTGATGAGGAAGGGTTCCAATTCGGAACCCGATGGGGGTAGCTATAAGAAGGAGGAAACCAGGCTAGGTCACCTACAAAGCCTCCAAAATTCTCTTCACTCGTAGACACGAGTAAATCAGGGTTCATACTACTCATACCAGAATTAGATGGAAAAGATTGCTGCTGTGTATGAGTTTCTGATGCAGTTTTCTCCATTTCCTGGATTTTTCTTTTCTTAGATTCAACCCTATGAGCAGCATGTCTCAGCTTCTTTGTGTTGTCTGTTAGACCCGATTGTGACCCTTCAATTATCGCTTCTTTTTCTTTTTTTAGGTTGGGTATTAAATCTCTCGACAATTATGTTGTATCGCAAAAATCGTTACCAAATTCCCGTGGCACAAATAAATTTAGTAATTACAATTTTATGATAAAAAGGGATTAAAAACAAAATTGTAATTATTTACCTCAGTACGATCAATAAGAGTTTGCAGACTCTTAAGTTGTCGTTGGGGTCAACGTTTGATACCTAAATCTCTACAGCGTTTCTTCAACTGTGTTGTCCGAGTGTTAAGATCAATTGCAGCTCGTTTAATTGGTTCATTAAAATGTTCAGCTATGATTTCTTTACTTAATCCATGCCTAGAACTGCTTCCACTACCACCTGCTATGTTTTCTGAACTAGAAGGTTCGAATCCAATTGTATTGTTATCATTCTGGATCATTTGAAAATGATCCTGATTTTCTAACTCAAAGATTAACATTGATTCATCAAAATTAGTGGCTTCTATAGGTAGCAATTGCTGGTTTTCAACCAAGAACCCAGGATTCTGAAATCCTTCTAAATTTCTTTGAATTAACTGAAGGTGATCTTGGTATTGAAAATCACCCCCAAACTCAGTATTCATCTCAACATTGCCGTGATGAATTGTCTGAATTTGATCATCATTTTGTATGTTTGCCATGAATACTTGATTCATGGGGATAATCTCATTGTTTGTTGGGTGCACGTACATGAATGGATTGTAATAAGTCAAACCATCCATAAATGGATCTATAAAATAACCCATGTCAGCTGAAAAAAATTGAATACTTATAAAAACAATCATTTAAAAAGAAGTTAACCTGGAAGAAGGTATGGGGTTTGATCAAGCGCAAATCTAAGGATGAGGGCACTGGCTTTTCCAGATTAATGCTTATCTGGGAAAAAATTTCCAACTCACTTTGGAATTGCTCCATGGTTGGCATATCTGGAAGTCTGTACCATAATTCAGAATCAATCTGTTGAAAAATGTTTTTGTATGTGACCATCATTGAAATAAGACGAACTGTTTTTATATTATCTGACAAATATTATAAGTCTATTTCAGGTTGCGTGGATTCGAGATTGAACGATTAAATGAGAAAATAAGAAAATAATTAAAAAAAAATTGGAGCTAAATTTATCATTTATTAAACTTGATTATTGAGGAATAGTTATTTTAATTATTTTCTAAATAATTGATTTTGATAAAAGATGCAATTTAATAGAAAAAGATTTTTAAAGTCCAAAACAAAGAAAATATAAAAGAAAATTATAAAATGAATTTTTGGATATATATTTTCTAAATAATTTATTTTATTAGATTTAATTAATTTTATAAATTAAAAATAAATTTTCCTAATTTATTTGATTTAATTTCGTATTTAAAAAATAATTTAAATTAAAAAAAAGAAAATCGAAACAGGCCGAAGCCCGCTTCTGATTCCGCCAGCCCAGCCCAACTCCTCCGGCCCACTTTCCGCTCCAGCCCATTCCTCGCGTCCGGATACCCGCCAGCTGCTCCGGCCCCTGCCCCTGCCCCTGCCCCTGCCCCTGCCCCTGCCCCTGCCCCTGCCCCTGCCCCTGCCCCTGCCCCTGCCCCTGCCCCGTTTCTACTCACGAAAGCCCCGTGCCTCGACCCAGCCGACCGAACCGCGAGTTTCAGCCTAAAAGTTTACATTTTACCCCCCTAAACTTCCGAAAACTTCCAAAAATCACCCAAAACCCTTTATTTTTCATATAAAACCATTTTCAACTCCATTTTTTTTATCATTTTTAACCACAAAAATTCAACAAATCCTCTCCAACTTCCACCATCTTATTTCCAACTTCCAAACACTCTCCAAAAACACCAAGAACACCAAGATCAACACCAAGAACACCAAGAATACCAAGAACACCAAGATCACCAAGAACACCAAGAACACCTAGAGACACAGTCTATTAGAAATCCAGTCCAACCCTAAGCCAGTTCAGTCAATTCATTTGACGAACCTACTTGATATATATATATATATATATATATATATATATATATATATATATATATATATATATATATATATATATATATATATATATATATATATATAATTATAGTTATTTATATTATTTATTGTTTATGTCTTTTAATTATAAGTCATTTACATTATTTATCGTTTTATGTCTTTTAATTATAGTCATTTACATTATTTATCATTTTATGTCTTTTAATTATAGTCATTTATCTTATTTATCGCTTTAAGTCTTTTAATTACTGTAATTTATATTATTTATCGCTTTATGTCATTTAAATACAGTTATTTATATTATTTATCGCTTTCAAATTTATTTATATTCCGCAACTCTTATTGTTTATTCCACATATTATCTTTAATATATATTTCTGTCACACAGTAAACGGTGCGAACCTTTATTTGTGGTGATCAGTCATTTTATTTTTATCACAATCAAAACATTAGAAAAAAAATAAATAATAGATGTCTAGAATGCTAGAGTCATCGAACTCCATTGAAGGCGCTTGACTTGAAGTACCCTCTCCTCGAGAGAAATCAGGTCAGAGCATGACTGATTGCTCATTGAAAATTTGTTTTCCATGACTCAACTTTCAGTATGAGTTTGTATATGAATAAACTAGTGGTGGGAGAGGATGAGATTGAAAGATTGTGGATATGAATGATACTACATGTCTATATATATAGCATCTTGCAGCTGGAACTGAAAGGACAACCTATGTCTTATTACTGAAATTCAAACTAACTACAGTAGGATATTGATTATTACTGAGTGTCGTTTTATTTTCAAAATTCACTACTTGACTCCGGTAATAACGGGATATCGAAGAGACTTTTTGGAATAAATGTGAATATAGTGGTGTCGTTTATTGATTATTTTAATATACATACTGATGTAGACTGTTGATTATTAGTGATGCAATGTCATATAAAACCAGAAAACTCCTTATCTATTGCCTCGGTGTTGAATTTCGGGGACGAAATTCTTATAAGTGGAGGAGAGTTGTAACGCTTCGTTTTTGGCGTTAACGTTAAAGTTAACGTTGATTATATTAGAAGCATATTTTTAAATAAATGTGAATAAATTTAATTAGGAAGCAGAATGAATTTAATTAGGAAGTGGACTATAGAATTAAATCTCGTTTTCCGGAACGTTCGTTTTTTACGGAATAATTATTTTTATCGAATAATAATAATAATAATAATAATAATAATAATAATAATGGTTGGAAGGTAAAATATGTCATAATAAGAACTTATATAAATCTAGTTTTGTGCTAATTAAAAATAGGAAATCATAGTGCAAGGACTTGTTATGCCAATAGCTAAAGGTCACATGGATCCACCTCCTTTTTTTTTTGTTGGGCAACGACTTTGAGGAAGTTTTAGGACTTGGTTTATTTTTTCTTGATTGGCAGCCCAACTACTCTTCAATTATGGGTTGGGTCACCTAAATACATAGACATATGGACTAGTGATTATGTCAAGCCTAGAACATTCTTATTAGACGTGAAACCCTTACACTCTCTCAACTCCCTCTTGTTTGTTGCTGCTGCCAAAAGTGTTGGAAGAAAGGAGCAGGTTCGATTGATCTTTTTGTCAAGGTAGTAACGAGTGAAGTGGAGGGTCCAAATATTCACACTAGGGGTAACAAGTTCTATTCTTTTTGCCTTTCTCTATTTTTTCTTCTAGCCGATTCATGCATATACACACACATCCTCGTGTGTGCTCGTGTATGTGTATGGGTGTTCATGATTTGTATGGTTGAAACTTTAATATTCTACCTCAACGGTCTTAATCCTTGTCTTAATGGGTTTAGGAGTTGAAATCCTAGACCCTAATGTCATTTTCTGATTTTCACTGTTTTGGGGTCTTCTTGGAAAATTCATATAAACTCGTGTATTTGGTCATTTGGGGTGAATCATATCTTTCTGGAAAGGTCTAAGTGTCTAGTTTCTATATTCAAAAGTCCATGGTTTGATTCGTGTGTTAGCTTAAGTGAAAGTTGCAATCTTCACCGGCTGGTCCAGGACTGTCCTGCACAGTGAATTCCGTTTTTAAAAATTCATAGTTAAATGTACACAAATCATTTCAGGGCAAGGCCAGTGGGAAATGTTCAGTACATGTGTCTAGTTTGTTTACACCAAATTTGAGAACGTAATTCCTTCTGATTATCATTCTTGGTTAATAATTTTGAGGGTAGGTCTTGTGACTGTTTTTGTAATTTATGGTGATTTGGTGGATTTTTCGTTTGCAAATGGATAATGCAAATGACCTGAGGTCAGTCCCTGTGACCTTGTCCTTGGGTCTAGTTTACCCTTGATTTTTATTGGAGTTTATTTTCAATCCCTTCTTGGTTTAATATTACAAATCTTGTCGTGCAAAAATCAGCTTTGCTGTCAAGTATTCTTTCGTGGTTTATGGTATTGGTTGCGGCAAAGAGTTCGTAGCGGGTGTTTGGTCCTATATATGTTTATTAAATATAATTAATAACCTGAATGATGTATTTATAAGGTAAAGGGAAGGTATGGACACGGTACGTGTCGAGTATCAGGAAAATACATGTGTATTTATATAATTATAAGTAATAAATATAAACGTTAATTCCTTCTAACCAGTACCACGTGGAATGTAGGTTCTGGGAAGAAAGTGAGTTCTTGAGTATCACGTGCTTGTGTGTGCAACCTACTTCTACTTATCAGGCGAGTCTTCTCACTATACTATAGGTGATATTGCATGCGTAGGAAGGAATATAGGTTAGACTAAGGTAGTCTTACCTGTTATAATAATTGTATGAATTATTGCTATGATAATGATTGTTTGTGGACGGGACGGGAACAGCCCGCGAGCCAAAAGGCGGAACGGGAATAGCCTGCGAGTCATTAGACGGAACGGGAAAGCCTGTGAGCGATAAGACGGAACAAGAACTGCTCGTGAGTCATCAGGCGGAACAGGGATAGCCCGCGAGTCTCATGGACATATGAATGGTTATGATGTGTTGTATGTTATGTGATGGATCATATGGTATTTTGAGGAACTCACTAAGCTTTGTGCTTACCCTTTCCCTATATAAACTATTGTTTCAGGTACATCAGGTACCATGGATGGCAAGGCGTGACGTGTATACACTATGCTGCTTCTTTGAAGGACTGTTTTTGAATTAATCTTTAGCTATATTGTGATTTCGTTAACTTTTGTTAATCCTGGAATGTTTTCATTAAACATATAAGTTATGGAATTTTATGAAAATTAATTAAGTGGCTTTTCTTATACCGAAGTGTTCATTTAAAATTTTTTAAATTTACCCTAAAATTTTGGAATGTTACAGTAATGTTGGTTATTCTTTCTTATATGAAAGGAGTAATTGGAGTTTGAAGTAAAGAAGTAGCATCCAACCTATTTGTGTTTAACACTACTATCATGCATACATATTATGTACTATGTGTTGCATAACTATTACCTGTGTATGACATGAAATGAGTTTAATAAAAGTTTTCCAAGCATATATATTATTTTGTTTTGCAAAGATGTTTAGATCATTTTTCCCATGCATTGCATATAGGTAGGGATGGATCGAGTGAACCTTGTTTGGACTTGAGATGTTTCAGGATGGATAGCCACCTTTGAGATGTTATACCCATGTAGAGGGCCTTTTGGGATGGATAGCCACCCGCGAAGATGTCTTGGGATTGTTCGTGCCTATAGGGAATCGTGTGAGGGAGTTGCTAACCCTCATGTGGCTAGTGTTATGGCCTCTAGTCCTAGTTTGGCCTATCAGGGGATCGAGTGACATGATTTGTGTGTGTTATTTGTGAACTTTGGTAAGTTCTATCGTGGTGAGTTGGACTTCTATGAGATGGATAAGGGTTGGGATAGTTGCATCATGCATTGCATTGCATTTCATGACTATCCATGTTTTGACTAAACCTTTTGATGTACATTGCTTCTAAAACTTTTGTGATAAATTTTGTAAAGAGCTTGGAAGTATTTGAAAACTACTTTTAGGGGTTTGTCTCAAGTGTAGGAGTTATCCTTTCACTTTCAATGAGATAAGCTCCGGGTAAACTCACTAGGCATTTCAATTACCTAACTTATTTTGATGTATACTCAGGTTGATGCTAGAAGGTTGAGGCATGAGCGAGGATATTTAGAGGACCACAACATGTGTGGCCATTTAGACTGTGTTTTGTTACTAAAATTGTGATACCACCTCGCTATAACGTTTCGTTAACCTAAATATTGTGTTTTTGGGACCTAAATTCGGCAATGAAGATCTTTTAACTTGAATGAATGGTTGAAAATTTGGTAATGAATGTTTTATAATTTATACCTTAGCGAGCGGTGTCACATTTATGTATCATTTTCACTGCAAAATGGAGTTCCAATATTTGCTTCAAATGTCAATATGGAACTTTTCACATAATGTTTCGATGAAAATAATCATTAAAAGTTATAAAATAAAATGACTAGTGGTCAATGTGGAATCTTTTGAAAGTATGGGTGGTTTTTATGGAACAAACACATATAATGGTTAAACCGAAATTTTGGTCAAACTACAGTGGCTTTTATGTTATTAACCCTAAAATTAACAATAATAATAATAACACTAAAAATAAAATGTTAATAATAATAGTGATGATAATAATAATAGAAAAAAATAATAACAATAATAATCTAAATAATATTAAAAGACAATAAAAGACAAAATACGAAAAAACAAAAAACAAAACAAAACAAAACAAAAATAACAAAGAAACAACAAAAGGACGAAATAAACAAAAAAGAAAAAAAAACAATAAAATGATAAAAAAAGATGGTGCGTCAAGCAATTTGAAGGATGCGTAAAGAAAAAAACTTTATAATAATAATAAATGAAAAGACAACAAAAGACAAAAATGAGATAAAACAAAACAATTAATCAAATTCGGGGTTATATAAATTAAAAAATTAATTTAATTGAAATACTTTTTTAATTTGACCGGTGTTGGAATGGCACAAAATAAAATGAGGATCTTAGACTCTCCCCATCAATGCCCTCGGGGAATCGCTCGCGAATTTTTATTCTATAAAAGTTAAAAATTGAAAACCAAATGGTGGCCTCGGCCACTTGAGGAGACCTGAATCAGTGCTTTCTTTATAATTTAATAATGGAGATAATTTTTTTGTTTACTTTAACTTTCCACATGTCAAAGTTCTATTGGTTCATAAAAATATTTATCAAATAACATTTATGATCTTAAAAATCTAACATTATCTCAATAAAAAATACTAAAATTCGTAAAAAAACGATTCTCTATATATAGAGTATAATATTGACATACTTCATATTCAATCCCACCTTTTCGTTTATAATCTTTTTTGCTTTCATATTTGATATCATGGATCCTTCATATCCAAATTTCGTTTTATATCTTGATCTGCCTCAAGATTATGACAACTTTAGTTATGAAAGCTCTTTGTTTTTCTCAAACATTAATCAAATTTCTGTCACTGAGAATACCCAAACCTCAGAAAATGTTGAAAAGAATATGAGAGGCGATAAATGGGATGTTGATGAAGACATTGCTTGAATGTCGGCATATTGTCTCGTTCGTGGAGATGAGGTTCGTGGCAAAAACCAAAAAAAATCTCATTGTGGGCACAAGTGAAGGAGCTATATGATGCACATCAAGCGGAAAACACACATGATGTTAGTAACAAAAACATCGCTCAGATGAAAGGTTGTTGGAAACGACTTAACAAAAGTGCTAGCAAAAGGGTTAGTGCATATCGAGAAGCATATAGACTAAAAAGTGGAATGAGTCTAAAAGATGTTGAAAATGAAGCTCATAAAAGTGGGAGTAAGTTTAATGATGCTATTATTTTCAATGAGGTTATGTGTAAAAATGTAAAGTGGGCATTACAACTTGATCGTGACACAACACGTTCCCGTCTTGAATTTGAAGTGGGTAACGAAAAAGGTGGCGATTCGACTAAAATATCCAGGACTACCAAAGAAGGGGAACATTTTGTCCCTTATAACCTAGAAACGCCAATTAATGGTGGTTCAACTATTAAACGTCCAATTGGTAGAGATGCGGCTAAAGAAAAGAAAAACGTAAGGCTTTTAATGAAATTATTGCAGAACTTCGTGCAATGAGTCTTACTAAAGATGAGAAAGTTGAAGTCATGAAAAAAAGACTTGATTTAGATCAACAAAGAGATAAAAAAATGGAAGAAAGGGAGATAATAAATATGCAACTTGTGCATTTAACGCACTGCTACAAAAGGAACCCATATCGCATGATGAAGAAAACATGAAAGTTTTACGGAAACAATATGGAAGAAAGGGAGATAAAGAAGATGCAACTTGTGTGTTTTTATTTTCAGTATGTTTTTAATGCATTTGTAAGATACTTTATTTGTAGTTTTGTATTTGTATTTGTAAGATATATCATTATGTAGTATTGTATTTTAGGCATTTGTAAGATATTTTATTATATAGTTTGTATTTCACTTACCCAGAGGTTAGCCATGGGTCATTGATATTTTCTTTATTGCACATGGAGTTGTCACTATCAACTTTATTGCACACAGAGTTGTCGAATTCATCTTATCAATTAGCAAATCTAACATTATATTTACTTCCATGTGTCAAACTTTTTATTGGACGTTTGAGTTTTATCTTGATAAAATAATTTAACATTAGCTTTTATAAAAAACCAAAAATCATTATTTTTTGTATAAATAAAGTATCACGATTGCATACTTTCATATCCAACCTAACTTTTCCTTTCTTATATCTTTGACAAATGTCTCAGTATGAAAACTTAGAAGCAGATTCTAATTTTTCAAATTCGAGTGTATATGATGAATGGGAAGAACGTGTTGCTCAACAAAATTGGCAAGTTGATGACATTATCAATGAATCACTCATAACCATGCCAACTATGATTGTAGGAGATCGGCCTCTAAGAGCAAGAATGAGGAACTGTGATCAGGAACGCGATAAAAGTGAGGCACATTTGATGGAAGAATACTTCGTTGACAATCTAACATATGATCAAGCAACCTTCCAACGTAGGTTTCGAATGCAAAAACCATTATTCCTCATTATAGTGGAAGCCATTACAACCAACTACATACATTTTCAACAAAGACGTGATGCCACAAGTAAACTAGGTCTTTCACCATTGTAAAAATGTATCGAATCTATGTTGGTGTTGGTGTATGGGACACCGGTAGATGTACAAGATGAATATTTGAGAACGAGTGAAATTGTTACAAGGGGATGCTCTTATAAAGTTCATAAAAGGTGTCATTTCATGCTTTAGTGAATAGTACCTAAGAAAGTCCAATAAAAGTTGCCTCGGAAACACTACTCCATGTTGGGGAAGATCGTTCCAGGCATGATATGTAGTATTGACTGCATGCACTAGGAATGGAAAATTTTCCCTACCGGCCGGGCTGGGTGTATATATACAGGTAGAAGTGGTAAACCAACAATCATTTTAGAAGCCATTGCATCATATGGCTTATGGATATGGTACACATTCTTCGAAACACCAAGTTCGTGTAATGACATTAATTATCTCCGTCAGTCTCCTATTTTTGATGATGTCTTAGCAGGTCTAGCCCCAAAGGTGAGTTACATCATGAATGGTCTAAAAAGAATAAGACATATTATCTCACTGATGACATATATCCATCATGGGCTACCTTTGTCAAGTCAACAACTTTTCCACAACTTTTGAAACATAATTTGTTCGCTGAACATCAATAAGCCACCAAAAAAGATGTTGAACGAGCTTTTAGAGTTCTACAAGCTTGTTTTGCATTTTTTTCGACACCCATGTCTTGTGTGGGACAAGGATATGATGGGAAAAACTATGATTGCACGTATCATCCTTCATAATATGATCATTAAGGAAAAACGACACACATACCTTAACTATTATGATCCATCTAAGTTTCTAAATGACATGACTACAAACCAACAATGAAGATTCTCTATTGAAGACTGTGAAGAATCTTTTCAATACTCTACTGAACGAATTGCAGACCTATCCAGATATATGATCAATAGGGCACAACTTTGCAATAGAGAAATTTGTAATGCTCTAAAAATGATTTGTTTGAGCACATATGACAAAAATTCAGAATTGATGAATAATTACGTAGTTTTTATTTTTTGTAGTTGTAATTTTACGTTTCATGTAATGATTTTAACTTAATTTATCTATTTTATGAAACATATTTGATTAATGTAAAACAATTTTATGTACTTTGATTTAGTTTTTATATCTAAAATAAATAATTTATTTATTTTGAAATAAAATAATTATTTTTAATATTTCTAATAAAGGTAAAGAAATAAAAAAATTACTAATAAAAAAATGGTTTAGATTGGATTGTTGATGGGGTTTAAAAATTGGATTAGATTGAGTTGTGTAGGTGGAAGAGAGAGAAGTTAGTTTTTTAATAGGAAAATTGGGTTGTGTTGAGTTGGGAGTAGTCTTAGGAGGTGTTTAATATAGATTATTTAACTCAATAAGCACTTTTGGATAAAAATGCTTATTAAATTATGACTTTTCAAAAAAAAAGTTTTTTAGAAAAATATTTAAATTAGCTTATTGATCTAAAAAGTTATAAGTTGATAAACCATTTTAAAAAAGTGTGTGGATTAGATTTTATATTTGTAAAATGACCAAAAAGAGAGGGAAAAGGGGTTTGAAAGTTCATTAATGATATTTTTGTCAAAACAAAATTTCCTCCTTTTCTAAAAGCTAATAAGTTAGCTATTTCTAACTTTACTTACAACTTATTAAGAGTTTATAAAAGATTTAGGGTACTCTTATACGTACTCCCCTCGTTAAAATTACTTAATGCACCCATTTGACATGACTTTTTGTCTTTTTGTTGTTCTCTTTTATTTTATGGGGCTACTATCCGTATTCCCTCTATGGGAATATAAGGATTAAAATATGCAAATTTCAATCATATGTCCTTCTGTCACTCTTCCTTTCTCCATCACACGATTTGACCATGAAAACAATAAAGACATTAAAAACTTATCTTTAGTGTAGCAATTTCCTGTTACAGGAAATTAGGATTTATTTTAAAATAAAAACAAAAAAACATTAAAAAACTTATCTCGTATTCTCTTTCTAGAAAATTTCCAATCCCATAACTCACTATTCTATTCTACTATTATTGAATTACACCACTATCAAAATGAGATATGATATATCTTATTTTTAAATACTTTGTACATTTCAAAAAAGTAATTTATCATCATTTGAAACTTGCAATTCCTAATAAATAATGTATAATTTTATTATATTTTACACATTTCGAAAATAATTGAACATTTTATTACAACTTGTAAATATTAACGAATAACCTATCTATAAATTGATAACTTTTATACATTTCAAAAAATAATTATTTACTTTTTTACAACTTGCAAATATTATAGAACAATATATCATTTGATATATAATTATTACACATTTCAAAAAAATAATTCATCACTTTTCTTGTAACTTGCAAATTAAAAAATTATATATAATCCATTATAAATACCAATTACTAGTTCATAACAAAAATCATCACCATTGTTCATTTCTTTAGAAATTTCTAAGATTACTCTAACTATAATATATTTGAACCAAATCAAATGGCAAATTTTCATCCAAATGAAGCAACTGAGGCTGTCAACAACACATCGACATTTTCTACAAATTTGGTAAGATATTTAAGTTTATTACTATATATTTCACTTTGTTATATAATCACAAAAGGTAACCAAATATTAACAACAAAGTCATTTTTAGGTGTTCGAATCTTGTCAAGATTTAATAGATTGGGCTCAAAAATTAGGATGTTCTCTTGGATACATTATTATATCAAAACAAGAAAGGTAAGAGCAAGTGGGCTATTAACAAAAGTTTTGCTTATGTGTGATCGTGGTGGTATTTACAAAAGTAATAAAATTTATGGTGGACATAGGGACTTAATTGTCCATTTAAATTGAAGGGAAAATATTCGAAATTGTATATTTTGGACGTTAAGTTTGGTATGTGAAAAACATAACCATGAACCAGCAGAACATTTGGAGGGCCATCCATTTGTAATCCGTTTGTCTGATAATGAAACGCGTTTAGTAGCCGATTTGTCAAGATTAAATGCAAAGCCATGTGATATTTTATCGACACTGAAGGAGCAAAACCCAGAAAATGTTTTTACGCTAAAAACCATATACAATGCACGATAAGATCAAAATGAACGCGAAAGCAGGTAACAACGAAATGCAAGTTTGCAAGAAGGGGGTTATACTTATTTTTATCGTGCAAACGATATAACTAATGAGTTGGAAGATTTATTTTTTATTCATCCAACATCGTTACAGTTATGGCATGTATTTCCATACGTAATGTTGATGGATGATACATATAAGACAAACAAGTATAATATGCCTCTTCTTGATATTGTTGGAGTAAGTCCAACTAATTTGACCTTTTGCATAGCATTTGTATTTAGGCATAAAGAAAAGGAATTCAACTATACTTGGGATTGCCTAAAGTCAATAATAAACAAATGTGTTTGCCATCAAGTCATCGTCACAGACAGAGAGTTGGCACTGATGAAAGCATGCAAAAAAGTATTCCCAGATGCTAAACATTAACTTTTTAGATGGGATATATCTGAAAGTATTAAGACGAAATGTAGAAATTCAATAAGGTCACTACACACTTGGTATGTCTTCACCAAATGTTGGGCGTCATTAGTCGAGTCTCAAATAGAGGAAGCATATGACTTTAATTTGGCAAAACTCGAAACAATGTTGCTCGAATATAAAGGTATTGCTATCATATTCTTAATATATTCAATAATAATTATGGTTTAAATTGATATAAATATTGACTTACTGAAGCAAATGCTACTATTACCTATGAACCTAGAAATAATTCGTATGGACGAGGACGTGGTCGTGGACGTGGACGAGGCCGTGGTCGCGGTCGAGATCATTTTAACCAAAACCAAAATTTTGGGCACGGTTATACTCAGGGTCGTGGACGCGGTCATCCTTATAACCGTGGGCGTGGTCAAAGAAACAATAATCAACACACTCCACAAGGAAATAATGTCCAACCACAAGAAAAAAGAAATGATGCCGGAACATCACAGAACCCCGGAGGTTCTTGTTATAGATGTGGTAGCACAGGTCATTGGTCAAGGACCTGTTGTACAGATCCCCATCTCTGTAAACTTTACCAAGATTCCATTAAAGGAAAGGGGAAAGAAGTCAACCTCATCGATGGTGTTGATCTAGGAAACATTGAACTAAACACTCTTGACTTTTGCAATGATTTAGACATCCTAGAAAACTAGTTTCCTTTTGTAACATGTTTTTAATTTTTTATTGTAATGTTTTTCTTTCTTAATGAAGTTTTTTCGAGTCACTTTTATTAAAATTGTGTTCATAACTCATCATTTATTTTTCTTATATGAAGTTCAAAATGAGTTCAACTGGAGCACAAAACCAAGGAAATCTTGGCGAACTCTTAATAATTGATTGTGGTACCACATACACCATCTTGAAAACAAAGAAATATTTTTCCACACTAAAACCCGTAAAAGGGCACATAAATACAATATCAGGTCCTGTAGACTTGATTGTAGGAGCAGGAAATGCTTGTTTCATGTTACCTAATGGTACGAAGTTTGTAATTAGTAATGCGTTATTTTCCCCAAAGTCAAATAGAAATTTTTTGGGTTTTAATGATATATATCTTAACGGATATGACACATTCACCAAAACAATAGGAAACAAGAAATATATGTTTATAATAAATGAAAACCATATATTGGAGAAATTACCACAATTTGATTCTGGTTTACATTTTACATATATAAATATAGTTGAGTCAAATTTGGTGGTTAAAGAAAAATTTTGTGATCCTAGAATATTTAGTTTGTGGCATGACAGGCTGGGCCATCCAGGATTAACAATGATGCGCCGAATAATTGAAAATACATTTAGGCATCCATTGAAGGACCATAAGTTCCCTCAAATAGGTAATAAGAACCCGTGTATTTCTTGTTCCCTTGGGAAATTAATTACAAGACCTTCACCAATGAAAGTTGAAAGGGAATCACCTAGATTTCTAGAAAGAATTCAAGGAGACATATGTGGACCAATTCATCCACCTTCTGGACCATTTAAATACTTTATGGTCTTAATTGATGCATCAACTAGATGGTCTCATGTTTGCTTATTATCAACTCGTAACATGGCATTCTCAAAATTCCTAACTCAGATTATTAAACTGAGAGCACATTTTCCTGATTATAACATCAATAAAGTGAGACTTGATAATGCAGGTGAGTTTACGTCTCAAGTATTTAATGATTATTGTATGTCTATAGGAATTACTGTTGAGCATCCAGTTGCACATGTACACACTCAAAATGGTTTAGCAGAATCACTAATTAAACGTCTCCAATTAATAGCTAGACCATTAATAATGAGAACAAAACTTCCTGTTTCCATATGGGGTCATGCAATTTTACATGCTGCATCACTGATTCGTATGAGACCAAGTGCATATCATACACATTCTCCCCTTCAACTTGTTTCTGGAAAAGAACCAGATATATCCCATCTTAAAATTTTTGGAAGTGCAGTATATGTTCCTATTGCTCCACCACAACGTACAAAAATGGGTCCTCAAAGGAGGTTGGGAATATATGTTGGTTTTGAAAAAAATTCAATAATAAGATATCTTGAACCTTTGACAGGTGATATGTTTACAGCACGTCTTGCTGATTGCCATTTCAATGAAGAAAATTTCCCAACGCTTGGGGGAGAAATGAAAACCCAAGAAAAGAATGTTTCATGGTATGAACCTTCTTTATCATATCTTGATCCCCGTACACAAGAATGTGAGATAGGTGTTCAAAAAATAATACATTTGCAAGAAGTTGCAAATCAATTACCTGATGCATTTACTGATACAAAAAGAGTTACTAAATCATATATACCTGCTATTAACGCTCCAGCTCGAATTGAACTCCCAGATAGACAATCTGATGAAAAAGTAACTCAAGAATCCAAAGCACGCCTGAAGCGTGGAAGGCCATTTGGTTCTAAGGATGCAAATCCTAGAAAAAGAAGAGGAATGGAAAATATATTTGAGCATAATGAAAGTGTTCATGAAGAAACACAAAATAACATTACTTCCCCAGTTGAGGAAATAAATGATAAGGAGATTGAAATTAATTATGGTCATATAAAAATAGTAAGGAGCCAATATGAATTAGAAGATATAATATTTTCTTATTCAGTTGCATGCAATATTATCAATGAGGATCCAGAACCACAATCTGTCATTGAATGCCAAAATAGGCAGGATTGGGGTAAATGGAAAGAGGCCATGCAAGCTGAATTAACATCTCTCAATAACAGAAAGGTTTTTGGACCTATTATACTCACACCTGGAGTTGTGAAACCATTGGGATATAGATGGATTTTTATACGAAAAAGAAATGAGAAAAATGAAATTGTGAGATACAAAGCCAGGCTCGTTGCTCAGGGTTTTTCTCAAAGGCCGGGAATCGATTATGAAGAAACATATTCTCCTGTTATGGATGCAATCACTTTCAAATATTTAATCAGTCTAGCAGTTTCTGAAAATTTAGATATGCATCTTATGGATGTTGTTACTGCTTACTTATATGGATCACTTGGCAGTGATATATATATATGAAAATCCCCGAAGGATTTAAAATGCCATAAGCATTAAGTGCAAAACCCAAACAAATGTATTCTATCAAACTGAAAAGATCATTGTATGGGTTAAAGCAATCTGGACGTATGTGGTACAATCGTCTAAGTGATTACTTAATAAGCAAAGGCTATAAAAACAATACTATTTGTCCGTGTGTATTTATTAAGAAAACAACATCTGGATATGTGATTATAGCCGTCTATGTTGATGATCTGAACATTATTGGGACGAATAAAGAAATCCTTGAAGTGATTGAATTTTTAAAGAAAGAATTTGAAATGAAAGACCTTGGGAAAACCAAATATTGTCTTGGTTTACAGATTGAGCATATGCCAAATGGGATACTTGTCCATCAATCGAACTATACAGAAAGGGTCTTGAAATGTTTTAATATGGATAAATCCAAACCTTTAAGCTCTCCAATGATTGTTAGATCACTAAATATTGACAAAGATCCATATCGCCCTTGTGAGGAAAATGAAGAAATTCTTGGTCCAGAAGTACCATATCTTAATGCAATTGGAGCTCTTATGTATCTTACTAATTGTACTAGACCTGACATTTCTTTTGCAGTAAATCTATTAGCAAGATTTAGTTCATCTCCAACAAAAAGACACTGGAATGGAATCAAGCACATATTACGATACCTTCGCGGAACTACTGATTTAGGTTTATTTTTTCCTAATAGTTCAAAACAAGGCTTGATTGGGTATGCAGATGCAGGTTACCTGTCTGATCCTCATAAAGCTAGATCTCAAACTGGATATGTATTCATGAATGGAGGTACTGCAATATCTTGGCGTTCTCAAAAGCAAACACTCGTCGCCACATCTTCAAATCATGCAGAAGTAATTGCTCTAAATGAAGCTAGTAGAGAATGTACATGGTTAAGATCGATGACACAACTTATCCTGACTTCTTGTGGAATTGATAAAGATAAATCTCCAACCTTAATCTATGAAGATAATGCAGCATGTGTCGCTCAAATGAAAGAATGGTACATCAAAAGCGACAGGACAAAACATATTCCTCCAAAGTTTTTTGAATACACTCAAGAGCGTATAAAGAATCAACAGATTGAACTAAAATATGTTCAATCTAGCAACAATGCAGCAGATCTTTTCACAAAGGCACTTCCTACCAAGATCTTTAAAAAACATGTTCATGGTATTGGAATGAGACATCTACACAATACATAATGGTCATTCGATATCTAAATGAGGGGGAGTCAACTAGACACTGCACTCTTTTTCCCTTCGCTAAAGTTTTTTCCCACTGGGTTTTCTTTAGCAAGGTTTTTAATGAGGCAGTACTTCAAAGTTGAAGTCTGATGTAGAATGATGTCATTCAAGGGGGAGTGTTACAAGTAATTGGTGAATGACAACATTATGTCATCACTTTGCATTTACCAATTAAACAACTATATTTGAATAGTAGACTTGGTAGTATAAATAGACCATCAATGTAAGGAAGAAAATGCATCTCATATCAACTCTTTCACAAGTGATATAAACTCTCTCTACTCTCTCCAATCTCTCAATCTTTCTTTCTTTCTTCATCTATATTCTAGTTTTTAGTTTGTTCATAATTGTCGTGGTAACGCTGAATTTATAACAATATATATATATATATATATATATATATATATATATATATATATATATATATATTCGAAAGATATATATATTTACAGATAAATATGGTTTGAATGATTAAAATAATGGTTTTATCTTAATTCGAATTCAAAAAGGTTTATCTGATCACCACATGGAGGCTATAAATAGGGAGCCTCAAACCCCCCCATAACCTGCGATTTTTGACTCTCTCTTCCCAAGGATTTTCGGCCAAGACTCCAGCTAGGGTGTGACTGCATTTGAGGCAAGAGATTTGTGTTGCTTTGCTTCCAAGATTCACTAAAGGTTGGTTTTTCTTAATCTCTTCTTTTAGTTTATATTTTTTGGGCCTT
The DNA here is from genome assembly GCA_023525715.1 of Cichorium intybus. NCBI lineage: Eukaryota > Viridiplantae > Streptophyta > Magnoliopsida > Asterales > Asteraceae > Cichorium > Cichorium intybus. Next base: position 74,401,507 of record CM042009.1, on the reverse strand, counting down.
TTAGGATTTGTTATATGTTTAACTAGAAGAAAACTTAGATCTATATAGGTTGCATGTAAACTTAGGAGTTTTGGTTCATAGTTGCAGAAAACCTTTCAGTGGCATCAGAGCTATTTGGTTTGTTTTCTTGTTAAATTGCTATAACTATATCCTGTAAATTAGGGTTTAATGGTTTTAAACCCTAATGTGGCCATTTTGAAAATTAGGGTTAGGGTTTGAAAACCCTGGCCGGCCCCCTCCTGCTTGGCGTGATTTTAGGATAGGTATAGAAGCCTTTCTATTTTGGTAACTTTAATTGTTTAAATAGATAAACCTTAAACCTCTTATCCTTATAATCGAAAATTAGGGGATAATGATAGGTTAAATTAATTTGATTATTTTGTGACACCTATCTGCAATATTAATTAATTTAATTAATTGTTTAATTAAAAGATAATTAAATCGGGTTTTAATGGTTTAATTTAATTTTAAATTTAATAGCTTAAATCGACGATAAATTAAAAGATAAACCAGAAACAATTTTTTAAAGGTTTAAAAAAATTACATCTTATATATATTATAACTAGGAAATTATTTTTATATGTATGAGATTAAATGGTTAGTCAAATCATTAGTAGGCCTCATTCACGAAGCTGGTTTATAAAGTGGGTATAAGGAGACTGCCTATAAAATGGCGGTCTAATGGGTGAACACTCTCGCCCACCGCTCGCCTGATCAGTGGAGGGTCGTTAGCCGAACAGGTTTGATAGGACCGCCTAATAATCACTAAAAGTATAATGATTCAAAGTACTAGAACACTTAATAAAATCCCAATCTACTTACTTTAGGAAAAATGTGAATTGGTGCTAACCCATGAAATTGCACATTGCACTTTATGAAACATTGGTGGAGCATGTGTGGTTTACCGGCACGCCAATTGGGGTTCATAAAGAGTTGTAATGGGTTTCTCGGGTGTTGTCATTATTGATGGAGCGTGTATGGTTTACCGGCACATCAATTAGAGATGACAACTGACCCCAAGAGTACCAAGCTAATTTGCATGGTTATGCACACCCGATTTGTGATCCTCGGTATCCCAGTCACAAACAGTAGGGCTCATCCGAGATTAAAACATGCTATTGAACAGTTCAATAAATCTCAAAGAATCTAGGAATTCCATTTTAATATGATTATCTTTCCGCGGTGGAATTGGCTGAATCGTCATTCGCCTACCTTATAAAATTTACAATATTGATTACGGCATCCCTCTTCGAGATTGTAAATTGTTATTGTAGGATCTTAGCCTTATAATTATTATTATTGGGTTATTATAAGGATTATTATTAATATCTAATTAAAACTATCTTCTTTTATAGACGTCTTCTGCTGATCAAACCGCCCCCCAATCAAACTCCAATGTTACCTCTATCTTGTCATTATGCTCCAAAGTTACGTTGGATGGTACCAACTATAATAACTGGATCCGTAACATCAAGATGGCTCTAAGGTTTGAACATAAAGAGTATGTTCTGGAAACCGAGCTTGTTGAAATTGATCCCGATACTGCTACTCCCGAAGAAATCGCTCAATACTCAAAACATTCTGATGATGCAACCAAAGTGGCTTGCATCATGATAGCTACAATGAACCCAGAATTGCAAAGAATATATGAAGACTACTGGCCTTATAAAATGCACAAAGAGCTGGCAGAAAAGTTCCGGAAGCAGGAGCGCATAGAAAGGCGCGAGGTAGTCAAAGCTTTCACCAATGCAAAGCCAAAGGATGGAGAGTCCATCTCCAACCACGTGCAGAGGATGCAAGGATACGTGGAAAGGCTTAGGAAGCTTGAGATGCCAGTTCACGAGGATTTGGCTGTAGACATAGTGCTAAATTCTCTACCTAGTTTATATGACCAGTTCACGCTGGCGTATCATCTGAACAACTCTCAGGCCACTCTGGCCGAACTGCATCGCGTGCTCCGCACCGCTGAGGACGGAATGAAGGGTAAGAGTGTACCCGCTACTAATGAAGTCGTCCTGGCCATTACTGGTGGAAGGGGAAAGAAGAGAAAGGGCCCTCCCAAGCAGAATTGGAGGGAAAAGGTGCATGTTGGATCGTCCAGCAACGGCTCCAAACCCACGACTTCTGGCATTCCTCATAATGCTAATCCCAAGGAAGCAGAGTGCTTCTATTGCAAAGCAAGGGGCCATTGGAACAGAAGCTGCCCTACATACCTGCAAGATTTGAAAGATGGCAAAGTCAAGCCGTATTCAGCAGGTATTTACACTATCTTTAAAAACTCACCATCTTCCGTTTCTTGGGTCCTTGATACAGGATGTGGTTTTCACATTTGTTCTGATTTGCAGGGCCTAAGGGAAAGCAGGGAGGTGGAGCACGGTAGACTCAATCTGATCATGGGGAATAGGAGATCGTTGCCTGTGACCAAGATCGGGACTTATAGTTTAGTGCTCAGTAGTGGTGTTTGTTTAGAACTATTTAAATGCTGTTATTCGCCAGAAATGGCAAGGAATATTATTTGATTTCATGTATTGTTTAGACGAGGTTTACAGTTTTAATTTGATAATAGTAATGGTTCCATTTCTGTTTTTCAATGGCAGTTCTGTATTTACTGCTTTACCTTGTGATGGTGTGTATGAAACTGTGCAATGTGTAGACAATTTAGGTCATAGTGTAAACTTTATTGATTCTTCTAGTGGTGTAGAAAAGGCGTGCTTGTGGCACTGTCGTCTTGGGCACATTAACAAGAAACGCATTACCCAACTCCAAAAGGATGGAGTGTTGGAATCATTCGACCTCAAATCGGATGATGTATGCGAATCTTGTCTTTTGGGCAAGATGACAAAATCACCTTTCAAGGGTTCCTTTGAAAGAGGTGAAGGTCTTTTGGACATCATACACACAGATGTGTGTGGTCCCTTCAGATCTACCACAAAAGACGGCACACGGTTTTACGTGGCCTTCACTGACGATTTATTAGATACGGTTATATCTACTTAATCAAACACAAGTCAGACACCTTTGAAAAGTTCAAAGAGTTCAAAAATGAAGTTGAGAATCAATTGGGCAGGAAGATAAAGATGCTCAGGTCCGACAGAGGCGGAGAGTATCTTAGTATCGAGTTCCTAGACTATCTAAAGGAATGTGGAATAGTTTCACAGTTATCGACTCCTCGGACACCACAGTTGAACGGTGTTGCCGAGAGACGTAACCGAACCTTGTTAGACATGGTTCGTTCCATGATGAGTCGAGCTTCACTTCCCATTCACTTCTGGGGGTATGCCTTAGAGACTGCCGCCCATATCCTCAATCTTGTCCCTACTAAGAAGGTTGCTAAAACACCTCATGAGATGTGGACGGGGAAAGTTCCCTCGTTAGCACATATCAAAGTCTGGGGTTGTGAGGCTTTCGTTAGACGAGAGACTCACGATAAACTCGTAGAGAGAAGCGAGACATGTTTTTTCATTGGATATCCCAAACAGTCCTTTGGATACCTGTTCTACAGACCGAGCGAGGACGTGGTCTTTGTAGCGAGACGGGGAGTCTTTCGAGAGAGAGAGAACTCATATTCAAAGAGGACAGTGGGAGTACCATTGACCTTGAAGATATTCAAGAGTCACCCGATGATGCAACCTTAGCAAAAACTAGCAACCAACAAGAGGAAGAAGTTCATGTTGGTCCAACTGACATATCCTTACCTCTTAGACGCTCTAGTAGAGTTAGCATGCCACCCGAGTTTTATAGATTCCATATAACTACGGATGGAGATACGTTTGTCAGTGATAGGACACTGATAAATTTGGATGAACCAGCTAACTACCAGGAAGCAGTGGCGGGCCCTGAGTCTGCCAAGTGGAAAGAGGCCATGGATAGCGAGATCAAGTCCATGTATGACAATCAAGTTTGGAACTTGGTTGACAACGTACCGGGTCGAAAGACAGTCGGGTGCAAATGGATCTTCAAGAAGAAGACCGACATGGACGGAAAGGTACACACTTTCAAGGCAAGACTGGTTGCGAAGGGCTTTACTCAAACCCCAGGGGTTGACTATGACGAGACCTTCTCACCAGTAGCCAAGATAAAGTCTATTAGGATTATGCTGGCCATAGCTGCATTTCATGACTATGAAATTTGGCAGATGGACGTCAAAACCACTTTCCTTAATGGGAAGTTGCCTGAGGATGTTTACATGAATCAGCCAGAGGGTTATGTCGATGCAAAGTATCCTAATAAGGTGTGTAAGCTTGAGAAATCAATCTATGGATTGAAGCAAGCTTCTCGCAGCTGGAATCTTTGTTTCCATGAGAAAGTCAAAGAGTTTGGCTTCTTTAGGAGCGAGGATGAGTCCTGCGTATATGTGAAGGCTAGTGGGAGTATAGTCACTTTTCTGGTGTTGTATGTCGATGACATATTGCTCATGGGAAACGATATTCCAACCTTGCAAGATGTCAAGGCTTGGCTTGGGAAATGTTTCGCCATGAAGGACCTAGGAGAGGCTGCCTATATTCTCGGGATAAGAATATTGAGAGATAGGAAGAAGAGACTGATTGGACTTAGTCAGTGTACATACTTGGAAAAGGTACTGAAAAGATTTAGTATGGAAAATTCCAAGAAGGGAGAGCTACCAATGCAAAGTAATGCTAAGCTGAGTAAGACTCAGAGTCCAAGTACAGAAGAGGAAATTGCAGACATGAGTCGGGTACCTTACGCTTCGGCTGTGGGGTCGATCATGTACGCCATGACGTGTACTCGTCCCGATGTAGCTTTTTCCTTGAGCATGGTCAGTCGATACCAAGGAAACCCTGGTAGGACACATTGGACAGCGGTCAAAAACATACTCAAGTATCTGCTTGGACGAATAACTTTGTTTTAGTCCTTGGTGGCAGTGATACCTTGAGAGTTGACGGGTATACTGATGCCAGTTTTCAGACCGATAGAGACAACGGTCGGTCTCAGTCGGGCTGGGAATTCCTGTTAAATAGGGGAGCAGTAACTTGGAAAAGTTCCAAGCAAGAGACGGTGGCTGATTCAACGTGCGAATCAGAGTACATCGCAGCAAGTGAAGCGGCAAAGGAAGCGGCTTGGCTGAAGAACTTCATCGGTGACCTTGGAGTAGTCCCGAGTATTCAGGAGCCCATGGAACTGTTCTGTGATAATGAAGGAGCGGTTGCTTTGACAAAGGAACCGAGAGATCATGGAAAGTCCAGACACATCAACAGAAAGTATCACTACATAAGACATAGGGTAGAAGAAGGTCACCTCATAGTGAAGAGGGTATCATCAGAAGATAATCCTGCAGATCCCTTGACAAAGGCTCTGAGTAGGGTTAAGCATTATCAACATGCACGGTGCATAGGATTAACAGATGATATTAGTTTTTGTAATTAGATAGGATTTGAAACTTGTTGCAATATAAATGTAATTAACTTTGGTGAATTAATAATATAGTTTTGTTGATGAGTATTTGATACTACCATTTGTTGATTGTTTATTATTGTGTTTCAATTTTGCATGTTTACTTCCTGTGTAATTTAATTATTATTCGAATATCCACAGTCACTCATACTTTTTAGGGAGTAAGTATGAATGAAGACTGTCATGAATAGTTTTGTAGATTGTCTAATGAGTTAGACATAGCAATAAGATTGCTACAATATTCATGAGTACTTAGAAAATAGGGATTTGAGTATTGGATAAACCCACGCTCAACAGATTGCTTCATGGATTTCATCATAAGCAATGTTGAGACGATAATATCTTTTGATCTTTAAGTAGAGACATATGAGTTATGTTTTACCAAGCGGTTGTTCATTGACAATGCGAAAACGCATCAGTAACACGGTGTTATAAAACGTGTTGTTGTGAATGATTTGACTAGTAAAGGACATAAGTATATGAGTCAAAACTTATTCGTCCCTTGACCCTGTCGGGAAAAACAGATATCTGTAGGCCTCTCGATGATTTTGAAGTTAACTGAAAGGGTTGGCCAACCAGGACTAAATTGATATGCTCAATTAGTAGTCTTAAAGTCATATGCAAATCAGAAATCGGGAAACAGAGAATCAGACCAGGATTGATCTTAATCCATGTCTTGAGTCTGAAAATATCTTGTTGGACGGAGGATCATCTGATCACTTATCTTTGGACAGAACTGACTAGGTCAGAGTTCAGCAGTGGTTTCTAGGAAGCTACAGTTGCTAAATTAATTAGAGGGTAAATTGGTAATTTTAGTCATAGACTTATCCAAGTGGGAGACTGTTGGATTAGGTCTCTAAGCCATGACTAATAATTAGTATTTATCTAATTAATAGTAGCATAGTCCATTTGGGTTGCCCTCATAGTTGGAGGATTGGTAGAAAGTCCGATAGAGAGAAAGATTGATTTATTATGTGATTAATAAATCAACAGAAATTAAATAAATAGTTTATTAATATATTTAAGTGATAATATATTAATTAGAAACTATAATAATTAATTAAAAATTTTCTGGAATTAATTTGGCAGTTAAATTAATTAATTAAAGGTGCATGGACTAAAACTGTAATTATTCAATAGTTGAGTAAGTGACAGTTTTAAGTGAGTGTGGTGTTGGCCGAAAATATATATATAGATATATATATTTTTGAAAGATATATATACTTACAGATAAATATGGTTTGAATGATTAAAATAATGGTTTTATCTTAATTCGAATTCAAAAAGGTTTATCTGATCACCACATGGAGGCTATAAATAGGGAGCCTTAAACCCCCCATAACCTGTGATTTTTGACTCTCTCTTCCCAAGGATTTTCGGTCAAGACTCCAGCTAGGGTGTGACTGCATTTGAAGCAAGAGATTTCTGTTGCTTTGCTTCCAATATTCACTAAAGGTTGGTTTTTCTTAATCTCTTCTTTTAGTTTATATTTTTTGGGCCTTTTAGGATTTGTTATATGTTTAACTAGAAGAAAACTTAGATCTATATAGGTTGCATGTGAACTTAGGAGTTTTGGTTCATAGTTGCAGAAAACCTTTCACATCATTTATGGGGGAACCTTCAAACCTATTCCTAGAAGAAGTACCTGGAGAAGAACAATGGGATACCGAAATTCCAATTATTATAACGAATGAAAAACGCTTAATAAAGTGGACCAGAAATCATCCAATAGACCAAATCATCGGAGATCCCAATTCAGGCATTCAAACTAGAGCAGCATCCACAAATGAATGTTTATTTGGAGCCTTCTTATCCATGACTGAACCCAAAATCATACATTCTACTCTCAAAGATCCAGACTGGGTAAAAGCTATGCAAGAAGAGCTAGCAGAATTTGAAAGAAATGACGTATGGAATCTTGTTCCTACCCCACCCGCTGTTACTGTTATAGGTTTAAGATGGGTCTACAGAAACAAGACTGACGATCAAGGAATCATTTGTCGAAACAAGGCACATCTTGTAGTCAAAGGATATTCACAACAAGAAGGAATCGACTATGATGAAACATATGCTCCAGTTGCCAGAATTGAAGCAATTCGCATCTTTCTTGCATATGCTGCACATGAGAAGTTCAAAGTATTCCAAATGGACGTTAAATGTGCATTCCTACATGGAGAGTTAGATCGCGAAGTATACATCCAACAACCACCAGGTTTCGAAGATCCCAAATTTCCAAATCACAGTTTTAAATTGCAGAAAGCTGTCTATGGCTTGAAACAAGCACCCCGAGCCTGGTATGCCATGTTGTCAACATTTCTCGAAGAATCAGGTTTTAAAAGAGGTTCAATCGATCAAACCCTCTTTCGTAAAATCTTTAATAAACATCTTTTAATCGTACAAATATATGTTTATGACATTATTTTCGGTTCTACTGATGAATCTTTGAGTGTTAAGTTTGCATATCTAATGAAGAGCAAATTTGAAATGAGCATGATTGGGGAGATGAATACTTTTCTCGGACTTCAAATCAAACAGTCAACTGATGGAATTTTTATCAACCAAGAGAATTATGTCAAAAACCTACTCACTTGCTTTTCAATGGACAAATCCAATACCATAAAAACCCCAATGGCTTTTGGATACAAAATCGATGTAGACTTAAATGGCAAACTCGTTGACCAGAAAAGATATCGTGGAATGATTAGATCACTATTATACCTCACTGCCAGCAGACCTCACATTATGTTTTCTACTTGTGTCTGTGCCAGATACCAAGCAAATCCTATGGAATCTCACGTAATTGCTGTGAAACGCATCTTCAAATACCTTAAAGGCACTCCCAAACTTGGCCTTTGGTATCCAGCTAAATCTGATTTTCAGCTGAACGCTTTCACCGACTCAGACTACGGAGGATGCAAGCTAGATAGGAAGAGTACATCTGGTAGCTGTCAATTCCTAGGAGGTAGACTTGTGAGTTGGACTTCAAAGAAACAGACTTGTGTATCCACATCAACAGCAAAAGCTGAATACATCGCTGCCGCCAGCTGTTGTTCACAAGTCATATGGATGCAAACTCAACTGCGTGACTATGGCTTCAAAATCTCACAAATTCCCATATTTTGTGACTCAACCAGTGCTATTGCCATTTCTCACAATCTCGTTCACCATTCCATGACAAAACACATCGACATTCGATATCATTTCATCAAAGACAACATTCAAAAGGGTCATGTTGTTCAAAAGTGTATTCACTAAGGCTCTCGATGAAACAAAGTTTCTATACTTCCTAGGCCGTCTAGGAATGTTAAATCCAGATATCATCCATCCTTAAACTTTTACTTTTTGTTTGTACAAAAGTGTGTTTACTTTCTTTCAAAAAAAAATTAAAATTGCTTTCCTTTAAAAAAATACCAAAACATTCAAATAACCAAAATTTCCAAAAACATTCAGAAAAACATATCTTCAAAAATACAATAAAAGACTTGCCATAATAAGCTTTTATAGAACCTTGTGATTAATCATCTCTTGACTTAATTTTCAGATGCTTATGCTCGATGAAGATTTTAAGTCATATTGATTCTCAATTAGAGTGAAGGTTCAAATCTCCTACTTTTCATAATGTATATAACTTTATTTCCTTCGATTTTATTTCATTATTGACGATTTTAATCAATCAAGGGACATAAGGTTAGGAGGTTCAGATGAAAACAAAAACCCATGTGAGAATTTGTGCCTCGTCGATCTAAATCACTGTGGAATTCATTTCTTGTGAGCTTAGGTGTGTCACTATTGCTTATAAGGTATACCTGATTATACCTTGTCACGGTCTCATTTTTGCTTAGATATCAAAATGACCATGGACGATACTTTCATTTCTTACATACCAGACAAATTGTCTTTTATGCCACCTATCCCTACCTAGATAAAAGCCAACCAAAATGAAGACAGCCTCAAAATAAAAAGATTCCAAACAGCGACATATCCTTACAAGAAAGCCAAAGGTGAAATAAAGATCTATCATCATCCAATCCTCAAAGGCGAATCAACAAGAAATCCAAATCATTCACCGAAGAAATACCAAGTTAAACAAACTTTCAACCAAATGGTTATTTCAAAACAAACATCATCAAATCCCGCAATTTGTTTTTAACCATTTTTCAGAAAAGCAGATATATCAATCACTCAAGACAGATGCTCTTATAAAAAAAACACAAAAAAAATTATTCTCAATTGTAGCAAATTCTCAATGCTAAAACAAAATATCTTTTTACAATTAATCGATATTGATCAACAAACAGGATATCATCAAAGAAGAAGCTGCAACAATAATGGATTTCCTGGGATACAGTAGCCTTCATCACTGAAGATTCTTAGTTGCAAATTGCACTATGAAAATTGCTAAACCCCTCTACATATATTTCCCGAGAGAGAGAGAGAGTGAACGTTAATGGCATGAATGAAGAAACCTACTGAGTAATGCCGAAACCAGTCTTATGTGATTGATTATCTAATAATGAGACTAAGTGACTTTACAGGAAAAGCATAGATGAACACCTCCAATATGAGTGTGAGTCGTCAGAGAGAGATATCACTCATTTTTAGTGATCATTAACTTGTTCTGCTACCAGAACAACCAAACACCCAAGTGAAATGTGAGCTATATCTATGAGTGTTCATCTGAATCGACCTGTTAGACCACTTGTCGTCATAAATAAAGCTATAAAATCTTAAAAAATTTATTTAGATACATCTATGGCTACCCTTTGATAACCGAACCCGAGACTTTGATTCGGAAACAAACAGTCTTCAAAATCTTTTTCAAGCATAAGATATGTAAAACTAAGTCACAACCTTTCAAAATGATTACAATGGTTTTATATATATCTTATCATTGATCACATAGGGGGAAATTATTGAAAAATGTTTTTGTATGTGACCATCATTGAAATCAGACGAACTATTTTTATATTATCTAATAAATATTATCAGTTTATTTCAGGTTGCGTGGATTCGAGATAAAACGAGAAAATAAGAACAATTTAATTGCAAAAACAAACAAAAATATAAAAGAAAATTAAATTAAATCTATTTAAAATGAATTTTTGGAAATATATTTTCTAAATAATTTATTTTATTAGACTTAATTAATTTTATAAATTAAAAATAATTTTTCCTAATTTATTTGAATTTATTTCGGATTTTAAAATGCATTTAAATTAAAAAACCAAAGATATTGGACAGCAATAGTGCCAGCCCAAGCCTGATCGGCCCAATCTCACTAGCCCAAAGCGCCGGCCCAGCTCCAAGTCCAGCGCATCAGCCGCTCCAGCCCATCAACCGTTCCGGATCCTCTCCGCCGCTCCAGATCCGAACCCGCCCCACTTCTCCGATCCATTTTCTCTCACAAAAGCTCTGCGCCCAAACTCGGATCCGAATCCGACAGGTGACCCGACCCAAAGTCCGAGTGTTCTGATGGAAATATTTACAGTTTTGGTCCCTAAACTTCCAAAAACCTATTAAAAACCACCCAAAACCTCTACAAATCCATATATAAACCTTTTTTACACCATTTTTTCATTACAACACATTTATAACACCAAAAATCCACCAAATCCTCTCCAACTTCCACCATCTTATTTTCCAAACCTTAAACCTTCACCAAGAACACCAAGAACACCAACAAAAACACCAAGAACACCAACAAAAACACCAAGAACACCAAGATCAACACCAAGAACACCAAGAACACCAACAAAAACACCAAGAACACCTAAAGACATAGTCTATTAGAAATCCAGTCCAACCTTAAGCCAGTTCAGTCAATTCATTTGACGAACCTACTTGATAGACCGGTCGTTCCATCAGTCCAGTTACAAACCAGTTCAGTCAATTCATTTGACGAACCTACTTGATATATATATTTATATAATTATAGTTATTTATATTATTTATCGTTTATGTCTTTTAATTATAAGTCATTTACATTATTTATCGTTTTATGTCTTTTAATTATAGTCATTTACATTATTTATCGTTTTATGTCTTTTAATTATAGTCATTTATTTTATTTATCGTTTTAAGTCATTTAATTACTGTAATTTATATTATTTATCGCTTTATGTCATTTAAATACAGTTATTTATATTATTTATAGCTTTCAAGTTTATTTATATTCCGCAACTCTTATTATTTATTCCGCATATTATCTTTAACATATATTTCTGTCACACAGTAAACGGTGCGAACCTTTATTTGTGGTGATCAGTCATTTTATTTTCATCGATTATAATTATAATTATTGTTGTCTTTTTTTTGTTTTTTTGTTTTGTCACTTGGATTCGCTGGAAGTAAGAGTTATGCTTAAGGCTTGAAACAAAGATGACGTGTTGGTCTTATGGTTTGAAGGTACCACATTTATGTGTGTTTATATCTGTATTTTGGTGTGTTGAAGGTTCCAGCCTGGATTGATAATAAAGAAAATCAAAGCTTGAGACTGTAACAACAGTTCCAACCTCTATGTATGATTGAGAGAGTGTGTGTGTGTGTGTGATTTTTTTAACAAATTAATTTAAAAATAAAAAATAAAATGAGGTTTATATTGTTCATTTTATCCGTCATTTAATAGAAAAAAATTAAATCTAACGGAGATATATGTTGGATTTTAAAAACTAGGACTAATTTTAAAAACCAGATAAACCACAGTGGCCAAATCTAAAATTTGCACCAGCACCAGCACCAGCACCAGCACCAGCACCAGCACCAGCACCAGCACCAGCACCAGCACCAGCACCAGCACCAGCACCAGCACCAGCACCAGCACCAGCACCAGCACCAGCACCAGCACCAGCAAGACGAAAAATAGGATGCGCCAAGCAATTCAATGGAGTGCATAAAGAATACCCCAAGATTTAAAACAATTTATTTCTCATTCAAACACTATTTTTAACTTATTGACTTTTCAAAAAGTAAAAAAAACAAAACAAAACAAAAGGTTAAAAGTTACACCGTTCCAACGGGTGATGTTATCCGCACCATAGAAGTCTAGATACTCAATTATAAAAGTAATTATTGGATATAATTGTTGAATTCTATGTACAAGAAAAAAAACCAACACATAATACTTCTGATATTCATGCAATGTTTTTAGTATGATATATATATATATATATATATATATATATATATATATATATATATATATATATATATATATATAGAGAGAGAGAGAGAGAAAAAAGAGAGAGAGAGAGAGAGAGTTAGGATCAAATGTGAATCACAAATATTGTGTGAATGTGTGACCAAATTGTGACCATTAAATTAAAAGAATGAATGGCTATGATCTGAAGGTACACATTATTATCATGGGATAGCATTTACAATATAATTTGACTTAATTAATTATAAGGGCAAATATGACATTTTATTAAGAGAGAAAATTAAATATTACCTACAATTTAGTCAACTAAGTCAAATTAATTATTAAATCAAATCAAATCTCAGATTTTTATTCAATACATTTAAATTAAATCAGATTTTTTGACATACGACTTTTATTCAACACGTTTTAATCTTTTTCCGGTTCGTTCACACATATTTTGCTTCCATTCTTAAAGAATACGACTATATTTAATAGATGTTTTTAGAATCAACATTCTTAAAGAATATGCATCGAAAATAACAATTCTTATAGAATTTAGAGTTAAGTATTGCTTTAAAATAATAATAAATCTTATCACAAATGACAACGAATACAAATCAGTTTAACTTAACGACAAATCAAAATTCTTGTAGAATTTAGAGTTAAGAATTGCTTTAACAGATCTCATTCTTTAAGAATCATAAGTAATTCTATAAGAATAACATTTAACAAAGACTCTTATATTATTATGTGAGAATGAATGTCACGGATTCTAGGAGAATTAGATACTCAAATGTTGGAGTTAGAAATGTTAAGGGATTGGTAGTGCTAAGATGGGAAAGTCCAGGGGGATGAATTGTTATTTTGGAAATTAAGTTTGCATGTCATGTGAAAATAAACTTGTGCAGCCGAGTGTTTCTTTATTCTTGCAAAAAATCCACCCGTCCAAACCCTAAAGCGCATGGCCGTCAATGCCAAATCCCATTTACGTCAATGCCAAACCTGCACCTCTTATCTTTGGCCGAGAACCACACCGCATTGGAAAAAAACGATATCTTAAGAACCATGTGGAGTGCACCGCCAGGGAAAGCAAAACCGGAAGGAAAGAAATCAGCGGATCGGGAATGGATTAGGGTGTGCGACCGAACCTTGCTCACACTCTTCCCACACACATTGCATCTTCCAGATCTTATCCTCCTTATTGGCGATTTCAGTTCCGCCTAAACCAAAAGAAGGATATTAACCGAGAGAAAGAAAGAAGTCAAGATATAGAGAAGAGAAAGACGGCTGCCTTACCAATCTTGCCGGCCGGGGATTCAACTGCTTCTCGTTCCACTGTGAGATTGATATGGTGCGTTGAACCTAAAGCGCATGGCCGTCAATGCCAAATCCCATTTACGTCAATGCCAAACCTGCAACTCTTATCTTTGGCCGAGAACCACACCGCATTGGAAAAAAACGATATCTTAAGAACCATGTGGAGTGCACCGCCAGGGAAAGCAAAACCGGAAGGAAAGAAATCAGCGGATCGGGAATGGATTAGGGTGTGCGACCGAACCTTGCTCACACTCTTCCCACACACATTGCATCTTCCAGATCTTATCCTCCTTATTGGCGATTTCAGTTCCGCCTAAACCAAAAGAAGGATATTAACCGAGAGAAAGAAAGAAGTCAAGATATAGAGAAGAGAAAGACGGCTGCCTTACCAATCTTGCCGGCCGGGGATTCAACTGCTTCTCGTTCCACTGTGAGATTGATATGGTGCGTTGAAGAGAGTCGGAGTGCAGCGGAAATAGGGTTGCCGATTTAAAGGAAATAATTCCAAACCCATTTCAATGTGATTAATGAATTACTCGTTAATTATAGGTTAATTAGTTTTGGTATTTATATTAGTTGTATATAGTGTTCCTAATTTACCCCTATCAAATGATTGGTTGAAATTCAGTCACACGATCACACAATATTTGGCTTTCATATATGAACCTAAATCTATATATATATATATATATATATATATATATATATATATATATATATATATATATATATATATATATATATATATATATATATATATGTATATATGTATATATATATATATATATATATATATATATATATATATATATATATATATAGCGAGAGAGAAAGAGAGAGAGAGTGTGTGTGTGTGTGTGTGAGAGAGAAAAGTAGGTTCCGTTGAGAATTGAAAAAAATGTTGGGATTGTGAGATTAAAATTGGACCACGTATTTTTTCATGTTGCTCTCGTGCTTAGGCGGCGTCGGGGCATTGACGCTCTAACGACAAAATAGATATATTATTATTCATATATTGTTTTCACCTCCCCTACCACTTGTACCACCTTCGTCACCACTACCACCGCCGCCGCCACTGCCGCTGTCGACATCTCTAACACCACCGCCGCCACCGCCACCTCCCCCATCGCCACCTTCATCCTCGTTTGTCATCGTCGGCGAAAGCGTTAGGTGACTTTCGTCTTCGGGGATCCATTGGAGCTGTTTTTGGGTTTGGATTCGGGTATGTAAGACCTGTATTCCAATTATTTAATTTATTTATAATTATTGTGAATTCTATGATTTTTGGTAGTTATAAAGATAAGAATAACTTTAGTTACAATTTCATATAAAATCAGCATTTTACTTCGTTTTTGGAAAAATCATAATTAATTCAAGGAAAAACGTTTGAACCTCAAACCAGTGCACAAAGTTTACAAATTGAGTCTAGTACAATGTTTAAAAATAATAGTAAGCTTGAAAATAACATTATCTATGGTGAAAAATGCACTCCTCACTGATTAGTTCGAAATTGACAGATTAGATAGTCTGTTTTAAAAAATTCATAATAAATCATAGAAAAATCGTATAAATACATACAATACGTTCCTGAAAATGTATTGAGATGAATTTTCAGAATACCAAATAAAATCCCTAATTTAATGGATTTAAGATCGGCTAAACCAGTCTTGAACAGGCTCCTTCTAGAATGTCTTTAATTTCAACAATTTATATTAATAAACTCTTTTGTCAAAAGTGGCATGTAAGTTTTTCAAGTATAAATACCCCCCACCCCCCAAAAAAAACATCTCATAAACCACACAAATAAATCTTAAACCAATATATAGAGGTTTCTAAGCACTAGAGTGTAAGCAAGTGAGCGGAAGAAGCTCGAAAGCCTAACGAAGGAGTTATAGATCGCGACGAATGGTCATAAGATAACTATAAACCTTTCTATAGCTTAATTAGGTATTGTAAAATATATTATGTGTTAAGAAGTAGAATATTTAATAAGTATACTATATTTTATATTATACTCATTTCCAACAATAGTAAACAAAAACACTAAAAACGTCGTTAATATAACAATTCGTAATTTCCGAAAATAATACAGATTGATTTACTTACGAGGACGATGACTAGGCCGATTACTTGGATTTTCCGAAAGGCTAAAATGCTGAAAGGATCCTGCCACCCTATCTAATCTTCTATGTGGCCGTTCTGTACTTGATAAATCATGGAGTATCATATTGGAATTAATAAAGGATTTAAGTTGTTCAATAGTATGACATATGTTGGTGCTATAGTAATTAAGACTTAATGATATTAACAGTTGGAAGAAGAAGTCTTAAGTCGTAGAATATCCGGAAAGAACTATACCAGAAAGAACTATACTTAGGTGAGTGACATAATCCTGTTGCTATACATTGTCTGCTTGTTGCTATGTAATGTATAAATATCAGTTAAAATCTAGACTGTATGGGTCCTATCATGAGATTGTATGGATCTCTAGCACGTGGACTGTATGGTCATATCATGAGATTGTATGGATCTCTACCTGCTGAACTGTATAGGTTCTACTATGAGATTGTATGGATCTCTATCTGCTGAACTGTATGGGTTCTACTATGAGATTGTGTAGATCTCTACCTGCTAAACTGTATGGGTTCTACTATGAGATTGTATGGATCTCCATTACTTGGACTGTGTAGGTCCTATTTACTCAGTATCTCTATATTGAAATATTGTTATATGAAACTCTTTTGTTGATTTTACTCACTAAGCTTTAATAGCTTACCCGTAGTATGTTGAATTGAGTTTCAGGTCCTAGTGGTTCAGGAAACGGTAAGGAGATGCGTGAGGATTAAGAATTGAAGAATATGGATTGTATTTTGGTAATAAAATGTAATACCCGACTTGATCTTTGGAAAATTCTGTATTGAATAAGATCTATTGATAACTACTTGTATTTCGTTTATTTAATATAAATGTACCACTACTTTTATATGAAAATTTTTGGGTGTACTTTGTGTTAAAAATCCGGATGTTACCGGGAAACCGAGTGATACCTTCATCATCAATTAATAAATTCGGGTATATCCTATTCTCGTCCTCGTCCCCGATGTATGTATGTATGTATGTATGTATGTATGTATGTATGTATATATATATATATATATATATATATATATATATATATATATATACACATACATACACACACTAGATTATGAATCAATTAAAGAATTTGTAAGTTTGAGTGGTGCCATTATTGGCACCCTAGTGGTAGCTAATAATTTATAAAAAGACAATGATGGCTCATAGAAAATATGATTAGTCAAACAATTTTTCTTGGATTCCATGTATGAAAAAACCAAACGAAGAGATACTTACTGCAAATGAAGAGATATTCATGCATAATAATTTAGCTTGCTTATAAAAAGTGTCCATAATATTTATACTTATAAATAGTACAATTATTGGCACTTTAGTGGTAGCTATAATTTACGAAAAGACAATAATGGCTCATAGAATATATTATTAGTCAAACAATTTTTCTTGGATTCCATGTATGAAAAAAACCAAACGATGAGATACTTGCTGCAAACGAAGATATATTCATGCATAATAATTTAGTTTGCTTATAAAAAGTGCCCATAATATTTATACATATAAATAGTACTCTTCATATTCAATTTCAAATACATCAATTTTAAGCATATCTTGCTTAAATAACAAAATGAGTTGGAAAAAATATTTTCAATCTTCTTATGATTTAAATTACGAGGTATGTTCATTTATTACTATCAATATATTTATGTTATCATAAATCACATATTTGTATTTGTATATATATTGCTTTGGCGGACGACATTCACACAAATAATGCCTATACCACTTGATTCAGTTCATAAATTTTGGCGAAAACTTGATTTCAATAAATGCGTATCTCTACAAGTTGATGATTTTGATACAGAGTTCAAAACACAATCAAAATCTGGTAAATTCAGTTATATGCAAATGTTCAATTCAATATCCTCGTAGACAAAGTTCTTGTATGTATATGCCAAATTATATAGGGTCTAATCGGTTTGATTTAAACCAGGATTTAGAAAAGCACAGGATATACTCAATTCGAGATCCTCCGGGTCAGCTAAATCAAGATCCTCGTAGACATAGTTCTACTATGTATATACTGAATTATGTAGGGGCTAATCAGTTTGATTTAAACCAGGATCCAGAGAGGCACAATACATACTTCTGACAACCTCCGACAGCCAACTCATCCTCGTAGACATAATTATGTTATGTATATCCCGAACTATGTAGGGACTAATCAGTTTGATTTAAGCCAAAATCCAGAAAGACACAATATGTACTTCCAAGACCTTGAATATTCGACTAGTTCTTTAATCATGAACAACCGACGAATAACTCATACTTCAAACAAGAACAATCAATGTTTAATTCAGATCCACTTATGACTGGAATTCCAAATGAATTTCATCCATATGTCACAAACATAGAAATGGTGGGAGATGGAAATTGTGGTTTTCGGGAAATAGCTATTTCTTTAGGTTTAAGTCAAGATGATTGGCCTAAAATTCGGTTAGATTTATACAATGAGTTAATAGACCACTCCATAGCATACTCAATGATTTTTTAGGATGATTTAAACAACTTAAATCGCTCATTGAGTTTTTCTGGATCGGGTTTTGCAACAACTAAATATTGGTTGATTATTCCAAATAGTGGTTGTCTCATCGCTAATAAATATGGTGTAATCGTTCATTTCTTAAGCAAACAAGGCTCGTCGACATACTTTCAGCTTCGGTTTGGCCTACAAGACATCCCACATCGTACGCCTATTGTTATTGCCCTCGTTTACGGAAACCATTATGTTAAGGTTGATTTACAATGAGAGTTTCCAATGCCTACGGTTTTGCCACTTTGGCGTCGTTATAGATCAGAACATGCTGCTGGATGGGAAATCATGTATAGTAATCAACTAAATGCATACATTCCACCAAAATGCACCACACAATAATTGTAATATTGTTGACTTTTCTAAGAATTAATAAAAAGAATTATACTTTTCATATATATATATATATATATATATATATATATATATATATATATATATATATATATATATATATATATATATATATATGTGTGTGTGTGTGTGTGTGTGTGTGTGTGTTTCATTTTTATGAATTATTATATTTTTGCATACTTTAAACATTTATATTGTGACGAATTTAAATTGAAATGTAGATAAAAATATATTGATTGTAGTTAGGGATGTAATTGGATCGAGATGAGTTGAACTAAAAAAATTAATATGTATAAATTTAAAATTATGGTTATAAAAAAAATACTGATGTGCAATTGTAATTGTATTTAGATATTAGCCTAATTATAACTATATTTGATCCACCACTCAATCAAACCCTCCGATTCCGTCAATTGAAGATCCTCATAGACGTAATTTTTCTATGTATACACCATATTATATAGTATTTTATAATTTTAACAGTTGTTAACTAAAATAAGATAACAAAGATACAAAAAAATCTTAACTTTTTTTATTTACGGTTAACAATCTATATTAATATTTTTTACAACAAAGAAAATTTATATTACTGTATTTTCAGTTTAATAAACACTGTTTTTTATTCAAGTGTGAAAATCTAAAAAATATAAAAATAAAATAAGTTTTCTATATTTGTTATACTTTAAAATAATATTGTAGGTAAAAATAAAAACACAAAAATAAGATTATAAAATGGTTTGAATTAGTTTATAGAGGTTCCTAGTATTTAAAAATGTCTATTTAAACTTTTATATATATATATATATATATATATATATATATATATATATATATATATATATATATATATATATATATATATTATATAGTATCTATTATATATTATAAATGAAACATTTTTCCTTACACCATATGCATTTGAAACCCCCAACTCTTCAACTTTCAACCAAATATATTTAATTTCTTAATCTAAATATGTTATTAGATTTGAAGTATTATCATATTAATGATATAGTTTTTGAATTATCAATAATATATCTTTAATTTTTTAATTTAAATATAATGTTAATACAATATCAAAATCAAAATCTATTTATCTCTTATAAAGGAGGTCATTCAAATTAATTTGGTTCAAGATAAATGATTTATCTTTTACCACATGAATTTGAACTTTTTTTTGTCCCACATTGTTTCACACACATATATTGATCATTCCTTTTTCACTTATATAATATCACACATTTGATTATTATTCATCAATCTTGATCACAATATGACTTTCAAGTCTATCATTATTTAGTGGTCATTTTATCTTAAAAAATATCACAAAGTTTTAAAAGATTATATTTTTTAGTTTCAACTTTTAGAAGTACTTAAACTTAAAAGTGAAGTTAAAATTACTTAAAACTTTAAAAACCCAACTAGGTTGGAAGTTCATAGTATGTCGTTTGTAAAAACTGACAATGGTGTAAACAATTTTTGATTTACCACTATGTATATACATATATTTTTTAATTGTGAATGTTTTAAATATCTCTTATAAATGAGACCGTTTGAAGAATATGTTAATGATTTATCTTTTAGCATATTATTTTGAATTTTTTTTCTTTGTCCAACATCACTTCACACATCTATCTAACATTTCATCTTTACATTATATTATACCACACATTTGATCTCATTATCCATCAATCTTGATCATGACATGACTTTCAAAGTTTATTATTAATTGGTTGTTAAGTTGTCTTAGAAACATGGTTTCTCAAAGTATTAACTTAAAAGTGAAGTTAAAATTACTTAAAACTTTAAAAACCCAACTAGGTTGGAAGTTCATAGTATGTCGTTTGTAAAAAATGACAATGGTGTAAACAATTTTTGATTTACCACTATGTATAACAATGGTGTTTATACATATATTTTTTAATTGTGAATGTTTTAAATATCTCTTATAAATGAGACTGTTTGAAGAATATGTTAATGATTTATCTTTTAGCATATTATTGTGAATTTTTTTCTTTATCCAACATCGCTTCACACATCTATCTA
The DNA here is from genome assembly GCA_023525715.1 of Cichorium intybus. Classification (NCBI taxonomy): domain Eukaryota; kingdom Viridiplantae; phylum Streptophyta; class Magnoliopsida; order Asterales; family Asteraceae; genus Cichorium; species Cichorium intybus. The sequence continues at coordinate 74,380,556 of CM042009.1, read as the reverse complement.
ACATTTCATATTTACATTATATTATACCACACATTTGATCTCATTATCCATCAATCTTGATCATGACATGAATTTCAATTTTTATTATTAATTGGTTGTTAATTTGTCTTAGAAACATGGTTTCTCAAAGTATTAAAGGATTCTACTATTTGGTTTTGGTTTCTAAAGGTATTCAAATTAAAAAGTAAAGACGAATGTTACCAGAAACTTTTAAAAACTGATTGGGTTGCAAGTTTACAATATGTTTTAGTAAAAGGTGATAACGATTTGGACTTTTTTTATTCATCATGATATCTGTACATAAAAATTTTCAATAGCGAACATTTGAGCATTGTTCAAACAAATTAAATTGAACCATTATCTATATATAAAAAAAATCTATATCTTTGTATCTATATTTGCATATTTCTTATAAGAAAGGTCACTCAAACAATAAGTTTCAGGATAAACTTTTTATCTTTTACCATATTAATTTAAAGTTCTTTTATTTGTCTCATATTGCTTTGTACATCTATATAACGTTTAATGTTTCCCTTGTATAATACCAGACATTAGGTTGTCGTATCCCATAATATTGATCATACCAAGGTTTTCAAAATCTATTGTTAATTAATGGTTAACATATCATAAAAGCATGTTTTATCTCAAAAGTTTCAATGTATTTTGCTATTTTTTATCTTCCAAAAGCATAGAAACTAAAAATATGAAATATTAAAATGAGTTAAAAAATATTAAAACCCTGATTGGGTTGTAAGTTGATACTACGTCGTGTGTCATAGTTTAATGTCTCGTGACAACATTGTAAATTGTTCCCCACTTTAATAAGATTTATATACATAAAAATTTCAAACAATAAATGTTTGAACATTGTTCAAAGTTCAAACAAGTATACTAATTTATATATATATATATATAATTCTTACAATATATGTCATTCAATAATAGAGATCAAGATGAATTTCTATCATGAACCATATTGAATTGGATAATTAAAAAATAGAAGTGGGCACCGGGAGATAGCCATCCAAATATTATGAAATTGATCATAAAACTAAAACTAGTGGTTCATGGAACGTTGTAACCGATACCTAAGTCGGTTACAATCAAGAACACAAAAGAACAAATATACGAGGAAAATGATTTTAGCATGTCTACTTATATATGTTTTCTTTCCCTTGAATTTTTTTATTAAGATGTATGTGATGAGAAATGTATTAGTCTCTTTATTTATAGATGTTTGATTTCCCATAAGTTGTGTTTCTTAAATGATGTGGGATAAGAAAATGGCACAAAGTATAACACTATGAAGGAAAGTTTGATCTCACATCGTCATGAACTCATGATAAACCAACGTAATAAACTTTCTTAATCTATAAATTAATGATTCCCTCAAAGTTAAAACAACTATATAAATCATTAATCAATATGAGTTTTGAATCTTCTCCAAGGTACATAAAACCACATGCACCGTACCACATAATGCAATTTGAACTTTTGTGATACAATTTGTGTTTTCCAAAATTCCAAATTACTTTGTGCTTTTCAAAATTCCAAATTGCATATGTCATGCAATGTATGGTTTTAACTATATAATGTACTGCACATACCATTAACATGTGCCTATATTATTGTTATTATAAGTGTACTTTCCAAGATATTTGAGTGACAATGAAAGCCTTTTCAAAACTATGGATAATCATTCGATTATCGTTCAAATTTGTAGATTTCATCCATTTAGTAATTTGTAATTCTACAATATATAAAATATACTTTTTCATTGTTTGTATTTTTTTGTTGATTTTAGTTTTCACTTTGTTGTATATTTAAACAAAATTTATAATATTGAACATGAACCAATTTGGACATATTATTTGGGACTAATTTTTAATTTTTTAAAGGTTTCATTATTTTAATTTATTTAGTAATTTGTAATTCTATAATATATAAAATATAATTTTTAATCGTTTATATTTTTTATTAATTTTAGTTTTCTCTTTCTTGTATATTTAAATAAAATTTATAATATTGAACATGAATCAATTTGGACATATTATTTGGAACTAATTTTTAATTTTTTAAGGTTTTATTATTTTAATTTTTTTGTATTTCTAGAAAAAATTTTATTGTTAAGCGGTAGTATCTTAGTATTTCATTTATAATCACGAGACTATTTAAAAAATAAATATAGTAAAACATATATAATTTATATTTTATAGAAGTAATTGTTATAGATAATTAAAAATTTAATATGTATATATATATATATATATATATATATATATATAAAATAAACTTCAAATAAAATCATAATTATAAGACAAAATAAATAAATAAAATCAAAATGCATACTATTATTTTAAAATAACTATTTGAAATTCAAACATGATCAAATAAATAGTTTTTAATTAGATTTATAAATTGATTAAAATTAAACTAAATCGAAATTATACAAAAATAATATACATGCACAATCTATAGGTAGATGCTATTAGAATTGTGTGATTCGAGATAACTATTTATCTTGAACCATATTAATTTTAATTTTATATGATTAATTGTGTTCATTTATTAAAAATATTATAAATTTTTGTATTCTAATTTTTTGATACATATATCTATTATCATATAATTGAAAATACTAAAGACATTTTTATATAAATCTTTTAAAAATGGTATAAGAATAACATGTATTTATCTATATTCTACCTAAATAGTTCTATTTATCCGCGCAATGCATGAACATTCACCTAATTTGACTTTTGTTGACTTTGACCTTTGACATGTATTTATCTATATTATACCTAAAGAGTTCTATTTAGCGGCGCTAATGCCTGTTGACTTCTGTTGACTTTGACCTTTGACTGTTGGCTTTTTGACCAATTTGACTTTTGGTCAAACTTGAGGGTTTTGGATATCGGTCTTATATGATTATCCTGTTTGGGATTTAGGAAGTTCTAAGTAGAGTTTATCCTTGTTAGGAAGTGCGTATTGTCGGCATCCGAGGGCACTCGTGTGGAGTGCTGTCTAGCTTGAGGTCGCGGATCAGGTGAATCTTCTCACTATATTATGTGTGATGTTGCATGCATAAGTAGCCTTATTACTTTGTGTAATAATGTGTTGTTTATGCTTTACGTGTTTGTTGACGAAAGTCGATGACGATGATTTTCGACGAAAGTCGATGACGATGATTGCCGACGAAAGTCGATGATGATGATTACTGACGAATCGAGAAAAGCCTGAGAGTCAACCGATGACTTCTGGCAGATCGGGGCAAGCTCGAGAACCAATGATGATTTGTTAAACGATGATTTTATGTGATGAATCATCTGGTATTATGGAGAACTCACTAACCTTTGTGCTTACTCTTTCACCCTAACTGTTTTTCAGGTATCTGCTGGCTTGAGCTTGGAGCACGGCACGACTGTACCGCATATGTGATTTTGATAAATTAAGGCTTCTGCTGGATAATGTTTACAAATGTTTCGTTAAATACGTTTTGATATGTTTTAAATATTAAGTTCTAATTTGGATGATTTTATTTGAGTGACCCGTTTTTATGAATTTATACCGTTTCTAAATCAAAAAATTTATTACGAAATTTGGGACGTTACAAAACCTATCAATTATATGATACATAAATGGTCATACTTTGAAAAGATATTGCACCAGAAAGTCGTAGGGGGGGTCATCAAGTGGAATTTTAGGGTGCCATTAGAAGTCCCCTCCAAACACCCCTAATGGCAGTGTTGCAAAACTCGTTAGGCGATGTTAGGTCGGTGGACTAGCGAGTAATCAGTTAGGCGGGAAGTACTCGGTGAGAATTGTTCATGACAATATTATAATAGTATTTTAAATCTCGGTTGACTTGGCCGAGTACTAGGACTCGGTATACCCTAATTAATAAGCTAGTTGTAATTTATTTAGGGGTGAAAAATGACAAGTTAGAAACTACTAATTTTAATAGTTGGGTGTTCAAGGTTTTAAAGGGATATTTAGGAGGACTGGAGGGGTTGTTTTTGCTTAAATCCATTTCTTGTTCTTTGAACCATCGAGATTTAAGGAGAACACATTCTCCTTCTTCAACCTGTCATGCATATCGATCAATATTCCGTCGGTTCAATTTGTGAAGCTTGGAGTCGTTCAATTCGGTACTTAATCCAATTCTTGGAGTCGTTCAATTAATCGTTCAATTCGGCACTTAATCCAATTCTTGGAGTTATTTCTTTTGCCGAAAATCAGAGAACCGAGAGTAAAGCTGATGCAGGTAGCTATGAACACTGAATCGGCCAGAGACCGATTGCAAACCGATACGCATCTCGAATTGAACATGTACATATGCATCTCGAATTGAACATATACATATTCAATCGAGGGTAATCGACGAAAACGATATTCAATATACAAAAATGGGATTCAATCGACAAATGGGATTTAATCGAACTCACGAACACGAGATTCAATATACGCGTCATAGGTGTAGCAATGGAACTCACGAACTCAAGAAATCGAAATCGAAATCCCCTAAGCATCCCTTGAACCATTTCCATCTGTCATCTGTTGAGGTTTCAGATATTGGCTTAGGTTTCTTAAACAATTCATTTTGCAACCGTAAAACAGCATTGACCACATTGTTGAAATGTCTACTGATCGTCTCTCCGGATCCGCGAAACTGAAACTTTGCCACTCGATTCTTCACATGGTGTGCCAAAACATATAGGAATATTGAAACTTGTTCACTTATTTGGAGATACTTTGACGCCTTCAACTTTCCACCCAACTCCAACATATTGCAAAGCTTCACGAATGTTGACGTATTTATTCGTAGTTGGTGAAGACATGTCACATAACTTTCATACACTAATATATGCATATATTCTTTTCTCTCGGAGTTAATCATATTGTTACAAGTTCTAGGTGGAAACATATCTAGACATATAACAATAACTGTTTGCACTGCTCGAATATACCAACTAACCAAGTTGAGTATATGAATCCACAACGTATAAAATGCAGCTAATTTCTTTTGTTTTTTTTATGTCTATTCACTTTAAGACGAGCCACAACTGCAATATAAGTTAATAACTTTCACTATAGGTAATAATCCACATGTAGTTTAAAAGTAAAAGTTCACATATTATAAATATTTAACTACACTAAATAGTAATAGTATTTACTATGGCTATCATACACAAGACAAGATTACAAAAAATGCACACAATCTGCAGTGAACAATGTCTCCTGTTTATTGTGAATATATTGCTTATAGTATCCATATTACACAAAGCAAGGATTACTAAAAAAAGATACATGAAAAAGTCAAAAGTATGGTTCATTAGTTCAAGGCATCCAATACAACAACTTTTACAATCATCAATAAATACATTAAAAAGTCAAAAGTATGGTTCTAGTCATATGGTGGAATTCGTACAAAGGAAAAGGATGATATGTATGGGCCTAAAAAAGTTGATTGTGACAACTCTTCAAAAAGGGTACCTATACTTAAATCGAAATACAAAACTAGAGGCATGTAGATGCTTAAAAAATCGGTATATGATTGTCAAAGTTCTAAATTTAAAGCTGCAAGGTATAAAAGACGCACATTGATATTTTTCAGAATTTGATAATCTTATTTTGAGATAACAGAAGAATCCAAAAGACAGAAACAACCATATACTTCTCAACTTTTATCTGCATCGATTTTCATACAATCACACAAAATGGCAAACAAATTCAAGATAACAAGATCGTGGTCTCACAATAGTATATTAAAAGCGCAGTTCACATATGATGCACCATAGCAGTAGAGATTCACGATTTCATAAATAATATTACACAGGATACGAGAATCGAGATGCTAACCTTCAACTTATTTCTTGATGCGTAAACTTAGAGCCGAGCACAACTTCAAAGATTATGAATCGACTAGGAAATGAATAATGAAGCCCTGTCTTTATAGAAGACGATATGGTGCCATATTTTTTGCGAATTAGATGGAATAGATTGCAGATTTTCATGATTCAAAGATTACACTTCCGATTTTGATAACTTAGAGGGAAAATTGGGAAGTTACTCTCCTTAGAGGTAATGGAATGAAAAAAAACGGGGGGGGGGGGGGGGTACCCCACAATGAAATTAGCGTCTTTTGGGTGAATGAGATTCCCTCATGAATGTCTGTATCCATTCCTTAAATCAACCGGACACGTTTTTAACCATTACGCCTCAATGCTTCATTCTTTTCCGGCCATTATTACCACTTACAGGACACGACGTTACTTTTCCCTTTGCTTCCTTCCATTTACGCTGCGTTCTCGAGTTTATTTAATGAGTGAGATGGAAGACGATGAAAGAAATCACATAGGAAATGTGTTATTGGGTTTTTTTAATGAGGTGGAAGGGAATGGAATGGAAGGGAAGGAAAAACAAAAAAAAACTAGTGAACAAACATTTCAATATTGGGCGGGTAAGGAAGGGAATAAAAAATACTCCCATTCCATTCCATCTTCTTACATCTCAAGAACACACTTAAATATTTAAATATGAGAAATTATATTGGTTTCATATTTTTGTTCCTAACTTTATTCCTAACCATTTGAAAGGATGACAAATGTCATATTCAATATAATTAATAATATTTTAATCCATTTGTATCATTTCAAATGATTATGAATAAAATTAGGAACCAATACAATTTGTTTATAAATATTTGTATCTCATTCCATTCCATCCTTTCCTTCCCCTTCCATCTCATTTTTTTATTTAAAAAATCCAAGAACAAAGCGTTACTTTGTTCCCTTTCTCTTCCCTTCCATTCTATTAACTTCGTTTTTTAACTACATCGACAAGAGAACATAAAAGTTACCAAGAACAAAGGCCTAAAAGGAAAGTTTTTCATAAACCCCGATTTTGCATTTAACTCAAGAACAAAGTAGAACGGTTTTTGCGACGTAAGCCTCATAACCTGTCAACCAACGAAGTACCGAAGTTCAAAAATCCTTTCTGCATAACTTGTTTGTGAAACCCGCGAACTGGAACATGCCGGAATCTCTCTTCTGTCCACAGCAATTCCCCACTGTTTCGAAAACCCTAATTCAACACAGCGTCTTCTCTTCCTCCTGTACATAATCCTAATTTTTCCACGAGTCTCAAGAATTAGTGTTTATTGATGGCGACAAAGATTAAGAAGAACAGGAATCTTGTTGAGGCTAAAGATGATGGCAATGGAGGTATAAAACACAATGGGGTTTCTGAATCTAAAGCAGAGGCGAAAGAGGGTCTTCAGAAGCAGATAGGCACGAAAAGAGGTCGGGAAGCGAACAAAAGAAGTACTAATACAAAAGAAGAAAGGACGGTGACAATGGGTGTGGAGTCAAGTGGCGGTGATAACAAGTCCCCCGAAGAAACAGAAGAAGGTATTGTTGATGCTGAAACTGCTCTTGCTACTCCTGATCGAGAGGTGAACAGTACCAACAAAGTAATAAACAACAAAGAGGATACAAAAGAGCATGAGAGGACCAAAAGAAGTACTAGGAATGGCACTATTAATTATGCTGATATTTTCAACATTTTTGATGATGTAATGAAGGAGAAACGATATAAGTCGGTTCCAAAGAAAGAAAAAATCAGTCAAGATAAGAAACCCCAGAAAGCTTCGAGCTCAAGCAAGAAGGAAGATTCAAGGCCAAGGTGTGCTGCAAGGCACAAGGTTCCAGATGAAAATGTAACATTCTGTGCCCCTATTTTTTCTCTTTCTCTATATACATAAATACCCTTGATTGCTCTTTTACATATCTGTTTAAACGTCATCTCTTTATCTTCCATCCATCTGGCAGGGAAATCTAGTTTATGTACCCTCAAATATGTGCCATCAGTGTCAAAGAAACGACAGTGGACGAGTTGTTCGGTGCCAGAAATGCACTACAAAACGTTACTGTGTGCCTTGCCTGATAAAATGGTGTTATTATGACCAATCAAAACTTTTTCCCCTTTTTTAACTGAGCAACTGAATTGATGCCTGATTGTTTACACTGTTTTGTAGGTACCCTAACATGACAGAGGAGATGTTTGCTGAGTGTTGCCCTGTTTGCTTAGACAAATGCAACTGTAAATCTTGCTTGCGTAATGTGCGCCCTAAAGTTTGTTCCTTTAACTCATCTTTTGTTATGGAACTTGTTTCTGTTCTTACCCATACCCTAAAAATACCGAATATGTTGGTGTTTTTAGGTCAAAGTGAAGATTGATTTCAAACCTAATGATGATCAGAAAGTTCGATATTCTATTTATATCCTACATGTACTTTTTCCATTTCTGAAGCGTCTCAACAAGGAGCACATAAAGGAGAAAGCAATAGAGTCTAAGATCCATGGTATTTTTTAATATTCATCTCAGTTTTCTTGCTGTATTGCATGCCAACAAAGAATAAGATACGCTTTGATTTCTTTTTTTATAGGCTTGGTGCATATTATATATCTGTACAGCTAGTTCTTGGTTTTCTTACAAATATGAGTAAAATAGTGCGAATAATTCTCTCTTGTTACTTCTCTAAATTCATCTTTTTTGGCAGGCTGTTCTTTATTGGAGTTACACACGAAGAAGTCAAAGTGCAGACCTGATAAGCGAGTGCTCTGGTATGTTTTTTTAATGATTGTACAAGTAATTAAAGGTTTTGTTTTATTAATACATTCGATTTGATTGTCACCTGATGTATGTAGTGCCTGCTGTAAAACTTCAATTTTTGAGTTGCATAGAAGCTGCCCTTCTTGTCATTATAACCTTTGCCTTCAATGTTGCTGGGAATTGCGAGATGGCAACCTTCAAGGAAACAAAGAAGAAGAGATCATTGACTTTAAAGATCCAGGTCCTGATTACTTTCATGGGGGAGAGGAGCTTCCTGTTGAGTCTAAAAGAAACATGGAAACAAGGAATAAGGCTCATTATGTTGAAGATTCTGCACCAAAGGAAAAGAAAACTCATGAGTGGAAGTCTTTGGATGATGGCAGAATTCCATGTCCTCCAGAAAGTATGGGTGGTTGTGGTTGCGGGATTCTAGAGTTGATGTACATAAAGAAACTTGACACGGTTTCAAAATTGTTAGCAAAAGCACAAAAGTTGTTAAAGATGCATAAACTTGAGGATGATATGCGAGATATGACTGAGAAATGGTGTTCATGTTCAGATGGTGGTGATCAGCAGTTACTTAAAGCTGCTTCTCGTGAGAATTCAAATGACAATTACTTGTATTGTCCACGTGCAATAGACATTAAACCGGGAGATTTAAAGAATTTTCAGTGGCATTGGTCAAAAGGGGAGCCTGTAATAGTCAGCAATGTTCTTGAAACTACACTTGGATTGAGCTGGGATCCCATGGTGATGTGGCGTGCTTTCCAGATTAAAAATACTAAACATGATCAGCTCTTGGATGTGGCTGCTATTAATTGTTTAGATTGGTTTGAGGTTGGTTAAGTATGTCCTTTTTGTGATTTTCGCCTCTTGGATTGGCTGGTATTTTGGAATTCCACTCTTGCATGGGAACTTATATGGAAGTGTTTTGTGAACTTATTGTTTGGCCATAATTTTTCGATCCAATTTGTTTTCCATGTTCTCTTTCTCTTGATATTGAACTTATTTTCCTGAACAAATTCTAAAACTTTGGTTGAGTTTTCATGCTTTTTTGTTAGATTGGTTGCTTTCGAGTTGATACTACATTGGGATATATTGTAGCCTAATCAACTTTTCTTATGACATGCAGGTTGATATTAATGTTCGTAAAATTTTTACTGGGTATTTTGGGGGTAAATTTGACAAAGAAGGGTGGCCTCAGATCCTAAAGTTGAAAGACTGGCCTCCATCAAATTCATTTGAAGAAAGGTTACCACGTCATGGTGTTGAGTTTATTACTTCCTTACCCTTTAAAGAATATACACATCCACGTGATGGCTACCTTAATCTTGCAGTAAAGTTGCCTGATAAATCTTTAAAGCCAGACATGGGTCCTAAAACGTATATAGCTTATGGTGTTCATCAAGAATTGGGACGAGGGGACTCTGTAACTAAACTTCATTGTGACATGTCTGATGTGGTATGATTTTTCTACTCGGGGTTAGCATATGAGAAGTTTGTTTAATCTACCATCACTAAATAATTGTAATTTGTGGTGAGATGCAGGTGAATGTGTTGACTCATACTGCAACTGTGACCCCTGATCGTGAACAATGTAAAATTATAAATAAATTGAAAAAGCTTCACAAAGCTCAGGATGAAAAAGAACTTTTAGAAGTGGTAGGGAAGACACGACTTGATGTTGAGCAAGTTGGTTTGGAAGAAGCCATGTCTCACACTTATAAAAGAGTTAAGAGGAAGAGAAAGTCTTCCATGCAAAAAGTCGAGGAGCAAAATGGAAATAAACAAGGTACAAGGAAGGGCAGGAAACAAGTGATATTTTCTGATAGTGAAGAAGCTGATAACGAAGATGATATTTCAGGTAGTTGTGTGGAGGGAGGTGCTTTGTGGGACATATTTAGGAGGGAAGATACTCCTAAACTCGAGGAATATCTCAAAAAACATTTCAAAGAGTTTAGACATGTCTTCTGTCGTCCGGTGGAGCAGGTAATTCTTACTTTTGGTTGATGTTTACTATAATAAGTTATTTGTTTGGCCATGTGTTATTACTTATTAGGACCACTAGTTGTGAGACCGTGTATTACACGAGTTGATTAAAAGAAAATGTTAAATAAGAACATCTAAACATCAAGCATTATACTAACTTAAAGTAAATAGCATATATATATACACACACACATATATACACACACACACACATACATACACACACACACACACACATATATATATATATATATATATATATATATATATATATATATATATATATATATATATATATATATAGTGTTGAAGAAATTTGAAGGTTTTAGGACACAATCATATGGATTAACGAAGTACTTTATACTATAAGAGGACATAGAAAACTAAAGGAAAGTGTGTGATGGCAAAATCTTATAAATTTTATTTGATTAAGAAAAGTTGAAAGTAAGTAAGCAAGTACACAAATAGCTTATACATGCTTCCAAAGGTGCTTATAAGTACCACAACACAAGTAACAAATGATGCGAGCATAGCATGACAAAGAGTAATTACCAAGTAAACCTATACATAGGTTGACAACTAGATATAAAAGCTGTCCAGATTTTAGGGTGATTAAGCTAAGCTAGTACATGACAAATGAAGGCCAGAGGCTTGAGGTGTAAACTTCTAAGGGGATAAGGTACAACAAGTACATTAGGTGTAATCTTCTCATAAATGTACCATGTTCTAAGCCTAAAGAACAAGCAAGGTAATGCGTACAATTTACCTATAAATAACATGTTAGGTTAAGCATTTTTCTTCATCCCAAAAAGTTTGAAATACTTCAAAAGCTTGGTAACTCAAAGGGTGTAAGAGGAAGCTAGAGTAACTAAAAGAAGTTCAAAGCAAAGTGAGTACTTATGTGATTTAATGGGATACATACATGCTATATATATGTTCTAAAGTCTAAACCTTTATAAATATCTTGCCATGTTTCTTTGCTCAAGTGATATTTCAAAAGCATGTTTTATGATATATTATGATGTTAGTAAGAAAGTTTTTTGAAGAATTTCGAAAATTAAGAGATTAGGATTAATATTATTTCGTTCTTATCCTTATCTAGTTAGTTTAATTTAATTTGAGTCTAGATAGTGGTTATTAGGTATCTAGCCGGTTTGGTGGTAGGGTTGTCTATTTAAGTCTTTTTTCCATGTACTATTAGTAGGAAGTCATAATAAAAAGTTTGATTCTAGTCTCCTCCTCCTTAATGTATTTTATAAATTTCATGATGGTATCAGAGCCAACACTGTTTTGCTATACTCGGTAAAAAGCCTATCTCCTAGTTTCTTTTTCCTATCGGTATCATGTCTGGATTTGTGTTTGGTGAATTTTCGGCTGCCTTTACAACCTCAGGATCTCAAGCCGAAGGCCAAGCCCAAAATCAAACCCAGACAAACCCTAATGTCGATTATGGCATACTTCCCATCGGATACAAGTTGAATGGTCAAAACTACAATCTATAGTCACATGCTATCTTAATCTTTATAGGCAGAAAAGGAAAAGAAGAGAATCTGTTCCAGTTATTCTGCAGTTATTCTACACAACCACCTGATGAGAAAAATCCAAATTTTAAGAAGTGGAAGGTTGACAACAACATGGTGATGTCTTGGCTTTTGAATGCTATGACACGAGAGATTGGCTAGCAATTTATGTTCTACAAAACAGCATTATATGTGGGAAGCAACATGTGATACATTCTCAAATCAAGACAATACATCCGCCTTATTTGAAATAAATGGGATTCTCCATGACCTTCAGTTGGGGGAGTTGACTGTGACTAGTTATTCACAACCCTAAATTGGTACTGGCAGCAACGGGATGTTCTTGATACGATGACTTGGAGCTGTGTAGCATACGTGAAGAAGTACAGACAAATACAAGAAACCGATAGGATCTACAAGTTTTTGCTTGGATTAAACAAGGAACTCGATGAGGTGCGAGGAAGAGTCTTCGGCACAAAATCCATGCCCAACCTCAGACAGGTCTTCTCTAAAGTACGTAGGGAAGAAAGCTGCAGAAGAGTTATGCTTGGAACGAGTGCAAGCTCAACAGTAGAAGGTTCAGCACTCGCAACCCGGTTCTCTTCCGATCCGAAACCTACAGGAGGACCGGACCTGGTATTCCTCAAAAGAAGACCGGCAGACCATGGTGCGATCACTGCAAACGGTCCGGTCACACGAAAGATACTTGCCGGAAGATCCATGGCAAACCTATGGATTGGAAACCAAGCTCAAAAGGGAACATAACTACAAGTGATAATCCAGAACCATTCGCAAAAGAACAACTTCAAGCTATTCGAAAGGTCTTACAAAACACAACCAATGAAAACAAAGAGACACAACAAGGTGGGTTTACATCCGCCTTCACAATCAACTCTTCTGTATCAAAACCATGGGTAGTTGATTGTGGTGCCACCGATCACATGCCAGGTGATAAAAGGAACTTCACCGATCTTTAACCAGTTGCACAAGAAAGAACCATCAAGGTGGCAACCGGCGAAGATGTGAGAGTTGCAGGAATCAGTACGGTTGTCGTATCCAAGAATATAACACTAACACTGAGATCAGTGTTAGATGTTCCTCGTCTTGACTACAATTTCTTTCACCCATAAAGCTTATTAAAGATTTAGATTGCATTACAATATTAACCCCCATCAATTTGTGTTTTCTGGGCCTTGAGCTCGGGGAAGATGATAGGCAGTGCTAAAGTCCATGGCGAGCTCTACCACTATGAAGCTCTGAGGGTACGAAAAAGTTTCAAGTTTCATCATCCTTGAGTGTCTCGAGTTAGGATAGTGTAATGCTATGGCATCATAGATTATGTAATCCCAGTTTTCACTATTTAAAAAATTTTAAAAAAATTGGTTCCTGGTTTATTCAATAAAGATCCTAGTTTGTTCAAATGTGAAGTGTGCCAACTATCCAAACATGTTAAATATTCTTACTCACCGCTTCCATACAAACCATCACATCCTTTTCATCTAATTCATAGTGATGTCTGGGTCCCGTCAAGAGTAAAGAACGTTTCTGGTGCTAGATGGTTTGTCACGTTTATTGATGACCATACGTTACCCAGGTGTTTTGTTTTTAATAAAAGACAAGTCTCCGGTTGGATCAATTTTACTCAAGTTTGACAATTCAAATGAGTATTTTCACTCTGAACGGGGAAAAATTACTTGAACCAACAAAGAATTGTTCACACCGCCTCATGTGTTGACACCCCGCAATAGAATGGGGTTACAGAGAGGAAGAATAGACACCTACTGGAGGTAACGAGATCAATTATGTTTGCAAGTTCTGTTCCAAATCACCTATGGGGCGAAGAAGTACTAAGTGTGACATACTTGATAAATAGAATTCCTTCTCGGGTAATTGGTTTTAAAACCCCACTTCAAACCCTTCGGTTAAGCTTTCCTCACATCCGAGCGATCTCTGACATACCACTTAAGGTATTTGGTTGCACCTCGTTTGTTCATAATCATTCTCCAAGTCGAAGTAAACTTGACCCTCGGTCAGTAAAATGCGTTTTCATTGGGTATTCCCCAAACCAACACGGATATAAGTGCTACTCTCCAACTAGGAAATTTTATCAATCCATTGATGTTACCTTTTTTGAAAATGAACCATTTTATCCTAGATATTCAGGGGGAGAACTCGACAGAGTATCGGTTCCACAAATACCTATACCGGTAGTCGAAACTCCAAACACACTAGACCGAACAGGAGATACCGAAGATCACACCAACAAAGACATTCGGGAAAACTATATCGTCTACACTAGACGACCAAAAGTGGTAGAGCAAGTCACGACTGTAGTTACCGACTATGAATCATCTCGTGGGTCAAGGTAAGCCACACAACTTTGACTCTTCTATTCATTCATTCTGACAACAACTCTGACCTGAATATACCAATTGCCCTACGAAAGGGTAAAAGGAGCTGTACTGCACACCCGATATTCAACTTTGTATCCTATGACAAACTATCATCCATGTACGTGTTGTTTCCACTTTCTTTATCTGAAATGCAGGTTCCAAGAACGATCGAGGAGTCAATGGCAAAAAGGGAGTGGGCAAATGCGGTACCGGAAGAAGTTAATGCCGTTCAAGAAAACAAAACATGGGAGTGTTCAGATCTCCCACAAAAAAACAGTTGGGTGTAAATGGGTGTTCAATGTCAAGTATAACTCGGTCGGAAGTATAAGTAGATATAAGGCGAGACTAGTGGCCACAGACTTTACACTATAATATGAGATTGATTATGCAGAAACATTCGCACCAGTTGCAAAATTGAATTTCATTCGTGTATTATTCTCCTTTGCTGCAAACCTTGACTGGCTACTACATTAACTTGATGTAAAAACCCCCTTCTTAAATGGAGAGCTCGAAGAAGAAGTTTATGTGGATGTTCCACCTGGTCTTGAATCATAGGAGAATGAAGGAATAGTGTGCAAATTCAAGAAGTCCTTATACGGGTTAAAACAATCATCCCGAAGCGGTTTAAACGACTTTCTCAAGTTGTGAAAGCTTACAGATTTGTTCAGGGACAAACCCATCACACCGTGTTTACAAAACACTCGCCTAATGGGCAGGTTGCTATCATGATTGTTTATGTCGATGACATCATTATTACGGGTGACGATTAGAAGCAAATCGATGAGCTAAAGTGAGTCTTGGGTAAGGAATTTTAGATTAAAGACCTCGGCCGACTCAAGTATTTAATTTGAATGGAGATCGCATGGTCAGGTATCTTTGTCATCAACCAAAGGAAGTACACTCTGGATATCTTGGAAGAAACAGGGATGCTGGGATGTAAACCTGCAAGCGTTCCCATGGAACCAGATAAGAAGTTCCGAACAGATAGTAGACGAAATGGTGATAAAGATAAGAAGTTCCGAACAGATAGTGGGGACGAAATGGTGACAAAGGAAGGTATCAGAGAAGAGAAGAGACTGGTTGGGAAGTTGATCTATCTTGCTCACACTAGACCATATATTGGGTTCGTAGTTGGTATGGTAAACATACCAGATGTCGGTATAAACCTCATCATGACTGGATTAAACATGTTGAGATTGACATATGCTCCTTCAAATTTTCAGATTACTATATTCTTACCAAGGCACTTCCAAAGAGCAAGTTTGATGCCATGAAGAGCAAGCTGGATATGGTTGACATCTATACCCAGCTTGACGGGGAGTAAGAATTCCGGAAATTAAGAGATTAAGATTAATGTTATTTCGTTCTTATCCTTATCTAGTTAGTTTAATTTAATTTGAGTCTAGATAGGGATTATGAGGTATCTAGCCGGCTTGGTGCTACGGTTGCCTATTTAAGTCTTTTTTCCGTGTATTTTTAGTAGGAAGTCATAATAAAAAGTCCGATTCTAGTCTCCTCCTCCTTCACGTATTCTATCAATTTCATGATTTTTATAGATGTTAAGTATAGCCATCTAAATACCCAACGTACCGGGTATGGTATAAAGGGACGTCTTGCAAAGGCACCTTATGGGACAGCCTTATGTGGATCCCGAGGTTAGGTAACCTCCTAGAAGTTTGGCCCACTTGCATGAAATTATGAGATCTCAAATGATGTTTTCAAGCATGAAAGGTGTTACAAGAAAGAATGAATAAATTGTTATTATTAAAGATTTTATGTTATATGTTAAAACCATAACTATTCATTAAGCTTAAAGCTTACGTATTCCATGCATGTATGATGTATCTCAGGAAAGGAGTAGGGACCACGTGAAATAATTACTATTTTATAGAAATTTTGGATGCATTATAAAGGTTGTTGAAATAGCATTTTACGCATTTCCACTTATGTACTTTTATTGTATTAAACTATGATGATATAAGGTGCATCTTAAGTTATGGAATTTCCTAGCTATATACAATTTGAAACTTGTTAAAAGGAAGGATGACGGTACTCGCAGGTTCGGGGCGTTACATTTAGTTTTTTTTTTTTTTTTTTTTTTTCTGAAGTTAAATATTTTCGTAAGTGGTTTATTTTTTGTCTTCTTACATAACTAGTGGTGTCATTAAAAAATTTAATGATAAAGTAATCTGAAATTTAGAAGGTGAACATGAACTGGATGGTGGAGAAGCGCATATTTTTTCTTTTTATCATATACGACAAACAGAAATTTTGCATACTATCAATATAATGCAAAACCCGTTAACTACATCACTTTTGAAGGTGAAACATACTCCCTTCAACAAATATTCTTTTATGTGTAGCATCACAATCATACATAGTAAAATTTTAAATTGTCCATTGTATTTTCTTGCTCCAGGTCATCCACCCAATTCATGATCAAACATTTTACTTAACCATGGAGCATAAAAGGAAGCTCAAAGAAGAGTTTGGTTAGTATGCATTGCAAGGTGTGCATAAGCTTTTACTGATATAAAATTTCTGATTGTGTTGATTCTTTTGGTTATGATCAGGAATTGAAGCATGGAGTTTTGTCCAAAAGCTTGGAGATGCCGTCTTTATACCTGCTGGGTGTGCTCATCAAGTTAGAAATTTAAAGGTTAGTAACTTAACTAATAGTTTTTAGATTCTTTTTACTGCATGTCTGCATTAAATTGTTCTGTCTGATATTAATACGGATCAAGGTTTGATGCTGTGGGGTTCTCACTAAGTTGTAACTTACATAGTATTGTGAAATCCATTTTCTTGAAAACGGTGGTCATCCATTGGTTGCTAAGACTGCATGTTTTTGTAGTCATCTGAATATTGTTAGCTTGTAACTGTAAATGCATTGCAGTATGCAGTTACGCTGCATAGATGAAGGATACTCTTTTTTCCCCAAATAAGCATCACTCTTTGATCTGATGACATGTTTTCCAATAACATTTATGCCCATCATGAAGTATGCATGCTTTAGGAGATAAAATTGGTGTTCAGGTAAGGTTTTAATAAGTTCACATGTCTGCCAATGATGTTTATGTCCTCCATTTCAATTTGTTAGGACTGTCAACTTGTTTTATTAATTTTCTTAAGGGGATTTATTGAGTTTTCTCAACTTGTGTTCATTATTCAACTATTTTCAACATGGAAGGGATCTCATGTGTCTTTTGTACCTGTATTCATGGACATTTGGCATTTGAAGAAAAGCAATCATATCAAAATTACATAGTAAATTGTTCTAGTTCTTGTACGTTTACATAATCTGGAAAAAACATACATGTTTTGCTTATTTATTGTCAAGCGATTAAATGCTGAAAGTTCACTTGACAATTCAGCTGTGTTTATTGCTTTTTTAGACACTGACAATAGAGACTTATTAAAGGCTATTTTGTACCTTTAACAGGACTATGCATACGCTTTCTTCACAATGGTATACCACTAGATATGTGCGTAAATACTCATGTGAGTGATGAATGCTTCCAATATGGTTCATAAGACAAAATGCTCCCATAACAAGCTTTCAGCATCTAAAATGCTTTACATGTTACATATATTAAATTTGTGAAAGTTAGAATTTTGTCTCTTTTTGAAATATAGTCTTAATTGTGATTGTATTATTAAACTCGTCTTTGAATTTCTTCTGTTGCTATATTAAGGGCATATATTTGTTTTTTTGCAGTCATGTATAAAAGTTGCTTTGGACTTTGTTTCTCCTGAAAACATTGGTGAATGCATCCGGTTGACAGAAGATTTCCGTGTTCTTCCCCAAAATCACAGAGCAAAAGAAGATAAGTTGGAGGTAAACAATTTCTTCTTCAAATCTCGCAACTACTATATCGTTCATAAACCATCAGAAGATTTGGCTATATATATTGTTGATGATAGGTCAAATTTATAAATCTATAAAATTATCAGAAAAGGTAATAGTTTAATTAAAATAGTAGTTTGTTTTATAATAAATTTCTTTTTATAGTCATATTTCGTATATTGATTACTTGTGAGATTAATAGAAGTTTCCTTTGAGATCAACCCGTTATAGAACCTGCCCATTTTGCCACATATCTAATATTGGACACTAAATAAATTTCTTGCTTCTATGATGTATGTTTTTGTGATTTTATTGTAAGCGTGGCATCATTTTGTCCAATTTATACCACAGTTTATGAATATAAAAGTCAATTATGTTCATAATAATATCAGTTCCACTAAATCCGATTGATTTGTTATAGATTAACATGGTGCAATTGGTTGATGCTGCTAATTTACAGGTGAAGAAAATTGCACTTCATGCAGTGGAGGCAGCTGTCAAGGACTTGGAACTTTTTGGTGGGAAGTAAGTTCAAACCATTTCGTAGACTATTTTTATCGGCAATTTGGTCACAAATAAAACAAAAAGGAAATTAATTGGAAAAAAAAAAATGCTGAAGTAGAGCTATCCAATCACGGGCTGGCCATTTTCTATTTGTTTTACTTTCCATGTAGCATTTTCTAATTGGTTGGTTTATATTATATTTGGATACAACCTATATGGTCATAATTCAGACATTTTCTTAATTAAAAAAAAAAACATAATACACCCAAATTCGTAATTTTTTTGTCTCTATATATAGAGCCTAGTACTTGTATACTTTAATTTAATTTCCCAAAATTCCATTTCTATTCTCTTCACTTTCATACTGTGGATCTAACCTATCAATTTTTAGGAACTCTCAACACCTTGAAGACTCCCAAGATTATCCAAACACTGAAGTAAATTCTCAGTTTGTAACAAATCTTGATCAAGTTCCAGTCGCTGAAAAGCTCCAAACCTTGCAAAATTCTGAAAATGGTGCTAAACACGAAGAGGGATTAAACAAAGATTGTGAAAATTCCCCAATCTCACAAAATACAGAAAACACTGCTAGAGGCGAAGGGGGATTACATACAGATTATGAAAGTCTCCAAACCTCGCAAAATACTGAAGTAGGATTAAAGATAAATTGTGTAAATCTCCAAACCTCGCAAAATATTGGAAATGGTGCTAGAAGCGAAGTGGGATTACGAATAGATCATGAAACAACACATTCCCGTTCTGAACATGAAGTGGGTAATGACAAAAGTGGTGGCAACACGGAAAGATCAAGGAATAATGAAGGGGATCATTCTGTCCACTCCACCCAAGAAACGCCAAATAGTACACCAAATAATGGTGGTTCAACAAGTCGCCCTTCTACAAGTAGAGAAGCATCTAAAACGAAAGGAAAATGCAAGGGATCGCAGCCGTCTTTGTCTCCTAAAGAATTTTTCGCTGAACTTCGTGCAATGAGGGTTACTAGATACAGGGAAGTTGAAGTCATGAGAAAAAGACTCGACTTGGAGCAAAAAAAGGAAGAAAGGAGGACCAAGAAGATGGATCACATGCACCTTAATACACTTTTGGCAAAACAACACTTGACGCCAGAAGATGAAGACATGAAACACCATCTCTTGGCGATGTTGTATGGAAAGTGATGCAATTTATTTTACATGCATCGATCGGCATTTTATCCACTTGTAATGTTGTATTTTGTGAAAATGTTTGTAACTTGGTTTGGTCCTTTTCAATTTTGTATTGTGTGATAAAACGGATGATAAAGAAATAGTATTTTTGGTCGGGTGGGTGTTTAATCTCTTAATTTTCATGTCGTTTAGCATATTGATTGTATAAACTTATTAGTGGCACAATGAGAATAAGTATGAATGTAGTGTTCAATAAAGAATATGGTTGGAATCGTAATAAAGAAGATAGTTTGTATAACCGTATTAGTGGTGGTACAGTGATAATGAGTAGGAAAGTAGTGTTTGATGAATAAGATAGCTGAAAGTTTAATGAGCAAAAGGGAGCAAATTATGATCGATTTGTAAATGTCAAAGATCATGCTATCTTAGGCCCATTTAAGATGAAGTGATATTACTCTTGGTGAAATAATGAAAAACCTAAAGCGTTAAAGGTTGTACCCATGTATAACAAGTGCGGGGACGATGAAGATATAAATGTGTTTGCGAGATTATATTAAATATTTTTTTTAAAGAATTAAGCTGGAAAACCTTACAAAGCCTTAATGCATAAAGTTAGGAAAACAATCTATGACACAACACGAAAAAAAGTACATTATACGAAACGAAATTAGAACGAAATGAAAATTTGAATTCGTGTTCATGTCGTGTTCGTGTTAAGTGTAAAAAACACGATGTCGTGTCGTGTTGTGTTCGTGTTCAAAATTCGACACGAAATTGACATAATATTAACATATGTTTGTCATGTTTGTCGTGTTTTGTATGATTAATTATGAATTAAATAAACTAAATATTTATTTTATTTTATTTTTTTTCGTGTTTGTTATGTTGATTGTTTTTATCATATTTTAATTGTGTTTTCGTGTTAGTAAAGAAAAACACAATGTCATGTCGTGTCGTATAGGTATTATATAAAAATTTGTCGTGTTGTTTTCTGTCAAGTTAAAAACCCAACACGATTGCCCGATTTGCCATCAAGAAGTCTTATTTATATTTTTATGATGATTTTTAAAATGATTGGAATTGTGAATACGTTTATAATCATCCCATAAAATCTGGAGACTTTTACTTGATTGTACAAAAAAGAAGAATAATTGATAACCAACCTCTATTAAAATTCGGTTATTTGGTTTTGGGCATATCGGGTATATATTTGGGTTAGCAGTTTGGATTGGGTAACTCGGGTTTGTAGAAATCATTTAGGGTTCTTTAGTTGTTCTTTTGAAACGAAGGGATTTTCTTGTGGATTTGCTTGTACATTTAAGGTAGATTATAGGTGTGTGTTAGTTTAGTAATTCATAAATACATAGTTTAATTATAACATTTTGTATTAAAAACAAAACCTTTACTTTACTGTAATATATCCACTTTCTTAATTGTTAACTTTTCAGTATTAGAAGGCAAATCTTTACTTGAATATAAGAAAAGCGCATAAGGTTACTACTGCCAGCTTTTTTAACATAAGATGTTAGAAATTAGGGATGAATAATGGTTTGGATCTCTGAAAATCGTGTTGAAACACTTTCAAATCAAAGTATTTCAATGGTACAATTGAATATTTGATTGGATAAGATTCAGATTTTGTTCTAGAACAGAGAATGAGAGAGAAAGTTCAAGTTTTCGTACCCTAAACAATGACCCAAAACGGCTATAAAACCTGTCAAAAACTGTCACTAGGCAATTTACACGGGTTGTGTAAAAAGACACAGGTCGTGTAATTCCTCAAAACTGTTCATTCAAAATGATGTTGCAATTTACACGGGTCGTGTCAGCACTTACATGGGACGTGTAAAATGACATGGGTGGTGTACTTCCTCAGAAAAGTTTCTGTCAAAATGCCTTTGCAATTTACACGAGTCGTGTAAATTTTACACGGGTCATGTCAGGCTATTTTTTGGAAAAATGAATTTCTAACCGACAGTATGCTTTGAATCTTGATCAAATTCAAACAAGTGTGCACTCCACACCTTTCTTACTTATTTAATATTTGTCAATATTGCATTTGGTCAAACAAGTTAATCCATTACACTTACATATTGGTAATATACAATTACCAACAAACCTCCCCCATTTAAGTGTAATATTGATTAAGTTAAAACAAAACATAACTATAACAAATTGATGCATAAATGAAATATCATGACGATTGAATTTCACATTAGTACATTTACACATTCCAAATATTCAAATATCAGGGTGTCACTAAGGATTGAACTCTTTCTATTCATAGTGAATACACGAAGATAATAACACACACCAATTTACATTCTCATAAGTTCTAGCTTGACACTATTTTTACTAGCTTGTAGCCTATCCTTCAATAAGCATATCAAAGCTAAGTCCCAAGCTTCTTGAAGCATCTAAACTTCATGCTTATATAGGTAGTTCTTTATTCTTGCACCTGCATATGCAATTTTTTAAAGAACTATTAAGAAATTAAATTTCAACCTCCATCACTTGTAGTACTGAACACATACCTTGGGATGACAAAATAATAGTTTGTTCCAATCTTCAAATATTAAGCTTTCCACATTGAATTCTGCATCTAATATTATATTAGATGGGGATTGGGTATCTTAATATTAAAGATTTTAGGTGGACTTCAAACCTATCCCCACAGCCGCCTTGTACACAAGATCTCTCGCTAACCCTTTGGTTAGATGATCGACTAAATTGCACTGAGTTCTTACAAACTCCAAAGATATCACACTATTCGTTATGAGTTCACGAATCATACTATGTCTAACATCTAAATGTCTAGACTTCCCATTGTACACTTGACTATAAACCTTAGCCAAAGTTGCAGCACTATCACACCTGATAGAAATGGTAGATATCGGTTTAGGCCATAGTGGAATTTCATATATCAAATTCCTTAGCCACTCTGCTTATTTGCCAGCAGCAACCAATGCTACAAATTCAGATTCCATGGTTGAACTTGTAATACAAGTTTGTATCTTAGATGCCCAAGAAATCGCACCTCTTCCTAGAAGGAATACCCAACCACTTGTGGAGGAGTGATCCTCCAAATTTTTAATCCAACTACCATCAGAATAACCTTCTAATACCGAAGGGTATCCACTGTATGTCAAACCATAATCCATGGTTCCTTTCAAATACTTGAATACTCTATTTATGGCTTGCCAATGATGTGAACTAGGATTTCTAGTATACCTACTAAGCTTTCATATAGCATAAGCAATATCAGGCCTAGTGTTAATCATGGCGTACATAAGACAACTAATAGCCCTCGAGTATTCTAGTTGAGACACATGAGATCCTTTATTAGGTAGAAGCTTAAGGCTAGGATCTATAGGAGTGCTAACAGGAGAACAATTCTCAAAATTGAACTTTTTCAATATCTTCTCAATGTAATGAGATTGAGTGATTGAAATACCATTGTTTCCTCGTTTGATTCTTATACCAAGAATCACATCCGCTTCCCCCATGTCTTTCATGTCAAAACTAGATGATAAGAATTTCTTGGTTTCGTCAACTTCATCTTGACTAGTACCAAAAATCAGCATATCATCTACATATAGACAAATTATAACTCCTTTACCAGAAGTATCAAATTTGCTATATACACACACACTTGTCAGCTTGGTTTAATGCAAAACCATTAGACAATATCGCATCATCAAATTTTTGATGCCATTGTTTTGGTGCTTGTTTCAGACCATACAATGATTTCTTTAACTTGCAAACCTTGTTTTCATTTCCAGGCATCACAAACCCTTCAGGTTTTTTCAAGTAAATCTCCTCATCTAATTCACCATTCAAGAATGCAGTTTTTGTTGGATTAGGTGTCTAAGCCATGACTATAAATTAAAAATATACTTGATTGATGGCAGCACAGTCCTTTTGGGTTGCCCTCAAAACCAGCAGAGGACAAGATAACTTAAAGAGAGAGAGAAATATGATTATTAATATATTATGATAATAATATATTAATTAGAAATCATAATATTTAATTAATAATTGATCAGAAATTAATTGGAATTAATTTTGGGATTAATTAGATTAATTAAAAGTGCAGGGGCTGAATTGTAAATGTTCAATATTTGAGCAATAGACAATTAGGGCTTGTATATGGTGAACGAATTTAAGGCTTTCTTAGGCCTTAAGAATTCGAAAATCACCATATATGGATACAGGGTCTATTTATGGTAATGATAAGTAGATTCAGTTATATGATAAAAGTCTTATCATATCATGAATCCAAATAAGGCAGTTATATGCCTTATCACTTATCACCTGGAAACTATAAATAGATGCCTCCTCCACCCCTAAAAGCCACAAAATTCTAAGGAGTTTTCTCCCTTTTCTCTTGTTTCTTGCTTGCTTGGTTCTGGGTGTGAACCATTAGAGGCACGACACTTGTGGTGCTTGCTTCCAAAGCCTTAAAGGTATGAAATTCTAAACTGATTTTAGAATATAATTTTAATTATATACCTTATGTTCTTAGTTATAGATTCAATTGAGAAAACATAGATCCTTATTAGGGTGCATGTGAACTTAAGATTTTAAGCTCATTATTTGCATAAAACCCATCAAGGGTATTAGAGCATAGATCTGTTTTCTGTTGAATACTGTAATAGAAGAACTGCTATTAGGGTTTACTGGATTTAAACCCTTGACCTTAAGGGTGTCGACTTCTAGCTAGGATTTTAGAAACCCTAGCCTCCACCCTGTAGTTTTCAAAAATTTGAAGGCTCCTGTAGGGTTTTTCTATTTTTTGGTAAATGTGATTATTTAATAAATGGAAACCCTTTGCCTTTATTTTTTGATAACTTAGTGGGCAAGGAATAGGATTAAATTAAATTGTTTAATTTGTTAATCCTTGTGTGATTTAATTAATTTAATTAATTGTTAATTAAAAGACAAACATTAAATCACTTCAGGTTTAATTTAAATTTTAATTAAAATTGTTTTAATTTCAAAAATTTAAAAGATGAACCTAAATATTTTAAAATGTTTAAAATACACCTTATACATATTATTATTAAAAGTTAATACCTATATGTATAAGATTAAGTCAGTCAAATTGCTAGTATGCCTCATTCAGAGAAAACTGGTCTATAAGGGGGTATAAGGAAACTGCCTATAAAATGGCGGTTGAATGGGTGTCAACTCTCACCCACCGCTCCCTTGATCAGTGGACTGTCGTTAGCAGAATGGATTTGATAGGACGAACCTAATCTCATTAAAAGTATAATGCTATTAGACAAAAGTACTAGAACCCTAATCACAATCTATTTACTTTAGAAAAATGTGAAAAGTATGCTAACACATGAAATTGCACATTACACTTTATGAGACATTAGTGGAGCGTGTGTGGTTTACCGGCACACTAATAGGGGCTCATAAAGAGTGGTAATGAGTATCTCATGATTTATCATTGTTGATGGAGCGTGTGTGGTTAACCGGCACATCAATGTGAGACTATAAATGACATTGAGGTTACCAAGCGTTTTGCATGATTATTCACATCTTGTTTGTGATACTCGGCATCCTAGACACAAATAGAAGAGCATAAATTAGATTAAACATGTCATTGACTTCGGTTAATGAATCTCACAGATCTAGGAGTTTCATGGAGATTGAAATTGATAAAAGTATATCTACTTTAATGACCATTATGTTGTGATTACGACAACCCTCTTCACACCATAGTTGGGGTATTTTGGGTCCTAACCTCATTAAATAATAAGTTGGGTAATTATCTAAAAGGATTAATTAAACTTGTAAATTATGATTTATAGATGTCTGAAACTAGTGTCAACTCTCCTGCTCCTCCTCCAACACCCATTTCTGAGAGGCTGACTGGCCTGAACTATGTAGAATGGATGACTGGCCTGAACTATGTAGAATGGAAAGGCTGACTGGCCTGAACTATGTAGAATGGCTTCGCAAAAGGGAGAATGGTTCTCAGTTTTGCTAGCAAGCCATATCTGATTGAGTATCCGCTCCCCGTTCCACCGAAGCATGGCATCACACAGCAGTTTTGTGATGAACATGACTTCTTGATGAATCCGAAGAAGTTCGTAGCCTCATGCTAATTGACCTTTGACCCCGGCATCCGTAGGGATTCCGAAATCCTAGGGCTATATGAGTTAGCATGACTGGTTAAGGAAAGGTTCCGAAAGCCGGTTGAAAAGGAACGAATTAGGATCTTCAAAGAGCTTGAAGTGTGCAAGCTTGAAGAAGTAGCGTCGGTCTGCATGTTCTCATGATTAAGAGATACATAAGTGAACTGTATAAACTTGATCACCCTATTAATCAGGAGTTGAGCATTAACTCGACTCGCTGACTAACCAGTACGATCTGTTCATCGAGATGTGTAGGAAAGGGAACCAGGACAAGACTATCATGGAAATGCATTAAATATTAACTCTGTAAGAGTCGTTCATAGAGATGCATAGTTCCACTGATTCAGCTGCTTCTGAGACGTATCGAGAAACGATCCAGATCGTCTGGACCATTCTGAGATGTCTCAAACTAGGAATCCACAGGGTAGGATACAGTCACAGAAAGATTGGAAGATGCTCCAAAGTCGAATCGTTTGGCAACTCAGATATATCTAAAACTCAAAACTCGTGATCCTTAATTCCTTGATACAGAATGTGATAGTCACATTTGCTCTGTATGCAGGGACTCGGTAGAACGCAGGAAATTAACGTATAGGAGCATATTCGGATTGGATCACGAGCTCGTGCAGTTTTGAAGTTTAGTTAAATATTTTGATTTTGTTATTAGCTTATTAGATGTGTATGACACTGTTATCATATAGTACATTGTTTGAGGATAATTTTGATTTTCCTTTTCAAAACATAGTTGTTTAAATTATCCTTGAAATGTTGTATGAATGTGTTAATTGCATTAATAGTAATAACTTAAATGTTGATGCATCCAAAGTGTGTTGGATTTATAAATTGTGCTTTCTATGATTGTTAAAGTGAACCTTTATAAGAATCACTTCAACCAAAGGTCCAGATGGACATGAATTTGGAATCATTTGACTTGGAGTCATCTAATGAATAGGGTTCTTAATAAAAGTAATTATTGCAAGAAATGTATCACCCAAATATCCAATGGATAGGATTTTGGAATCAGTTGGCTTAGAATCAGCTGATGAATGCATATCTTGAATAAATTAACAAAATCATAAATTTACATAGAGATGTAAAAGACATCGAGATTATGAGCAACAGACACATTCGTTACTGTGAATTGCTCAAAAATACAAATAAAACCACAATTAATTATACTTAATAATATTTGCCAATCAGTATGACAAATATGACTTCACTTATCAGAATATGTGATTGATTGAAACCTTGAACTGTTCAAGGACTTCAAAGGAAGTATAAAGATCAACATAGTCTGAGTGAAAAACATAAACTGAGAAAATGTTTCACAGTTCATCCTCCTCCAAGAACATTAATGGTTATAATGTGTCTTGGGGAAGAAGATCGAGCATTGATCGAAACAGTTCAATCATCGATGTATTAGATACACTTCCAATAGGTTTCAATAAACTAAATGTTCAACTAGTCGGACCACAAAACCATATCCCGACCACATCTTAAACTAAGTAGGTTGTACAGACACCGTTTGAAGTGTGAAGTTGGGTTCGCCCCACTTGTACATAGAGGGTCTAGGGTCATGAAGCGTTCTTCCGAATCTCATGACTGGCCTAAACCTAATCAACAGTGTCGTTTCATTGGCCATCTCGCAAGAAGAGTTCTTTTAGAAAGGACTCACACTCTAAGGAAACAGTGAGAGTAAGAATGATCCTGAAGGAGTTCAAGGATTAGCCAAATGAAAGAACCTCTACTCACCACTAAGACTTAACCAGGGATCGGATTCCTGTTAAACATGACATACCCTTCACTTTGTAGACTAGTAGTATTAGTCACCGTCATAAGGCGTTATGATCTGGGTGACATACCGATTAGTGGTAAAACACTAAGTTGGTACAGATAAGCATTCCTACTACAGGTTGCTGCCAAATAAGAGAACCTAAGGGCGAGACTCAATCTATGTGACAATTTGATTGATGTTACACCTGGCCTAAGAACCGGTGGGAGTAATTGAATCGTCAAAAGAAGGCAACATAGATAGAATTATACCTACATTCTGAGCAAGAATGAGTTGAGTGAAGCGAAACTCAGAATCATATGATTGATTTTGAGAGAAACGCTCCCAACTGAACTAAAAGGGATATTGTCTACTATAACTACGCTTCGTGAGTCATAACAAGATTGGATGATCTGAACTGCTTTCCTTAAAAGGAAAACACCCGGGTTGTGTGTAAGACACAACCATAGAGGTTTAGAACATGCCGATATATCCAAACAGAAATGTACAAAGTCCCGAGATACATCTCACGGGCACCTCGCAAGAAATGATATTTAGATTCTCAAATTTTGCAAAATGTTTGGATTTTGTGAATAGCCTAAAGTAGAGGTGGCAAACGGGTCGTGTCGTGTTGGGTTCGTGTCGAGTCAATAAATTAAACGAGTTGAAGATGGTGAACTCGGACACGACACGTTTACATAAACGGGTTGAAAGAAACAACTCGAACACGACACAATTATTCTCGTGTCAGCCCATCACAACCCGCAACCCGTTTAAAAAACTCAAAAATACATTAACTCAAACAAAATCGGACCACATCAAGCCAACTTAGTCTAAAATCGGAACAAGTCGGGCCAACTCTGTCCAGATCGGACTAAGTCAGGCCAACTTAGTCCAAAATCGGACCAAATCAAGCCAAAATGGTACCAAACCGGACTAGCTAAAAAAAACTAGGCACCTCAATGGAGCCACCCAGTTAATAATCAACCAGATTCTTTGAAGAGTTGGAGCCTTGACATGTCCCTTTTTATAGATGAAAATTTCCCTTGCTCTTTTATCCCTTCAACGATGTGGGATGAACTCGCCACCAAAAAAACTCATTTCCTTCTTTACGTCAAACACTATATATTGGAGTTCTATTCTTGAAAAAAAAAAATAAAAAGCTTGCACCCAATAACAAACTATATATATTATTTTACATACAAACACTACGTATACACAATATGTATATTATTAAATATGATACACAACACACACTACATATATATAGATATAATACAAAACACACACACTCATTATATCTTAACACACATCATGTGTGTGTATATATATATATATATATATATATATATATATATATATATATATATATATATATATATATAATGCGTACAACACATACTACGCCTTATTATTTTAAATACACACACCATGTATATTATTTTAAATACATTATATATATATATATATATATATATATATATATATATATATATATATATATATATATATATATATATATATAGAGATAGAGAGAGAGAGAGAGTTAGTATTAAATATATTTGGTAAGTATTGTGTGAATGCGGGACCAATTTTGGACCATTAGATTGAAAAAATAAGTGGTTGTGATCATGATGGCATTTTTGTAAATAAAACCAAATAATAATTATTTTTTAAAAAAGAACGGCCGTTTAAGGGTAACTAGGTAAAATTGTGATTCCTATAACTAAGGAAAGGATTACGTTAAAAACTAAAACAAGCTACGATCACGGGACACGATTATTAACAGTTAATAAAAATTACAGATTCACAATACAATCACATATTGATTATCAGAGAATGAACGTTAAATTTGTTGTTGACGTAAATATGCATTCTTGGAGAATGAACGTCTAAAACAAGAAAAAAAATTAGTTAGTAAGAGTTTTCAAAGTTAATTCTCAGAGAATGGGTAGTAGGATCGTACTATCAGATTAATCGATGTAACGTAATGTCATATTGATTTCGGAAAGACATTCTCTGAGAATGTCTATGAGAATGATTCAAGTTCATTCTCCGAGAATGTGTTCGCTCAAAGGCATTCTCAGAGAATGGGGCATGCGTATCACAGTTGCAGGAATGCGTATCACATTTTTCAAAGGCAATGCATTCTCAGAGAATGGGTATAACAACACTAAATTAAACAAACCATGTATCACATTCTTAGAGAATAT
This sequence comes from Cichorium intybus, assembly GCA_023525715.1. Lineage (NCBI taxonomy): Eukaryota > Viridiplantae > Streptophyta > Magnoliopsida > Asterales > Asteraceae > Cichorium > Cichorium intybus. The sequence goes on along the minus strand of CM042009.1, from coordinate 74,350,391 downwards.
GCGTGAAATAATAAGGAAAATCAAGCCCTGAACAACATGTCTTACATTCTCTAAGAATAAGAACATATATGCAAACAACACAATAATTCTATAAGAATGTCTATAAAAAGAAAACTGGAAAAAAAACTTTGAATACAATCTAACTGAGAATTTTTTAGAAACCGTGGGAGGCGATATTTCCGAAGACCTTCAATCGACTTAATGCTTTTGCCGGAGAAGATAATGGCGAATGAAAAATCACGACTTACAGGAAAAGGTCTTCAGAGTCTAAATCTGCTGTTGTCTTTGCCGATGAAGGTTGACGTGAAGTCTAGGGTTGCCTTCACCGGCGATGGCATCCTAATCCTGTGTATCTCACAACTTTGAAATCAAAAATAAAATCGATTTGGCTGATCATCGGTGGAAAAGGTTATATTGAAGAAGCGATTTTGTTGCCAGTGGTGGTCGACAGTGGTGGAGTTGGTCCCTGTGGTCGCCATTTTGTTGCCGGTGTTGGATTCCAATGACAACGATGGGTGCAGGTTGTCGAAGAAGGTATAAGGGATCGATCGGCGATGCTAATTAGGGCTTGATAGATGTTCACATTTAAGAAGGGAAGAAGAGGAGAGAGAGAGAGAGAGAGAGAGAGAGAGAGAGAGATAAATCTACAATCATACCCCTTATAAATGAGTGGACCACAATTAGTCCTACAATCTCACAGTATTTAGCAAATGTATTTGAACCTACATCTATATATATATATATATATATATATATATATATATATATATATATATATATATATATATATATATATATATATATATAGCTTTTAAACATATATAATTAAACGGGTTATTCGTGTCATTTTCGAGTTGAAAGTATTGACCCTAACCCAACCCGTTTAAATTTCGTGTTGTGTCGACCCGTTTACTTAAACGGTTTGAAACCTCTTACGTAAACCTGCTAATTTCATGTCGAGTTCGTGTCGGGTTGTCGTGTCGTGGCCGATTTTTCCAGGTCTAGCGTAAAGGAGTCCTCTAATCATGTCAGAAAAGTTTGGATTTTATGATAGTATAAAAGAGTCCTATAACCGTGTCAAAGCCGGTGGGAGTGTCGTTGTGATCTGTCTATCAATAAATGTCAATTACATATCATTTCTAGGAAAACATCTCTTATCATTACAAAGTGTAATGACTTGGCATTAAGAGATGATTTGCTATGAAAAGTCCAGAACATATATAACATACTCAGGTGATCACAAGCATCTATCATATATATGACATCATCAGTTTAGACCCTGCCAATGTAAGTGTGATCTTTATAAGATTCAAGATGCATGACTTCGGGAAAAGAGTTTCTTGTCATTTCAAAGTGTAATGAAGTCGCATGATCAAAAGGAGATACAAGACATTCACGTAGTTACAAACATCTATCAGATAGATGAAATCGTCAGTATAGACCTAGCCATTATGAGTATAATCTTGATAAGATTCAAGATGCATGGGAAAGAGTCTCCGAAAGTCATGACAGGGATTATAAATAATCCTCAGATTCTGAAAAGGTTCGAAATAAGATAGATCTAATCCCATGAGCTTCCACAAATTGGATCGATCATAAGTGTCATGGACTTATCCTGATGACTTAATGCTTAGAGCATGGTAAGTTGGATTCAGGATACAACATGGCTGAGTATACTGGACAGATTATTTGAGCACACGTGAGAAATCATTGAGAAATGATTAGGGTGAATGTCATAATAATTTGAAAAGAGTTTCAAATCTATAATTATTTACATCAGTATGTGGTGCTAAAGGACTTCATGGTTAAAGAGTTTCATTGGTACATTGATGGAGCGCATGTGGTTCACCGGCACATCATAACACCTTGAAATCGTCTTAAGGTGCAGTCATCTGGACTAAAGATCCCGAGAACCATGAGAAGTCACATTACACACCACCATTTTCGGAATGGAATTAGGATAGAGAACGACAAGATGACACATTAAGATATCATCAGAAAAGTGTCCGATTGGATTATCTACAATGAAGTGTATCAATGTAAGACATTTTGGATACATGGAAAGAGTGAAGGTCATATAGACATATACACGAATGCTATGGAAAATGTCATATTTGTTGGGGTTACACCAACAATCTATAACAAAGGTAGGGATGAGCAAAACCGAACCGAAAACCCAAAAACCGAAAAAAAAACCGAGAAACCGAGACCGAAAAACCGAAACCGAACATAAAACCGATGGTTTGGGTTTTCTATTTTTAAAAACCGAAAGTGATGGGTCGGTTTCGGTTTTAGAAATCAAAAAACCGACAAAAACCCAAACCGAACCGATTTATATGAAATGCATTAATATATATTATACGTGTACATATTATAAATAAGTGCATGGAAAAGCAACAATAAATTGAGAGTTAGTTTACCGGTTAACGCCTTGAGCAAGGGAACTGCAGGTCTCACGTTCGAGTCTCGTCTTTCAAATGCGAGTTTAATTTTTATTTCTTATAATATCCGACACTCAATATATTTAATATACGCGTAATTCTAGCAAATAAGGTATTTAGTTCAGCTGGATAAGGCGCTTGGCAAGTATACCGAAGGTCGCGAGTTCCAATCCCGTTGTAAGCAGTTTTCGTTTTGCAGCTTTAATTTAAAACATAGCTCTCAATCTCCCACATCGGCTGAAACATCAAAGTTATACCTTCCTTCTGTTCTATAAATATTGATTTCTCAACCAAGAACCATATTCTAAGATTTGGGTTTGGATTTCGGTTTAAAACCGAAACCGAACCGAATAGAATTCAAAACCCGAAAAACCGAACCGATGGGTTTGGGTGTGGTTTGGGTTTGAATATTTGAAAACCGATGCCTATCGGTTTGGGTTCGGTTTAGGGTCAAAACCGACCCAAACCGACCCATGCTCATCCCTAAACAAAGGCATCCCATACCTATTTGTATTATATGTTGCGTCCATCAACAAGACATGTATGTGGAAAGGCATGCCATATTTTCAATGATATTGGATGAGCAAAGAATAGATCTTCCATCTCGTTTGTCGACGCATTTGCACGACTATCAAAATCATAGTCATTTTGGTGTAGAAATTCCATAACAAATTGCATTTGACTTTTACATTTCCTCTCTGTACGTTGAAGTTTTTCACCCGCATTGTAGATAGTACCGATAGTAGATAGATTATTTGCATTTTGTTTTTTTAATGCAGATAATATATCTTTTGGCTTTACATTTTGATTCAACAAATCTTCAACTATTCGAGTTCCATCATTACTCAATCGTCTTGGATAAGGGTGACCTTCCAAATGTAATGATGGCAGATGATTATGTATATGACATATTATCTTTAACTTCCAACAATCATCTACCGGCAAATATTTACCTTGAACTCTAAATGGACAGTTTATTATTTTTTTGTGGCAGTATTTCTTGTGGAGATTTGTGTGTATATATATATATATACACCACCACGATCACATTGAAATACAACATTATGGTCTTTCCTAGAGTTTTTAATAACGATAACATAACCAAGAGAACGTCCCATAGTTTGCACTCAATCTATTACATCTTGACGAGATCTGAACACCTGAAAATGACGTCTTTATTAAAGATTTGTAATTTAATATTAATATATATTACTAAAAATATACGTTGATAACGTTAAAATTCATACCGTGTTGGTTTCAAAACTCAATGAGTCGTCGACGTAGTAATTACTTTCAGTCTCGTTTTCATTTCCATCACATCCGGTTGCGTTGCTTGTGTGGACATTATAACCCTAGATAACACATACAAAACTTATATATAAATATATATATATATATATATATATATATATATATATATATATATATATATATATATATATATATATATATATATATATATATATATATATATATATGATAAAATATAAATACAACTTAAGTACCACTAGGTTGATATACCTCATAGTATGTTTGATCGTAGAACGTACTAAATAGATCTTGCCAATTCTCTATTCACCTTAACTGTAGAATAATTTCTTTTGTATTTGTTCTTACTATCGGTTTATGAAGATGCAAACCATGCATTGCTATTTATAACAACCATGCATTGCTATTTATAACAAACTAGTATTTGTTCTACGCGATGATGCGGAAGCCCGATATATTGAAAAACATAGCTCGATAAAAAAACAAATTATGTGAGGGACGAAACATATAACTTTAAAATATAATAACGGACCGGAATGTAACTTAAGAAATACCAATAATATAACTTTATAATAAATAGGGATGAAAACAATTACTTCGAATATAGTTGACGGAAAAAACGTAAATATAAAAGTTTGCTATAAGAAGAATCAAAACTGCTATTTTCAAATAGAAGCTTATTTGCATTTTGAATCAAATGCTTTAACAATTATACTATAATCTTACTTTAGTAATTATGATTCTGGAAATAGCAAAAGCAAATGACCAATGATTTTCCCTCACAAATAAAACTTACAAATATATATATATATATATATATATATATATATATATATATATATATATATATATATATATATATATATATATATATAATTTGACCTTTGAAATAGATGTATGATTTGTAATTATTGATCACTATATTATTCTATTACACATATTATTGCTCATTTTTATCTAAAATCACATCATACTATTTTAGTGCAAATAAAATCTCCCTTTTAAAGGGGTGCTGCTATTCGCACCCTAACATAGGGTGAAATCATTGATTAAAATGTCAAAATTTAATCAACTTGTAATAAACTAAAATATATTCCTCTCAGGCTTATAATCCGTTATCTATATTTAGTTGAGACGTGATGTTTATAAATTTATGTTAAATACACTCATATTAAATTAGTCCGTATTTTTGTGTTGAAAAAGTCATAACGTCACTTTGTTTATAAATTCATGCGACATTTATCATTAATCAACATTGTATTATTAATTTAATGGAAAGCTTTGTTTTTTCCTACTTTATCCTCATAATTCATCATCCAACCCACTAAATTATGACATGTGGAATCCATTATTTCTCTCTTAATTTCTTCTCTTGATTTTGACACTTGTATTGATTATGTGATTAGGAAGATAAGTAGGAAGATTTTTTAGGAGGATATAGAACCTCTCTAATTTAATATATATATATATATATATATATATATATATATATATATATATATATATATATATATATATATATATATATATATATATATATATATATATATATATATATATTGAAAAAGCCCTAACATCACTTTGCTTCCATTCCATAATTTACCATGTATATATTAAAAAAACTATGGGCACTTGCTTTCCTATCCATAATTTAACATGTAACATGCATGATTTACAAAAACACAAATAAGGGTCAGAGAAATTATTATTAGTCAAAGAATATATGTTGAATTCAATGTATATGAAAAAAAACAAACGAAAAGATAGTTGCTGCAAATGAAGATATATGCAACCATTATAATTTTGATTGGTTATAAAAAAAGCCCATGCCATTTATACCTATAAATAGTACTCTTCAATTTCATTTTACACTAAGACCCAACCAAGTCTTGAAACCTGTTTTAAAATACCCCTAAAGTATTTTATTTGCTCTTGAAGGGTATAAAGTTAAGAAAAACCGGTTGAAAATGGAGGATTACCTTAAAGAGCCGGTTGCCAAACAATTTGCGGGTTTGAGGAGTTTGCGTGGATGGTAGAGGATGACGTCGAGGATGCCAGCTAAGGTGAGGTAATGGGGTTTACTGTTCGACTTGGTCCCCAAGTCTTCTCTCGGTCACAGGGCTATAAATTGAAGCCCTAATTCGATCAAATTTCACAATTCGATACCTAATCTCAGCAAGACAGTGCGAAATTCATGTTTTGGTCGTTGTTTTCGGAAATTGTTCGAGGTTTATTGTTACCCTGTAAGAAAAATCATGGATCCTAACATGGATTTCTCCTTCGCAAAATTTTCAGTTCACGGCATGATCGCAGACAACCTGACGCATGAAGATCATATGAATTTTGTTTTGCAGTTGGAAATGGCGCTGATTCGCGAGGAGATCGATGCTGGGATGCATGTTATCCAGGCGGAAAATGTGCGCCTTCGGGCGGAGCTAAACAATTTCAAAAGGGTGATGAAGTGGGTGTTGATCGGGGGTTTGGTATCGTTGGTGGCAGGGGGTGTAGGGTTTGCGTTGTTTAAGTGACATGGTTGGGTGGGTAACTCGTTTAAGATGTAGGTTATTAACAACATTTTGTCTGTTATGTTTACGTTTAGGGGTCAAGTCCTTGTACTCAAGGCATTTTTGTGGTAATTTTAGGCGGATATGTTTAGTTTAACAGGTGAAGTCCTTGTAGGGAAGGCATTTTGGTGGTAAAATCATGTTAACTGCTAGTGTTGCTGGTTCTTATTGTAAAACGGTTGCCCAAGCGTGTTTTAAGTATACAAATCTAATGGAAGTGCTTAGTATGTTATCTACTTTGTCGATTCAGTTTTGCGTATATTTTGTGATCTGCAATTGTGGTATAATATGTTGTTGGAATGTTGGTGAAAATGAAAAAAGTACATTACTATAATCGACAAAGTTGTTTAGTAGAATAGTTCAGATATGTTGCTGTAAAATCATCCATTATAAAGAAACATGTTTCATGTATAAATTGGTAAGTTTATTCAGGTAAACAGTACATTGCTGTAAAAAGTATATTGCTGTAAAAAGTACATTATATAGAAACATGTTTCATTATATGTTGCTGTAAAAAGTATATTGCTATAATCGACAAAGTTGTGTAGTACAATAGTTCATATATGTTGTAAAATCATGCATTCATCGCATGTAAAATCATCCACAAGTAAGTAGTCAGAAAACACACAAGTAACCACACATTAAACATTGTTCGTTATTCAGTTATTGGCTTACATAATAGAAATTAAAGACATCACACACAAGTAAGTATTCAGAAAACATTTAAATTGTTTACACAACTACATAAACCCTTTAGATCCAATTAATCCAAATTCATAGGGACATCAAAGGACATCCCTTCACCATTTGGAACTTCAACCCTCTTTGCTAGTTTCTATTTAAGGATTCTTTCAGACCATTTGGGCTCAGGCTTCCTGATACCAACAGTCTCTTGAGTCATTTGATCACCTTCCTGCATGCGTATTTGATGTGACACTTGTGTTTTACCAACATTTGTAGTTTTGGCACTTGTACTTGTGGCAAACTTTTTGCACGTTAACTTGTTGTGTCCAGGCAATTTACAAAGCCCACATAACACTCTTTTGCCTGCTTTTGACACAGTATGCTTAGTTGCCCTCTCAGATGTATCTTTCTTCCGCCTAATAGTTGGCCGCCCTGTCATTCTTCTTCTTATTGGTGGTGGAGGTGGAATAAAGTCTGTGTTTGGCCACATGTTTGATCCATTCATCCCAAGGATAGGATGTTTGTAACTGTTTTTGTAAAAAGTTGCTAGGTATAATGGATCAACAAAGGCCTCTATAGTCCCATTCAGATATGATATAGTAGCCACAGAATTCACACATCCATAACCATTTAGTTCCCATAATCTACAAGTACATGTTTTTTCTCTAAATTAACTGCATATGCCTCACCTAAGTTCCTTGTTTCAAATTGATTCAACCCACATGGAAGGACCTGCCAGTGCCTGTTAAACAATTTAAAATCACTAATCTTTTTCCTAATAACAATTTAAAATTAAGATTGAACAATGTAAATGTACCTTTGATGGACTTTCAGATCACTAATCTTTTTCCTAATAACTGGACAAATTTCGTATTCAGGCTAGTTACAACCTTTAATGTTCATCCTATGCATTCTGTCCATCACATACATCCGAATTTCTTCAAGCATTGTGATTATAGGTTTTTTCCTAGCCTCAATAATGACACTATTGAATGTTTCTGAAAAGCCATTCTCAACAGCATCACACATGCTACCAAATTTGAAAAATTCCCTAGACCAAGTTTTAGGATTCTTATCTAAGAGGTACTGATGGGCTGCATTGCTTAGTTACTGAATCTCCTTCATTGCTGCATTGAAATGGGATTCTGTTGTAGCCTTACTTGCTTTCCAGAAAAGGTTCTCAAAATGGGCTCCTGTGAACCTCTTCTTAAAGTTTGCATAAATGTGCCTTGCACACTGTCTATGCTCTGCCTCTGGTAACACCTCCTTGACTGCCTCCAAAAGTCCCTACAACCACAAAATTGAACTCAATTAATTTACCAGTAATTGATTAAATTTAAGACATGTAAGTTGGTTAGCATACCTTATGCTGATCAAACATCAAAGACACACTTAGACCTGTTTCAAGGTGTAAGTCTTCTGCCAGCAATTCCATGAACCATTTCTAATTTTCTTTATTTTCAACACACACAACTGCCTATGCAATAGGATAAATCTGGTTATTTGCATCCCGACCTACAGTACTTAAGAGCTCCCCACTACATAACCCCTTTAGAAAACATCCATCTAAGTTAATCAGCCTTCTACATCCAGTTCTCCAACCCTTTTTTAGTCCCCCAAAACATACATAAAATTTGCAAAAGTAATTTTTCCCATCTGACATGTTATTCACAGCAACCTTTACAGTAGACCCTGGGTTTGATCTCATTATCTCCTCACCATAAGACCATAGCTTGGCATAATGTTCCTTAATAGTACCTTCTATTAGGGATAAAGCGTATTTTTTGCTCTCCTACATTGGCTCATACTTACATGTATCCCAAAATCCTTTTTCACCTCCTCCATAAGTAATCTAACACTCATCTTCTGTTTGTGTAGAATCTCATTGGTGTAATGGCTGTGGATCCAAGCATAAGTCACAATTGAACCCAATTTGAAGTTTCTTGCACAATTATGTTCACCTATAAGGGACTTAGTTTGAAATGAGTTTTCTTCACTCATCCATGAACCCCATAGCCTAAATGTGCAGTCACCATTGCAACATCTTACTAACAACCTTTTACTGTCATTCTTTTTGTAACATAACTGATAACCATTAGCCATAACATAATTACAAAGCATACCTTTGAGTTGTTTTGGATTTTCGAACCTAATTCCTAATATAGGGACTTGCTTTTTCCATTCAACATCAGGATTGAACCTAGTTGGGCACTCCAGTGTTAGGTTGCTCACTTCAACATCCATGTCTTCTTCTTCATCACCGATAACAATTGTTGTTTCATCTTTGTCTTCTTCCTCGTGTTGTGTTGTGGGTGACACCTCCCCTATACCAGATATGTTATCATCTGGACTAACAACTTCATCATTTTTTCATCGAACCAGTCCTGTAAGATAACACCTTCATGATCCATGTAAACTGGCAAAGTAACTCCACAATGGTGTAGAATCTCTATAAACTCCACATACTCCAATTCGTCTGAAATTAGGCGTAACCCATGAGGAACGTTGTAATCCGGCAGACAATGGTACAGGTTCTTGCATTTTCTTTGAGCAAACCTTTCAAGAAACTTCGTACACTCGTTGAACTCCATCCCCAAAAAATCAACGGCATCAAGGTGGTGCTGCATGCCATCGATGTACCCAAACGGTTGCCGCTTGAAGGATCCGTTGAAGTGTAACTCAACGACGATGCCCGATGCCATCCTTCGATCTACTGCTACTCACTTGGGGAATACTGACTAAATTCAGGGTTTTCGATACCTTGTCCTCCGTTTTTTTGAAATACCTTGCAATCGATTTGTTGACTGACTGCAATATTTATTTTTCTCTAAACAAAGCTGAGTCACCTGTTGACTCATTAAATGGTAGCTGACTCAAACGCTGATTAGGATACATTACTGGCTTACCCCTTCGTTATGGATAAAAGGACGTTTTAAACTATGATATACAAACTTGGTGCCCTCATAAGACAAAAAAATATTTTCAGTGACCGAATCGATCAACATCTTAAACATTATAGGGCTACAGTGTCATTTAGCCTTTGCATTTTGAATAAAATGCTTTAACAATTATACTATGATCTTAATTTAGTAATTATGATTCTGGAAATAGCAAAAGCAAATGAACAATGATTTCCCCTCACAAACAAAACTTGCAAATATATATATATATATATATATATATATATATATATATATATATATATATATATATATATATATATATATATATATATATATATATATATATATAATTTGACGTTTGAAATAGATGTATGATTTGTAATTATTGATCACTATATTATTCTATTAAACATATTATTGCTCCTTTTTATCTAAAATCACATCACTTTGCTTCTTTTTATCTTAAATCACATCATACTATTTTAGTGCAGATAAAATCTCCCTTTTAAAGGGGTGCTGCTATTCGCACCCTAACATAGGGTGAAATCATTGATTAAAATGTCAAAATTTAATCAACTTGTAATAAACTAAAATATATTCCTCTTAGGTTTATAATCCGTTATCTATATTTAGTTGAGACGTGATGTTTATAAATTTATGTTAAAACCCCCATATTAAATTAGTCCGTATTTTTGTATTGAAAAAGCCCTAACGTCACTTTGTTTATAAATTCATGCGACATTTATCATTAATCAACATTGTATTATTAATTTAATGGAAAGCTTTGTTTCTTCCTACTTTATCCTCCTAATTCATCATCCTACCCACTAAATTATGACATGTGGAATCCATTATTTCTCTCTTAATTTCTTCTCTTGATTTTGACACTTGTATTGATTACGTGATTAGGAAGATAAGTAGGAAGATTTTTTAGGAGGATATAGAACCTCTCTAATTTAATATATATATATATATATATATATATATATATATATATATATATATATATATATATATATATATATATATATATATATAAGAAACCCTAACATCACTTTGCTTCCATTCCATAATTTACCATGTATATATTAAAAAAAACTACAGGCACTTGCTTTCATATTCATAATTTAACATGTAACATGCATGATTTACAAAAAGACAAATAAGGGTAAGAAAAATTATTATCAGTCAAATAATATATGTTGAATTCAATGTATATGAAAAAAAACAAGCGAAAAGATAGGGGAATTGATTTTTCCACAGATGGTTTTTATCCATCCACTGAAAAATTTACATATTGACACTTATGCCCCTCCTGTTAAATTAGAGAGATTTAAAAAAAGAGATATTCAGTGATTTGTTTCCAATTTTTCCTCCTTCATCGTTAGAATCTTCTCCGATAACCCACTTCACTCCCATCATTACTCCCCTCGTATTTTCTCATAGTTTTTCCTCTTCATATTCCTTCTTATTTTTCATTTTTCTCGTCGTCTTGCCTCTTCATCTTCCTTCTTATTCAAATGCTCCAATATTGGTAGCTTTCTCCTTTCAACATTGGAATCAATGGCTGCGTAGAACCCATTGCATTTGTGGTGTTTGCCATTGGTGCAAATCACACACCTCTTTTGCTTTCACTTGCATGTGATACCTTGGAAATATTGAAACAATTAAACTTAAAGTACAAAAAACGCGAACATATTTATAAAAAAGAAGGATAAGAGATATTGCTGAAAAACAGGGGAATATCTCTCTGTTATTATTTATTTGACTAAGTCTTCAAATACTCCTCAAATCTTGGCTTTAAACCAGATCATGGCAGCTTTCATTTTTCTTCCACGTGCATACAGGCTACTGATTTGAATCAACTTCTAACAGTTCTTGGTGGCCTTGTAATCGGTTTTTACTGCTTTGGAAAAGTCATATGTTAGCCGATTTACACTACCTTCGCTTGGATTCAACGTATATCGTCCTCGTCAAACCAACAATACGCAGGTTCTGATTTCACGATAATTAAATACCGCTGTGAGTTTGAAAACCAGTAGAATTAGTCGTTGTGTGATTTAGAGTTTCCGTCGGAACGTCTGTCAGATCAGATTTGACTGTGAAACGGTGGTAAATTGGATCATCAGCAGCCGAAGGAGGAAGAAGAAGGGTTGTTGTTCGTGCGTTATTAGAAAATAAATTCTCTTCAATATCTCCAATTTAAGAAGAAGGGCATAAATGTCAATATGTAAAATTTTCAGTGGATGAATAAAAATCATCCGTGGAAAAATCAGTCCCTAAAAGATAGTTGCTGCAAACGAAGAGATATGCAACCATTATGATTTTGCTTGGTTATAAAAGAAGCCCATGCCATTTATACCTATAAATAGTACTCTTCAATTTCATTTTCAAACACATCAATTTTAAGCACATCTAGCTTAAATAACAAAATGAGTTGGAAAAAATAATTTCAATTGTCTTATGATTTAATTACGAGGTATGTTCATTTATTACTATCAATATATTTATATTATCATAAATCACATATTCGTATTTGTATATATATTGCTTAGGCGGACGACATTCACACAAATAATGCACATCACGATGGCGATAATGAAAATAGTTACTTCGTTAATGAGACATAAGCATCTGAAACGAACATGGTATGAAGTTTTAGGTTTATTACTATATTTATTATTGTGAAAATTTACTAGTTTCTGATAGAAAATCATTTTCAGGTATTCAATTCTCATCAACAGTTAATAGATTGCGTGCAAAATACGGGACTCGATCTTGGTTACATTATTGTAATAAAAAGATCCAAGCTAACATAAATGTTTATCAGTGTGATCGTGGTGGTATATAAAAAAGTAAAAAAAATATCAACAAAAAATACCGTAGCAAAAGGATAATTTGTCTATTTGCACTGAAATGGAAGTGTTCGTCGATAAATGATTGTTGATCGTAAAAATATGTGAAATACATAATCACGAGCCTGCCTTACATTTAGAAGGCCATCCATATCCACGACATCTTTCTGAGTATGAAACCCAATTAGTCGAAGATTTGATAAGAAAAAATGTTAAACCATGAGAGATATTATCTACATTAAAGAAGCAAAATGTAGAAAATGTATCCTGTAATACTAATTTAACAACAAAAGCAAACTACGATAACACAAGTGTATGAATATTCAACCAGTCGAATGATTATATTCAATGTAAAAAGATAGTGCTCCAAATCTTTATGATGAGCAACTATGAAGAACGTTACAATGAATAAAGCAACTGTGCAAAAAGTACGTACTAAACATCTAGGGTTGAGGGTGTTTAAATACTAAGATCTAATAGGATAAACACTTAATCAAATTAGTACAGATAAGTATAAAACCCTAGACATTATCTCTAACAAAAGATAAGTACAAAACATAATTGTTTTCTGATAAGCACACCAACTTCGTATCATCACTAGCTTCAGATCAACCTCTCACTTCGCATACTTCATAAGCTTCGGACAGGAACATAAGTACTTCGGATATCAAATATCATCACAATCAGAATCCTAACATTCTCCCCCTTTGTGGTGAAGATGCCAGGTATCCGAAGTCTATAACATGTTAAACGACTTGATCAATTCCCTCCGAATTTGTAACCACCACTTCAAATGATTACACAGCTCCAGCTTCGCATCATCAGGGTTTTCATTGTTGACCGTTACCCTTGCAATCATTCCTTCCAGAAAGGTTGAGGGAAACTTCTCTTTTTCGACCATGTCAAAGAACAACTTTTTCAGAGGACCTTTCCTTGTAAGCTTTCCCTTGTAAACAACTCCCCAAGGTTTCTGTAGAATCTTTCCATCGCTGATTTTAGATATTCCGGTAAGCTCTTTATTCACAGCTGGAACAGATTGCTTGAAAAGTTTGCGATTTCATAATCATATAGGGAGAAGTTTCGGAGATACGAACCCAAAAACCTTCCAATTAACCTTTGAATTTTTGTAAGACCCACCTGCTTGGATATTCTTGTTTGGTTCAGATTGAAGAATCTTTCAACAAGTACAACAAAGTCATTCGGATTCATCAGTGGGCAGTCTGCCATAGTGAAAGAGCTTTCTATCTTCTGTTCACCTCTTAGGACATGGTAAGTAAAATTTTGATATATTTTTCAAAAAGTGGTCCTGTCTCAATTTTGTCAATCCTAAAAATCTTTAGGCAAGACCAGACATATGTTTGATCAGCATCAAGGTTCGCATGAAACCTGGATTTTTGTTCTTGGAATTTTCTCTTCTCAGCCGGATCAAACTCAATGTCATAGACATTAGCAGCAAAGAGCTTCGGATTGAATGGGATATCAAGTTGCAACTCTGTTATATTTTCATCACTATATGACACCAGTGGCACACGATCAAACACTTCCACTGTGGTGAATGCCAATGACATTATCGTCTCATATGTCCATATTTTGTTTACAGGACCCAAGACTTCTTTTTTTCTAACTCTGTCTCTAGAGATTGCATACAAATGCCTTAACTTCTCATATTCTTCTGCTTTCTGTTTCTTCTCCTCAGACTTAGACAGTTCTTGGGCAATCTTCTTTCCCTTGTCAACCGAAGGACCTGTCTCAGGAGGAATTTGAGAAGTTGTTGTCTTTGTTGATGTTGAAGATGGTGCAGAACTTACTCCGATTTTAATTCCACCAGAGAATCTTTTTATGAGACTCGAGGTGGATTCGGTTGTAATTTGTGTGGTTGATGATGTTCGTCCCCAAACTAGAGGAACTATTGTTGACGGTGATGTTGTGGACATTGTTGCTGATAAGGGTGCTGAAGTGAATCCGAAAATGGTTTTGTAGTCGGACCAGCGGTGGTAGTTGTTGTTTGAGTGAGTGGTGCGAGGGTTGTAATAGTTGCTGTTGGAGCGAAGGTGATGCGTGTTTGACGTGTTAGTCGAGGCCCTTCTCCCCCTTGTGACGAAAGCACGGAAGGCTTCGGAGCACCTGGTAACCGACTAACTAGTGTAAGCAATGGTGCAATATCCTTTCAGATGGAGTCTGTTGTTTGAGAGACCAAAATCTTCATTTGCTGGTCGCTGATTTTCTGTGCTTCTCTTTACGCATTTAACGAATGCACCTTCGGTTCATATTCTGCAATGGTTTTCTTCGCATCCTCGACATCTTTCCGTAAACTCTTCAACTGAACATCAAATTCCTCAGCACTTCTTTTTGAGAGATTCTCAACCGAAGTATACAAAGAAGTAATCTTAGCTTGAACTTCTGTATGGGTAGAATTGAGGTTGTTGACCACTTCGGTGAGTTTTATTGTATGTTGTTCCTGAATTTGCTGGGTTTTCTCTTCAACTTGCTTCTCTACTGCCTTGCACCTCAAGTCAATTTTCTCCAAAACATTTCGTGTCATCTGCTTGACATCGGTTTTAACAACTTTGACTGCCTCATCTATTTTCTTGTTGACTTTCTTGGTGATGGTTTCCTCAAACGATGTAAGTGACTCCGCCAAGTGATCAGTGGTAATTCCAGACCCTTTGTCCAAAGTGTAAGTGGTATGGGCTTGTATTAAAACATTCAACTTCGTATTAAGTTGGCGGAACTGGTTCATGGACGCCAGGCTTGTGTCTGGTTCATCATCATCGTCGTCTTGTATTTGTATTGGGGCTGTTTCAAAATAATCCTCCTCTTCTTTGTCGGTTTCATGGGAAGAGGGAGAATCAGCCATATCATCCATGAAGAATGAATGAATCGGAGGAGGGACTTCTGTTGTTGAGGCCATTCTCCGATCTATGTCATATTAACCGATTCACCGTGAAAATGGGTGTCGTATTCTTTGGTGGTGGAGATGGTGGATTTGTGGCAGTTGGATCACCGGATGTGATACTTGTGTCCACATCAGATGTATGCACAGGGGTCTCAATATGACTTGTCTCCACATGAGATGTTTCGACAGTGGTCATATATGCGAACACCACTAGATTTTCAGTTAAAGAAATAAAGGGATCAGAAGGTGGTACCGTTGAAGTGGTTGTCTCAGTTGGTGATGGAGGAATGGTGGTATCCTCCGGATGAGAATATTCTTCTTCTTCTTCATCATCGTCTTCTGATTGAGGTGTTGGTGGTCTTGAAGATTGTACCAGTTTCTTCCTTGTTGGCTTAACGACATGAGTTTTCTTCCTCGTTCTGGACTTCTTGGCTGGGGCTTCGGATGGTTCTACTGTGCCTTTACGTTTTCCACCCTTTGCCTTGGGAAGTTCTGATTCTATAACCCTTGTGAAGACCCTGAGTGGTGGAGGAATCGTCATTGTCTTTCGGTACTCGATCAAGGTAACATTGTCATCTGGAACCTTACACAGCATTGCCTCAGGAATTTGGACGATAAATTCCATTCTGTCATCCGAATTTGAACTTGAAGGAATTTGGACAAGGCTGAAATCATGGACGGGCAAGTCCGAAGGCACTGGTACCTTCTCATGAGCGTAGACGGCCTGGAGGATAAGTGCCTAGAAGCCTGTTGATGCGATGTATGTGGCCCGCTTCGCATGATTCATCTATTTGGTGAAGTCTGTCCATAGAATCGAAGCATAATCCACTGGAACATTGTAGTAGATACCATAGTGAATTTACAGGAATGTGTAAGCAGCCGAATCAAGGCCCGAAGTCCTGCCAGAGAGGCTTCGCAGGATAACACTGAAGACATAACCCCAAACGGAAGGCAATTTGTTCTTTTTGAAAGAACTCATTGTTCGAGTGATCGGTGTATGCCCCATCTCGTTAAGCATGTTCAAGATTTCAGATTGAAAAGCCATTTGAAACCGTCCAGACACTGGAAGTTGAAGAATTTTTGCAAATTGTTCCTTCTTGACTGTAATTGTTTTCTTGTTATCGTCGGCGGTGAAAATTTAAAGGACACCGATTGACCGTCTGCATTCAGACGTGTAGTATGGTGTGCCCTATTTACCCATAACTTAGGAACTTGAGCACTTGCAGTCATGGCGTGGTGAAAGGGTGAATGTCGCTGACATACAACCAGTATCACCATTGTTGACGAGTAAGCTTCAGGGTCCTAGTTTGCAATGTGGTTTGCTGACATTGGGTTAAGATCAGGAACGGAATCAGCATCTCCTGCTGTGAAAGAAATATCATCGGTAGCCATGGTGATTGAATTTGAGTTTTAAGAGTTGGGAACGTTTGGGAATTTTAGTTGCAGGTTCAGAGAATTTGGAAACGGAAGGGATGAATGGAAGGGTTGCTCTGTTTGTATACTGTGATGATGAGTGGAGAGAGAATGTGCATTTAATGCTCGTTTTTGAACGGTCGAATGGGGTTTCTCCACGTCATCCGTAAGTTGAGGGGACATTCCCTTTTTATTGGTGTGACAGCTGCATCATCCCCAAGTAACCGTTGTGCTTGTTGCTTATTGGTTCCTGCATCTCCCAATACAAAACAGGATCAATGAGGATCCCACGTATCTCGTTGAATCCCAACATAAATAATTTCCATACGATATAATAATAAAGAAATAGAACTAATAAATAAAATTTAAAAAAATATTTTTGGCTTTTTCGAGTTTTGGAATGTGCAGCCGAACTCTGCTCATATTTCAGTCATGCCACCCATCCGAAGTGATAACACAAGGATCCATTGAATTTTGGGAAAGTATGATTTTTGGTTCAGTTCAAAGGATGAGAGCTGATTATTCTAGGAAGTCCTTATGACACATTCATATCCGAACAAGATTAATGTAGTGTGCAATCATATGGATAGCTGAACCCAGTGTAAGTATTCCACCTTCGCTGTTGAGTAAACTTAGTAGACTATTTTAAGTTTACAAGTATTACGTAGAGTAAGCTTAGATGACACATCCTGATACGAATAATTACACTTCTTAGTTTCTTAGTTGAAGTATTATGGGATTTTTATGAAAAAAAAATTATCTCGATTCACCAGATGGAGTATTTGGACACGCTTTTCGGATGACAAGCCTTTGAAAGTTGTGCAATACTCCACCCTTGTCACTGAAGATGGGTTACTGAGATGTTCATACCCCAACCCGATTCTCAACTATCTCACAGGAGATCCTGATTGTTGCATTGAAGACAGGGGGTACGCCTTGAGTACCTCGGATATTGCTAATCTTAGTGTTGATTCTTTAGTGAAAGATAGACATTAAGTTTTGTGAAAGTACTTTTCTTGGTTTTCCCCTTCCTTTGGAATTATTTTGATTCTATTGTGCTTGTAGCATTTAGTGCTTTTCATTATTTCAGCTTATTCATTTGGGGAAACTTGCGTAAATGAATTTTTCGTAAATAGCTTCACAAAACCCATTAGTAAAATTGACATCAAATTTATTTTCTTCGTATCAGGAATTGTCAGATGTTTACTACCATGCAACACTTGGAACATATCCTGAAAAGACTGAGTCTTCTTGATTAGTTATATGCTTATGCGAAGGGAAGAACCACTGGGTGCAAGTAAGACATGAGGGTTACATATAGTCGTGTACGAAGTATGGACATGTCAAAAGGTTTTTAACCATGATCAGATCATCCGAAGTGTTACCAATGTTGCAATGCGAGTCCCAAATATCCCTTAGTGCAATGAGATATGGTTAACAGACTCTAAAAACCCTGTTTTGTCCTTTAATTGTATATTGAGATTTTGCAATATTTGGATTTGGACGAAAGAGACATGTACGTTGCTATGGGCAGAAGTCAGAATTTAAGTGTAATCAGAAGCGAACCGAAGCGTCGGATGTGAACATTGACTTATGTACTCTGAATATTTTTAGTAAAACCTTATCCGAACGGAACCGAAGATTCGTTTATGAATAGTATCGCTTCTGATAACAAAAAAATTTCTAAACAAAACAAAAAAAACTTAAAAAGGTAGGAAAAATAAAAAAAAAACTTAAACTCATTTAAAAAAATACAAAGATATTTGGTTGATGGTACTTAGCTGATTATGTATTTGGAACTGCTGATGACTCAAGCATGCCTAGCCCATGAATGATTCGTGTAAATGCTTTTTCATCAAGAGCTTTGGTGAAGATGTCTGCCAGCTGAGCATTCGTATGAACAAAATAGACCTCAATATTTCCTTCCTCTACATGACTTTTAATGAAGTGATATCGGAGAGAAATGTGTTTGGTCTTCGAATGCTGGACTGGATTATGACAAATTCGTATGGCGTTTTGTGAGTCACGGAATAGAGGTATTATTCGCATGTAGATAGCATAATCTCGTAGTTGACTTTGAACCCAAATCATCTGAGAAGTGCATGCATCAGCAGCTATGTACTCAGCTTCGGCTGTGGAGATGGAAACACATGTTTGCTTTTTCGATTTCCAGCTGATGAGCTTTCCATCTAGAAATTGACATCCACCCTAAGTACTTTTACGATCAAGTGCACACCCTCCCAGGTCAGCATCAGAGTAGGCTTGTAGAAAGAAGCCTGAGTTGGCAGGGTACCATAAACTAAGAGAAGGAGTTCGATGAAGATAGCGAAAG
The DNA here is from genome assembly GCA_023525715.1 of Cichorium intybus. Classification (NCBI taxonomy): domain Eukaryota; kingdom Viridiplantae; phylum Streptophyta; class Magnoliopsida; order Asterales; family Asteraceae; genus Cichorium; species Cichorium intybus. The sequence continues at coordinate 74,331,034 of CM042009.1, read as the reverse complement.
ATTGTCTTGACTGCAGCTAGATGGGGTTCTCTTGGATTCGCCTGATATCGTGTACAATTACAAACTGAGAACATGATATATGGGCGACTGGCAGTTAAGTAAAGTAAAGAACCGATCATGCTCCTGTAGACTTTCTGATCAACCGCCAGTTTGTCAAGCGAAGGTGTAAGTATTGTACCAGCAGCCATGGGAACCTTCGCATTTGAACAGTTTTCCATCCCAAATTTTTCCAAAAGGCTTCTTGTATATTTTTCTTGGTTTATGAAGATGCCTTCGGATGTTTGTTTATCTTGTAGTCCGAGAAAGAAATTTATCTTCCCCATCATGCTCATTTGAAACTTGCTTTTCATTAGGGTTTCGAAATCTTTTGAAAGATCAGGGTCTGTTGATCCGAAGATTATATCATCAACGTAGATTTGAACTAACTTGAGATGATTACCAACTTTCTTTCGAAAGAGAGTGGGATCAACATAACCTTGTTTGAAGTTTGATTGTTTTAAAAACCGGGTTAAAGTTTCGTACCATGCCCTTGGTGCTTGCTTTAGCCCATAGACTGCTTTGTCAAGGATGTAATAGTGATTTGGGTATTTTTTTGTTTATAAAACCAGGTGGTTGTTCTACATACACTATTTCCTCAAATTCGCCATTTAAAAAGGCACATTTGACATCCATTTGGTAGACATCAATGTTTTTATGGGCAGGAAATGCCAAAAAGATTCGGACGGACTCAAGTCTGGCAACAGGAACGAAGGTTTCATCATAATCGATTCCTTCCTGTTGACTAGACCTGGCAATCCGTGTCTACGTGTCGTGTATTCGTGTCAGACACGAATTTACACGACACGAATTTGTAAAACACGTACACGACACGAATTATAAAACGTGTCTTGGATATCAAACACGAACACGACACATATTTAATGTGTGTAACACGTGACACGACACGAACAAACACGTTTTTTATCTGTGTCACACGAAAACACGAATTTACACGAATTGTAACATGAATTGTAACACGAATTTAAAAATATATATGATGTTTTTTTTAATTTGGTCCCTAAACTTTCAGTAAACGTAAAACTGACCCCTAAACTTCAAGGAAAACAGATATTATATTACATGTATATACATGTTTAGACGTGTCTATTCGTGTCACGTGTAACACAGATGTAATCCATGTCTTATACGTGTCAAAACAGGTTAATTCGTGTTTGACACGTATAAGACACGAAACCCGAATTTTAAATTCATGTCTGACACGAATAGACACGAAACACGAATTTCAAAATTCGTGTCGTGCTCGTGTCGTGTCTTTCGTGTCGTGAACCATATTGCCAGGTCTACTGTTGACAATATCCTTTGACAACTAGTCTAGCTTTGTTTCAGACAATGTTACCTTCTGTATCAAGTTTATTTCGAAAGACCCATTTAAGATCTACTACAGAAGAGTTGGTTGGCTTAGGAATTAAACGCCACACCTTGTTTCGTTCAAATTCAGCCAACTCACTCTACATGGCCTTAACCCAATTTGAGTGTTGAAAAGCTTCTTTTACAGTTTTAGGTTCGAATTTTGAAATGAAAACATTAAACATGCAGTAATCCGATCGTTTGTTTAATTCATTTTGCTTTGCTTTTAATTGAGATCGTGTAAGTACCTTTTCATCTGGATTACCAATTATCTGAGTCTTCGGATGATCCATTGTCTATTTTTCAAGAGGAGAATATACAGGGTCATATTTTGGCAGTGTTTCCCCATGTACTTCCTCCGTATCAGATGGATAATCCGAAGTCGACTGATTTTCTTCAGGCGTAGTGTTAGGAATTGGTTGCTCCCCCTCAACATAAGTTGGCTTGTTAGATGACTCCCCCTCGAATTAAGAAGGTGTTTGTATTGCTGATGAACTTGGTGGTTCTGTTGACTGAGCATCCTTCGGATTAGATGATGTAAAAGATGAAGAGTCCTTTACAACCGAAGGATCCTTTGGGTTGGATGTCTGACACTCCCCCTCAACCGAAGGATCATTTTACTTAGTTGTCTCAGACTCCCCCTCAACCAAAGATGGCTTATCCTTTGATGGTTCGATGGTGGGATGATCATCGGTGAGCCTGGTGATTTCTGGTATATTATTGTCCTTCGCATTTGTTTCAACATTTATTGTATGATCAGGACTGTCAAATAGGAAAGAGAAATCAAGAACGAATGAGTCCAGTGGTATAACTTCGGTTGGTTTTTCTTGAAAAATAGAGGTACGAGGAAAGAGTGTTTCTGATTTCTTGATATAATGATCGTCAAATGTCAGATTGAAAGTTTCCTCAATCTTCCTTGTTGTCTTATTTAGTACACGATAAGCTTTCGCAGAGTGTGAGTAGCCCAAGAAGACACCATCGTCGGATTTAGATTCAAACTTCGTAGTGCCAGGTTTGAGTTTCATGATAAAGCATCGGCAACCGAATACATGGAAGAATTTGACATTAGGGTTTCTTTTGTTTATAACTTCGTATGGAGTGATGTTGAAACGCCTGTGAATGAAAGATCGATTCTGAGTGAAGCATGCGGTAGCAACAGCTTCGGCCCAAAAGTACATTGGAAGATTCGTGTTGTCAAGCATTGTTCTTGCAGCTTCGCATAAGGATCTGTTTCTTCGCTCAACCACTCCATTTTTGCTGTGGAGTATAGGGGGCAGAAAAATTATGAGTGATGCCCTTCTCCTTCGGATACGAATCAATAGTTTGATTTTATAATTCAGTGCCATTGTCACTTCGGATAGCTCGTACTGGTTTCTTGAGATGAAGTTCGATTTGCTTGATGAAGGCTATTAGCTCTACAGGTGTGTCTGACTTTTGTCGTAGAAAGATTACCCAAGTGAATCATGAAAAATCGTCCACGATAACTAAGATGTATTTCTTTCCACCAAGAGACTCAACCGATGAAGGACCACAAAGATCAATGTGTATAGCTCAAGAGGTTCGGTGATCTTGGAGTCTATGGTAATCGGATGAGCTTGTCGTTTTTGCTTCCCATGCTCGCAAGCAGCACACAGAGTGTCATTGTCAAACTTCAGTGTAGGCATACCCCGTACGAGATCAAGAGCAACCAGCTTGTTGATGTTCTTGAAGTTCAGATGAGATAGCCTCTGATGCCATAACCAGCTGAGATCCGAAGGAGCTTTTGAAAGTAAACAAATGGAAGGTGTCCCAACAATTGGCTTCATGTCCAGTGGATACATCTCACCCTTCCTTTTTTTATTTTAGCAAGACTTCCTTGGTCTTTTTCTTCTTAATTACACTTCCAGCTTCATCGAATGAGACTTTTAAACCAGTCCCCATAACAAGTTGAGAAACACTGACTAAATTGTGCTTTAGTCCTTCTACATATGCAACTCGATTTATAGTAAATTTTCCATTAGTTATCTTCCCATATCCTTTTATGGGACATGTTTCATTGTTCCCAAATTTGACATCTCCTCCATCTTCTAAGCTTCTGAAATCCCTTAAGTACTCTATCCTCCCGTCATGTGTCATGAGCAGCCACTGTCGATATACCATTCCTTATCGTACTGCTCATCGATCATTACCTACAATTTAGAGAGATTTTAGGTACCCAACATGGCTTGGGTCCTTGAGGGTAAGTATTCGGATAATAGCTCCATGATGCAACCATATCATCCTTTTTGGTGCCAGAAGTTGAAGCAATATTGGACTCAATAAAGGGTTCAATTATTTGTGTTTTAGTGGCCTTTGGAACCCATTTCAAAATTTTCTTTGGATTTTGCTCTTTGGGACTCAATGTTGAAAGTGGGTTTGGTTTCACAGGAACCCATTTTTGGTTTGAAAAGAGAGTTTTCCCGGACGAAGTACTACATTGAGTAGATTCGCATAGGAACTCTTCATAAGCAAGTTTGAAATCTTGTATTGTTAAGCTTTTGTCTTTAAACAAATCCTTGTTCTTGTCAAGCCAAACATGAAACGTGTCAACTAGGTTGCTTCCTTTGGTAAAAGTTTTATTTGTTGCTTTTTCATACTTATTGTTTGAACAAATTGGTTTGGCAGGTTCAAAAACAATATTCTGAGGTTTTATTGAAGAGTTTTTGACAGTAAACGATTTTTGTTGATTTTTGAAATGCTTTCTTTTTGTTTTGGGAATCACGATAGTTTTTCCTTCGTCTATTATCATAGAATCGTTTGTGTTTTTCAACAGAGGTTTGAGTCTTAATTTGATTTCGATTTACAGTAAAATGTCGATTATTTGAAATTTTTTGATTATTTGAAAAACTGCGATTGTTTGAAAAACTTCAATTATGTGAAAAGTTTTGATTATTACGACGTCCGAATGTGTTTTTCATTTGATTAATATCTTGTTTTCGTTTATTGATTTTAAATTCCATTTTTGCATTTAAAGTATTTTCGAGCATTTTATCAGACGAGAAAAAGCCTTAGGCCATGACATTCACATTGTCTTCTTTTACCAGCGAAAGAAGTTCGCAACTCTCTTCAAGTTTTACACATTGTTTGATAAAAATCGTGTTTTTGAAGTTAGCAACCTTTGGATACGTACATGCTAGTTCGACAAGTCTTTTGGATTTATTAACTATGTATTTTGAGTAGTTATCCGAAGTATTAAGAATTTGAAAAGATTTATATTTGTCATCCGAAGAGTCCTTTGTAATATCAGAAGAGCTCTCTTGATGAGTAATGGTGCTTTCTTTAGTTGCAGAAGATTCAGATTTTGAAGAACAGACTGATGAAGGTTTTTGTTGTGATAAGTCAATACAGTCTATTTCTTCAATGTCAGAATCAGAGTCATTTTCAGAAACATCAACAATAACATTCTCAGAATTAGTTTTAGTTGCTAGAGGAATTGTGGGTAGAGACTTATCCATAACTTTTAATAGATCATTAGAACTTAAATTTTTTTTCAAATGGAACAATACCATGAGCATAAGTTGGATTTGGAATTTCAATCGATGAAACAATAGATTCACATTCGTATGAAAGAGAATCTACATATTGTAACTTAAACTCAATAAAAGGTAACAACTTTTTATGATGATCTAAAGCAATATCCGAAGAATGATAAATACGTGTAATATATGCATATAATCTTTTAGCAGTTTCACAAAAAATATTCCTTTGTTTCAGTAATAATTCATTAGTAGTTCCCTACTTTCTTCTAAAATATCTATTCTTAATTGACTCTTCTCTAGTGCCCTACGCATTCCTTCTAGCTTGGCCTTGAGCGAAGTTACTTCCTCCTTTGCCTGACACGCATCAGTATTTGCTGAAACAAGTAGTTGATTCATATGCAGACAGTCAGAAGTAATTTCGTTAAGGTCATTAATAAAAAGTTCTTCAGGAACATTAAAGTTTTCAAGTAAGAGTGATACCTGTTCTGGAATGGTAAGGCGAGCATTGGACGAGGAGTTTGTTCCTTGTGCCATCAGACGGACACCAGTAATCTTGCTTTCTTCCTCTTCATCCGAATTCTCATCTTTGGACCATATACCATGGCCGGTATGTGCAGCAAACATTACCCCATGAGTAGGTTTTCGAATTTTATTGTCATCCGAACCAGATGACCAAATCTGGTAAGTGCCATCACCACTATTAGGAACAACAAGTGATAGGCTTTGAGTCTTCGCCCAAACCTCTTCCAGTTTCTTCGTATAGTATGCTTCATCTTTGACTCTTTCCTTTTTCTCATTCGCCTTCTTCAGCATGCAGTCTTTGGCTAGATGATTCTTTCCATAGCAATAGTCACAGTCGTATCCAGAATCACCTAATAACTTATTTTCAGGTTAAGGTGTTACATCAGACTTCAGTTTGGAGTAGTCAGCAGGTTTTGTTGGCTGTTTTCCATTATTGAAATTTCGATTGAAATTAAGTTTGTTCTGTGGCCGTTTCTGAAAGTTTCTACTGTTGTTTGAGTATAGTGCCTTCGTATCACTTTCTTCATCCTCATCACCTTCATCATCAGCATCAGTGACCTCATCGGATTCGGTTTTTGAAACAAAAGCAAGAGAACCAGCATTGGGTGGATCACCAGCTTCATCTAGAACATCATACTCGTATGATTTGAGCAGATTATAGAGTTCTTCGAGCGAGTAGGAGTTGATCTTCTCATGAGCTCTCACCATCATAGTGATTTGCTTCCATTCCCTTCGGAGACATTGCATGAACCGAAAGTTTATTTCATGCGAAGTCTTTGAAACTCCATACTTCTCCGGTTTATAAACCACATCAGTAAACCTTTCGAACGTTTGATCAATCTTCTCATTGTCCAGTTGTTTGAAGTTACTGAAATCAGCCAGAATGTTGTTGACAATGCTCTTTTTCATGACATCACTACCTTCATATCGCATCTTCAGTCTGTCCCAAATTTCTTTTGCAGACTTTGACCTTCGGATCAGGTTGAAAGCGACAGGAGGTAGTCTACTTTTCAATTCTCGCATGCATCTCTTGTCATTCTCGATCTTCTTCTTGTTTGCAGCAATAACAACTTCAGTATCGACTGGAAGAGTAGAGGCTTCTCCAGATTTAGCAGCAAATCTAGTTTGAACATTAGTCGTAAATGGACCTTCCTTCAATGATCTTAAAAGATCTTCATCGATACCAGACAGGTGATCTTCCATACGATCAGCCCATTGATCGTAGTGTTCAGGAATCAGCATTGGTGCCTTGTTGCTGGAACCAAGTAAGGCTGTGTAGTTCATCATAGCGTTGTTCGCGTTGTAGGCCATTGAAAGTTTTAGATCGTTGCTGTAAAATTATCAAGATTAAAATCTCTAAAACACGGAAGAGTGGATTCAAGAACAATTTGAAACCACGAATCAAAGAAAATAGTTTAATCTCAATATCATATCAGCAAACAACCCGCTCGGATACCACTTGTAAGACTAATTTAAGAACAAAAGCAAACAACGAGAACACAAGTGTACGAATATTCAACCAGTCGAATGATTATATTCAATGTAAAAAGATAGTGCTCCAAATCTTTATGATGAGCAACTATGAAGAACATTACAATGAATAAAGCGATTGTGCAAAAAGCACGTACTAAACATCTAGGGTTGAGGGTGTTTAAATGCTAAGATCTAATAGGATAAACACTTAATCCAATTAGTTACAGATAAGTATAAAACCCTAGACATTATCTCTAGCAAAAGATAAGTACAAAACATAACTGTTTTCTGATAAGCACACCAACTTCGTATCATCACTAGCTTCGGATCAACCTCTCACTTCGCATACTTCATAAGCTTCGGACAGGAACATAAGTACTTCGGATATCAAATATCATCACAATCAGAATCCTAACATATCCACTCTTCCAACTATATATAACGCAAACCAAAAATTGAAGATGAAATAGAAAAGTGGCAAAACTCAAATGCAGGTTGTTATGTCTTTCTTAGATAAGAATGGTTATATATATTACAGCCGTGCAGATACATCCACAAACGAGCTCCAATATTTATTTTTTGCTCATCGAAGATCATTAGAGATGTGGCATGCATTCCCACATGTGATGTTGATGGATGCGACATACAAAACAAACAGGTATGATATGGCCCTCCTTGATATAGTTGGTGTAACTCCAACTAATATGAGCTTTTCCATAGCATTTGTTTATATGCATACGGAAACAAAATCCAACCACAGCTAGGCACTCGACTGTTTAAAATCAACAATGGATGGATGCATGTTTCCACGAGTAACCGTTACAGATAGAGAGTTGGCATGCATGAATGCATGCAAAAATGTATTCCCAGATGCCACATGATTGCTTTGTAGATGGCATATAAATACAAGTATTTCAAGAAAATACAAAGCTTCGATGTTGAGTCATTGTTGGACGGCTTTCTGTAGATGCTGCTGGGAAACATTAGTTGAATTTGAAACGGAAGACGCATATGTTAGTTCTATATGCCCAAGGATGATCATAAAATGATATTACTAATAATACATGATCCTATAGGGTCACACCAACAACAAGTTTGACACCAATTGATCATTTAGAATGTTAAATTTGATTTAACATCAAATGATACTAAACTTGCAATTTAATCTTGTAGGTTATTATTATTTGAGGTAAATAATAATAACTACAAAATTAAAGGTTGATTACTAATTCATATGTGATGAATTAATCATATATATATATATATATATATATATATTTATATGTTGATTAAATTATTTAAATTGTTAAATGATTTAATTGATTTATAAGTAAGCCTTCTATTTAATTTTATTGGTAAATTAAATAAAATATACATATTGTTATATATATATATATATATATATATATATATATATATATATATATATATATATATAATTATACAATTAAGATTGTATGTTTAGATGTTTTATTTATATATATGATTATGGGATAAATGTTATCCCATTAAAGAAATAAGAAGATGTATTATTTATAAGCTTATAATTATCTAAGTTTTATAAATAATAACAACCCACTAGCACTCCATTTGACATCATAAAATCAGCCATATTGGAAGGAAAAATAATGCATTAAGAACTTAAAAGAGGTGGAAGATGCTTTGTGTCTTCTAGCTTTTGATTATAGAAATCAAATGGGACTTTCTTTTAAGCTAGTTGCATGTGCTTTTCTTTCTTTTTTTGGGTGATATAGTGGCCGAGATTTTGGAGGTGTGATTGATCATTCTTGCTTCTTAAAATCAGCCAAATAACTCTCCTAAAGTGTTTAGCAAAATTCGATTTTTGTTTCATAACAAAAGGAGTCTTATCTTGCAAGTTGTGGAACTAGCATTCAAGGGTGTTCAAGCTTGTGGTGGATCAACTATAGAGGGATTCTAACTTGATTCCTAGCTATCAAAATCGTCCAAACCAAACCCAAGAACAAAGGTTATGATCTTGAACTTAATCTATGTTTGTTCTTCATCTTATCTCTACATGCATGTAGCATGATCCGCTTGAAAATGGAATTTGTGTTCATGGTTTTATGCTTCCGTTGCAAACTCTTGTTTTTGAAACTAATTACATGAACTATGATTTCCAACAATTGGTATCAGAGCCATGGCTATATTGCATGTTTAGATAATAAGTTTATTTGGATAAACTTGGTTTTTGGAAGCCATGAATGTTCATCTTCTTAAATGAAAGTTTCATGCATGGCTTCTTTGGCAACATGCAAGTATATTATCTATGATTTTATGTAACCAACTATATCTTATGTTTGCATGCTTTTGGTTACATAAATTGTTGCCTTAGAAAAACAAAGTGTTGGTTTTCTTATGATTTTATGTGATAAAATGGTGCATAAACAAGCCAAGGACCATATGATGCATGTTTTGTGTTTGTATTCGATATGGTTGTAATCTATTCATTTATTCAAATGGTTTGTAATAATAATTAGTTATTTCGTTCTTAATATTCCTTTTGTAAATATTAGAATAGTTGTATTTTATTTATTTCACAAAATGTACAAGAGAAGGAAGTAAAAGACCAAGAGAAGATTGCACCCAACAGCAGCACTTTCTGAAGAGCTGTTGTCCAGATTTCGAAATTGTTTAGAAAGGTTTTAAAAAATTCATATCTTGGTCATTTGGTGATATAATTGTTGGTAACTTTAATATCTAGTATATACATTAAGTTTCAACAAGTATTAGCATCAATATGGCCAAGAATGAATTGAAAAATGCAACAAAAACCACAAAAATTCCTTCCTGCCTACCCTGCCTGTCGCAAGTTTCATGGGGCCAAAAGAAAAATCATAACTCACTCAAGGATGTATAGAAATGGTGGTTCAAGTATCATTTGATGATATAAGAAGCTTGGCAAAATTGTAGCCAAATCGAAGATCATTTGGTTGAGTTTTTGTCACCTTTTTGTCCCTAGGTTTGGACTTGATATTTCATGTATGGCTCACATGAAATATCAAACTAGTTGGCTTGTGTTTATGCACCCATGCATGCTTGTGATGATTGAATGTTTTGTTATGTTATGTTGTGGATGAAAATAAGTTTTTGCATGCTAGACAACCTAGATAATTAAACATAATCATCAAGGAGTTTGTATTTTCAAAAGTTGACATTTAAAACATAAGATGCGATAAAATTGGCTTTATTATAATGGGTTTTGTTATAAAACCTATTAAGTCAAGTTTTGAAAATGAATGAAACAAGATATAAAATGGAGATTTTATGAACTCTTACAAACTCCAACCCTAAATAATAATGGTAATTATTTAGGATTATAAATTGGTTCTAATATATGTGATCAAACTCAAACTTAATATTGGATATTAATTGTAATTTTGACCACAAACAAAGAATCAATAAAATGGGGATTTTATGATTAAGGAATCAATTAAGATTTAATGGTACCATGTTCATTGGATGCATGCAATCTACATGATACCATATGTTTTTCAAAAATAGAATTGTAAAACATTCAAATCCCTTAAGAAATACGAATCAATGCCGTCCCTCTTAAAGACACTCATGTATTACTTGTATTTCCTTGTGGGATAAAGGATACCTAACCACTTGGAGTCTTCTTGTGATACAAGAAGTAGTTTTGAAATATTGATGGGATAAAGGACACCTAACCATTAATAGTTGTCAAAAAAACACGTCCGTTTAAATGGGATGATTCGTTTGGAAATCTCTTGTGATAAAGGTCACATAAGCATTAGAAACCCAAGGCATAGATGGGATCAAACATGCCAAACTTATAAATGTTATAATGGGATCCCATAACTCTAGAAATTATATTTGGATATAATTGGTAAACCGTTACCTACCTTGTTGATTCGAATAGGCGGGATAAAGGAAACCTAACCACTTATTCGTAATGCAACTTGGATTCTAGACCTTAATTAATTAAAGTTTATGAAACAAGAAAGGGTATTAATTATTAAGGACTTAATATCATAATTTACTAAATAGAACCTTGTCAAAATTTTGTAGATGGCACCAAACGCAACAAACCCGGGTCCTAACAAAACCTCACTACGGTCTCTCCTTGAAGGAGAAAAACTTAACCATACCAACTTCTTGGATTGGTACCGTAGTGTGAGAATTGTTCTCAAACAAGAAAAGAAAGAATATGTTCTTAATGAACCACTTCCTGAAGAGCCCCCTGCCATTCCTAAGCCCGCACACGATGCATGGCTTAAAAAGATGGATGATTCCATCGATGTATCATGCCTCATGCTGGCAACCATGATTCCCGACCTTCAGAAGGATTTGGAGAATCATTCAGCCTATGACATGATTAATCAACTAAAGGAAATGTTCCAACAACTTGCAAGAACGGAAAGGTTCGAAACTGTTCGGGCTTTCCATGCTTGCAAGATGGAGGATGGACAGCTGGTTAGCTCTTATGTGCTCAAAATGAAGAGTCACATTGATCATTTGGCACGTCTTGGAGTTGTGATGCCCGAAGAGCTAGCAACGGATATGATTCTTAACTCCTTGACAAAGTCTTTTGATCCCTTCGTCATGAATTATAACATGAATGGTTTGAACAAGACTATCCCGGAATTACATGGGATGCTAATTACCGCGGAAAAGAATCTGCCTAAGAAAACCACTCAAGTTCTCATGATCAAGGAAGGTGGCACAAAGAGAACAAGACCCGAACACCCCACCAACTCCAAGGGCAAGGGGAAAGCAAAGGTTTTCAAAGGTAAGGGCAAGAAAGTTGTACAACCATCCCATCCGCCCAAGAAGAAGGCAAAGGTTGCCAAAGAAGACACATGCTTTGAATGTGGCAAAGCTGGGCATTGGAAGAGAAATTGCCCTACCTATCTTGCGGAGTTGAAAAAGAAGAAGGCCGGTGAGGGCACTTCAGGTATCTATGTGATAGACCTAGAACTTTATAATTTATCTCCTAACACATGGGTATTTGATACTGGTTGTGGAACTCACATTTGTAATATGTTGCAGGGGTTCAAAAGGAGTAGGCGACTGAAGGCAAATGAGGTAGTACTCTGGGTTGGAAACAATGCAAGGGTTGCGGTGGATTCAATTGGAAGTTTTGATTTATTACTACCTAATGGCTTGTGTATGACATTGTTGAATGTTTACTATGTTCCTAGCTTGACTAGGAATATTATTTCGGTTGCTAAATTAAAACAATGTGGATTTGATCTTTCCTTTATGAATGATGATATTTGTGTTTACAAAAATAATGTATTCTATTTTGAGGCTAGGCCTTTAAATGGAATTTATGAAGTAAACCTTAATGAAAAGACTAACCATGGCTCTTTATACCACGCTTTCACCAAGAGACCCAAATGTGATTTGAGTCAAACCTATCTATGGCATTGTCGCCTTGGGCATATAAACAAGAATCGCATATCCCAACTTCAAAAGAGTGGACTTTTGAAGGCAAATGAGAATGACTCATTTGATATATGTGAATCTTGTTTACATGGCAAGATGACTAAAGCTCCTTTCTCCGGAACCAATGAGAGAGCAAAGGACTTGTTAGGAATCATACATACGGATGTATGTGGTCCTTTCAAGCCAATGACTAGATATGGTGAAAGATATTTCATCACCTTCACTGACGACTTTAGTCGTTTTGGATATGTTTATTTGATTAAACATAAACATGAGGCGTTTGAAATGTTCAAAACGTTTCAAAGTGAAGTGGAAAATCAACTCAACAAAACAATTAAAGTTCTTCGTTCTGATAGAGGAGGTGAGTACTTAAGTACAAACTTTATGGATCATCTTAAGACTTGTGGAATTGTTTCACAACTTACTCCACCTGGAACACCACAACATAATGGTGTATCTAAGAGGCGGAATCGAACACTATTGGATATGGTTCGATCTATGATGAGTAGAAATACTCTACCTTTATCATTTTAGGGTTATGCTTTACAAACAGCTGCTCGTCTCCTAAACATGGCACCTACTAAAAAGGTAGATAAAACGCCTTATGAGATATGGCATGGAAGGGTTCCATCTTTATCCTATCTCAAAGTATGGGGTTGTGAAGCTTATGTTAGACAAGAAGCTTCAAACAAATTAGAACCCCGTTCAACTAAATGTATCTTTGTAGGGTATCCGAAAGATTGTCTTGGATACTATTTCTACAATCCCATCGAGAATAAGATATTTATTTCTCGAAAAGCTGAATTCCTAGAAAACAAGTTTCTGACGGAAGAGGCTAGTGGGAGGTTTGTGGAACTTGAGGAACTTCAGGAACCACAACTTGATACACAAGAAGTTGAATCTAGCATTCAACAAGAAATTGTTGAACCTGAACAAACGGTTGATCAGGAACAAATTGTAACACAAGGTGTTCACAAATCTGGTAGGGTTCGATTTGAACCAGAAAGGTATGGTTACCTTATGATGGAAGAGGAATGTTATACGATAGATTCTGATGAACCCGTCAACTATCAGAGTGCAATATCAGATCCTGAATCTGATAAATGGCTTGAGGCCATGAACACTGAGATGCAATCCATGCACGATAATCAAGTTTGGAACTTGGTTAATCTTCCCACCAATTGTAAGACTGTTGGGAACAAATGGATTTTCAAGAAGAAAATCGACATGGATGGAAATGTTCACACTTTTAAGGCTAGACTTGTCGCTAAAGGATACTCACAGACTCATGGTCTTGACTATGATGAGACCTTTTCACCAGTGGCAATGATCAAGTCGATAAGGATACTTTTTGCCATAGCCGCGTACTATGATTATGAGATATGGCAAATGGATGTCAAGACCGCTTTCCTTAATGGACACTTATTGGAAGATGTCTATATGGATCAACCTGAAGGTTTTGTCGATCCCAAGCATCCAAACAAAGTGTGCAAGCTTAAAAGATCTATCTATGGATTAAAGCAAGCGTCTCGAACATGGAACATCCGTTTTGATGAAAAGATTACGAGTTTTGGATTCATCAAAAATGAGGATGACTCCTGTGTTTACAAGAAAGCTAGTGGAAGCATTGTCATAATCCTAGTATTGTATGTAGATGACATACTTTTATTTGGAAATGACATCCCAACCTTAAAAGGTGTCAAAGCGTTCCTTGAGAATTGTTTCTCAATGAAGGATCTAGGGGAAGCTGCTTATGTATTAGGCATAAAGATCTATAGAGATAGATCTAAGAGACTTATTGGTCTTAGCCAAAGTGTATATATTGATAAAATCTTGAAAAGGTTCAAGATGCAAGACTCCAAAAGAGGATTCTTGCCAATACCGCATGGCACCATCCTAAGCAAGTCTCAGTGCCCAAACACTAGGACTGAACTTGAAAGGATGAAACATGTCCCATATGCTTCGGCAATTGGGTCCATCATGTATGCCATGTTATGCACTAGGCCCGACGTCTCATGTGCCTTAAGTATGACTAGTAGGTATCAACAGAACCCAGGTGAAGCCCACTGGACTGCTGTAAAGAACATTCTTAAGTACTTGAGAAGAACTAAAGATATGTTCTTAGTTTACGGCGGTTTGGAAGAAAGCTTAAAGGTAAAGGGTTACACTGATGCAAGCTTCCAAACAGATAGGGACGATTCGAAATCTCAATCTGGGTATGTCTTTATTTTAAATGGAGGAGCCGTGTCTTGGAAGAGTTCCAAACAAGAAGTGATTGCACAATCCACTACAGAATCAGAATATGTTGCTGCTTCGGAAGCTGCTCAAAAAGCTGTCTGGATGAGAAAGTTCATAGAAGATCTAGGGGTTGTTCCTTCCATTCGGGACCCTATAGAAATCTTCTGTGACAATCTAGGTGCTATAGCTCAAGCAAAGGAACCTAGATTGCATCAAAAGACCAAACACATTCACCGAAGGTATAACTACATTAGACATGAAGTTAAGAATGGTGAAATAAGTATTCACAAGGTTCATACAGATCAGAATTTGGCAGACCTATTCACGAAGCCTTTACCCCAAACTAAGCATGAAAGTCATGCTAAGGGTATAGGACTCCGTTTTTCTAATGAATGGATTTGATTTGTGTTTAGTGTTTTATGAATATGAACTTATGTAAACGACAAGAATTATGTAATATATGTGACGTGATGTTTCTTTCATAATTTTGTGTTTTATTAGCATGTTTAATCCTTGAATAATTTACTTATTCTAAACGTCCATAGTCGATCATAGTTGTGGGAGCAATTATGAAGTAAGACTAATATGAATTGGATTGGTTGACTTTTATGGGTAAAAGTAGCAAAAGGTTGCAACCAAATTCATAGGTACTTGTCAGTGAACAAGTATTGGACTTGACCCGTTTCAAGATCACTCCATGGATCATCATCATAAGTGATTCTTGAATAAAGGTATTATCATTGTATCCTTTGACCTGAGATACATATTTGACACTCAAGTGTAGAGTGTACTATGCTTTGATATGGTTCACTGTTGTTCTTGAAATACAGACAACCATAAAGGCCATACTCATGCATAGTACTAACTATATGAGGGGCGTATGTAGTCAAGACGGGATTTGTTCCTCTTATATGTTAAGAGTTAGACATCTAAGGCGCCTGATTGAAAGTTGAACATAAAAATGAGAATGATTAAGATCCATGTCTCATGTTCAAACATGATGTCTGTGACAAAGGGATAATTGATAGATAACCTTATACATCAATTAGAGCCTCGTGTTTTCTGAAGAATTGAATGTTGTTGAATGGCACAATGTCATGTGTTATTGGGGGCAGTGAAATGTTGCTAGACGTTTACCACTGTCGATATCATTCTATGATGCAACCTTGTGCAAGTGGGAGATTGTTAGTTCTATATGCCCAAGGATGATCATAAAATGATATTACTAATAATACATGATCCTATAGGGTCACACCAACAACAAGTTTGACACCAATTGATCATTTAGAATGTTAAATTTGATTTAACATCAAATGATACTAAACTTGCAATTTAATCTTGTAGGTTATTATTATTCGAGGTAAATAATAATAACTACAAAATTAAAGGTTGATTGCTAATTCATATGTGATGAATTAATCATATATATATATATATATATATATATATATATATATATATATATATATATATATATATATATTTATATGTTGATTAAATTATTTAAATTGTTAAATGATTTAATTGATTTATAAGTAAGCCTTCTATTTAATTTTATTGGTAAATAAAATAAAATATACATATTGTTATATATATATATATATATATATATATATATATATATATATGTATATATATAATTATACAATTAAGATTGTATGTTTAGATGTTTTATTTATATATATGATTATGGGATAAATGTTATCCCATTAAAGAAATAAGAAGATGTATTATTTATAAGCTTATAATTATCTAAGTTTTATAAATAATAACAACCCACTAGCACTCCATTTGACATCATAAAATCAGCCATATTAGAAGGAAAAAGAATGCATTAAGAACTTAAAAGAGGTGGAAGATGCTTTGTGTCTTCTAGCTTTTGATTATAGAAATCAAATGGGACTTTCTTTTAAGCTAGTTGCATGTGCTTTTCTTTCTTTTTTTGGGTGATATAGTGGCCGAGATTTTGGAGGTGTGATTGATCATTCTTGCTTCTTAAAATCAGCCAAATAACTCTCCTAAAGTGTTTAGCAAAATTCGATTTTTGTTTCATAACAAAAGGAGTCTTATCTTGCAAGTTGTGGAACTAGCATTCAAGGGTGTTCAAGCTTGTGGTGGATCAACTATAGAGGCATTCTAACTTGATTCCTAGCTATCAAAATCGTCCAAACCAAACCCAAGAACAAAGGTTATGATCTTGAACTTAATCTATGTTTGTTCTTCATCTTATCTCTACATGCATGTAGCATGATCCGCTTGAAAATGGAATTTGTGTTCATGATTTTATGCTTCCGTTGCAAACTCTTGTTTTTGAAACTAATTACATGAACTATGATTTCCAACAGCATACATTGTGAATTTGTCCCAACTTGAAAAAATGCTACAAGACTATCCAGACATTTATTGAACATATATATTAGATCCCCTTTGTTGTTATACTTATTTAATAAAATTTGATGTAAGCTTTTTATATTTCAGGGGTTATTGTTTATTTGAAAAAAAACATGGTTGAAACCATATAAAGAAAAATTTGTATCTGCTTGTGCCAACACAATTCTTAACTTTGGACATCACACAACCAATAGAGTTGAGAGTCAACATGCCAAGCTAAAACAGTACTTGGACTCGACACAATTAGACTTGGCAACATCATTGCCAAAAATTCATGACGTAATTCTATCACAAGACATAGCTATCAAATCAAGTATAGAACAAAGAAAAATTGTCAGACAACATCGATTTAACATACCACATTTCAAACAACTAGTCAGATATGTTTCAATTCATGCACTTGAAATAATATTCAATGTATTTCAATGACTCAATTTTTTTTGGAGACTTTCCAAAAAGCTGTGGATGTCAATTACGTACTAGTCACGGGCTCCCATGTATGCACGAACAAGAGATATATTTTAATGAAGGTATGCATATACCACTTGATTCAATTCATAAATTTTGGCGAAAACTTGATTTTAATTGATGCATATCTCTACAAGTTGATGATTTTGTTACATAGTTTTGAACCGGTAAGTTCAGTTATATGAAAATGTTCAAAGAAATATTTACACCATCAACAACTTTGTTTCATGAACCTTTTTCTCACAAAAGTAAAGCGCCTAGTAGACGTCCAATAAAGCACAAAACAATCAAAGATAAGACCTCCAGATCTACCAACTCAAGATCCACAAACTCAAGATCCTCATAAACAAAGTTCTGGTATGTATATGCCAAATTATATAGGGTCTAATCAATTTGATTTAAACTAGGATTCAGAAAAGCACAGGACATACTCATTCCGAGAACCTCCGGTGCAGCCACCTCAAGATCCTCGTAGACATAATTCTGCCATGTATATGCCGAATTATGTATGGGCTAATCAGTTTGATTTAAAACAGGATCCAGAGAAGCAGAGTACCTACTTCCGAAAACCTCAAGTTCAACCAACTCAAGATCCTCGTATACATAGTTCTGCTATGTATATGTCGAACTATGTAGGGGCTAACCAGTTTGATTTAAACCAGGATCCAGATATGCACAGTACGTACTTCCAAGAACCTTCAATATTCGACTCGTTCTTTAACCATGCACAATCGACGAATAACTCATACTTCAACCAAGAACAATCAATGTTTAATTCAGATCCACTTATGAATGAAATTCCAAATGAATTTCATCTATGTATATGTCGAACTATGTAGGGGCTAACCAGTTTGATTTAAACCAGGATCCAGATAGGCACAGTACATACTTCCAAGAACCTTCAATATTCGACTCGTTCTTTAACCATGAACAATCGACGAATAACTCATACTTCAACCAAGAACAATCAATGTTTAATTCAGATCCACTTATGAATGAAATTCCAAATGAATTTCATCTATATGTCACAAACATAGAAAATGTGGTGGGAGATGGAAATTGTGGTTTTCGGGCAATAGTTATTTCTTTAGGTTTGAGTCAAGATGATTGGCATACAATTCGATCAGATTTACACAACGAGTTAATGGACCACTCCATAGTGTACTCAATGATTTTTGAGGTCGATTTAAACGGTTTAAATCGCTCGTTAAGTTTCTCTGGATCGGGTTTTGCGACAACTCAATATTGGCTGATTATGCTAGATAGTTCTTTTCTCATCGCTAACAAATATGATGTAATCGTTCATTTCTTAAGTAAACAAGGCTCATGGACATGCTTTTCGCTTCGATATGGCCCACAAAGCATCCCACATCATGCCTCTATTGTTATTGCCCTCGTTTACGGAAACCATTATGTTAAGGTTGATTTACAAGGAGAGTTTCCAATGCCTACGGTTTTGCCACTTTGGTGTCGTCATAGATCAAAACATGCTACTGGATGGGAAATCATGTATAATAATCGACTAAATGCATACATTCCACCAAATGCACCACGCAATAACTGTAATATTGAAAACGTTGACTTATCTGAGAATTAATAAAAAGAATTATACTTTACATAATTATATATTTCTAATATTGAAACAGTTGGCTTATGTTTGATGTTGCTTTTAAGAGATTTAAGTTGTTTTAACAGGGGTAAAAATGATGAAAAATAATGATATACTCATCTCGTCGTTAAAACATCAATACACCGATAATGCTGGAACGTTAGAGTGGCAAGAAAAATATGGTGCAGATAAAAAATGACACATTTATTAATTTAATATTTAATCACCTACCGACGTCTTCCGATGCCTATCAATTATATATATATATATATATATATATATATATATATATATATATATATATATATATATATATATATATATATATAATATATTTGAACATAAACGTATTCACGTATTCCATATATTTAAAAATCAAAAACTTTATTAGTAAATACTCCCTTTATTATATAGAAATAAAGAATGAATAGTTTATTTAGTATGAGATGGTTACTAAAAGGATGATTTTATCTACACTAAACTTTCTTTATATACACTAAAAGATGATTAGATAATAATTGATTTTTTGTGAATGATGTGATTTTCGTATTTAATATAATATTATTTTTGGATGCTACTTGATATTAAAGAAAGAGATGAGTAAATGCAATCAGTCTTATACATATATTAGAATGTATCCCGTCATTCATATTTCATATTTTATATATATATATATATATATATATATATATATATATATATCAAATTGTTTTTTAATTGTATTATATATAAGGTTTTATATGTATTTTAGTATTTTTTTTAGTTATTCCATAGTTAGACTCTTGATAAAAAAATAGTAATATTCCATCACCACAACCACAAACTGTCACCACCGCTAATGTCACCTCCACCACCTCTACCACCAACACTATCTCTACCGCCACCAACGCCACCGCCGCCACCCACCGTCACCAACACCTCCTCCATCTCTGACACTGCCACACTGGCAGAGATAACACCATACTTGTTAGCAATTAGAAAACTAGAGGCCGATATAATCATCAAATTTTGAGTTGGTGTAAATTTTGATCCGTAGAAATTCAACGAGTGGTTTATGTTCTTTAAATCATGATCATAAATCAATGCATACTTTTGGGAGTGATCTAATAACTCCTTGTGTAATTTACATGACTTTAAGTAATCAATAAGTAATCAATGCATACTTTTGGGAGTGATCATAAATCTACTTCATATGGTGTAATTTATTAGTATTATATAATATTATTATTTATATATTTTAAATAAATAATATGGACAGTAAAATAAATGAGAATTACAAGAATCAAGGGGTATAGTTTGAAATTTCATAAACCTGTTATATTTAAAAAAAATTGCAATGTATCAAGATATATAAGAGTTTAATTTCACCTTGTAGAGAAACAACATGAAGATGTTTTAAAAGAGCAACACGATATTTGAGAACCAAAAGGAGAAATCACAATCTAACCATACAGTTTCATTTGCTCTGTATCTTGATAGTTAGATGCTTTTCAAGAGATGGGAGAATATAAAGTTAATCATACAACAGTATGATGTGATTTGAGATAAAAAGGAGAAAGTATGATGTGATTCAAGATAAAGAGGAGCAATAATATAGTCATAGAATAATATATTGATCAATAATTACAAATCATACATCTCTAATTCAAACGTCAAATTTGTTATAAATAGCACTGCATGGTTTGCAATTACATAAACCGATAGTAAGAACAAATACAAAAAATTTCATTATAAAGTTAAGGTGAATGGAGAATTGGCAAGATCTATTTAGTATGTTCTACGATCAAACAAATTATGAGGTATATCAACATAGTGATACTTAGCTTGTATTTCTATTTTATCATATATATATATATATATATATATATATATATATATATATATATATATATATATATATATATATATATATATATATATATATATATATATATAAGTTTTGTATGTGTTATCTAGGCGAATAATGTTCACACAATCAACACAACAAGATATGATGGAAATGAAAACGAGACTGAAAGTAATTACTACGTCGACAATTCATTGAGTTTTGAAACCAACACGGTATAAATTTTAACATTATTAACGTATATTTTTAGTAATATATATTAATATTAAATTGCAAATCTTTAATAAAACGTAATTTTCAGGTGTTTAAATCTCGTCAAGACGTAATAGATTGGGTGCAAACTATGAGACGTTCTCTTGGTTATGTTATCGTTATTAAAAACTCTAGGAAAGACTATAATATTATATTTCAATGTGATCGTGGTGGTGTATATAGAAGTACACAAATCTCCACAAGAAATACTGTCACAAAAAAAATTGTCCATTTAGAGTTCAAGCTAAATATTTGCCAATAGATGATTGTTGGAAGTTAAAGATGATATGTCATATACATAATCATCTGCCATCATTACATTTAGAAGGTCATCCTTATCCAAGACGATTGAGTAATGATGAAACTCGAATAGTTGAAGATTTGTTGAATAAAAATGTAAAGCCAAAAGATATATTATCTGCATTAAAAAAACAAAATGCAAATAATTTATCTACTCTCAGTACTATCTACAATGCAAGTGAAAAACTTCGACGTACAAAGAGGAAAGGTAAAAGTCAAATGCAAGTTGTTATGGAATTGCTCTCGTTTACGGTGGACATTATGTAAAGGTTGATTTACAAGGAGCGTATCCAATGCCTACTATTTTGTCATTTTGGCGTAACTACAGATTCAACCGTTCAGCTGGATGGGAGACATTATATTCCTGATCAATTGAAGGCCTACATCCCTCCAAATGCACCACGTAATGATTGTAATGTTCCAACAGTTGAGATATGCACCACGTAATGATTGTAATGTTCCAACAGTTGAGATATCTGATAATTAATACGATATTGAAAATGTAATAATTTGAGACATTCGCAAATTATGATAAAGTTTTTCTAATTTATACATCTTATATGAGTTTACGTAAGATAAATTTAATCTACGGTCAACTGTATTATCCCTAATATACATAACATTAATTTTTATAGAAAACGACGAAATAATATATATATATATATATATATATATATATATATATATATATATATATATATATATATATATATATATATAAGGGATTTTCTACAAATAAATAAAAAAATGAAAGTGGCGGATAGTTTAGGGGGATAGCCGTTCAAACAAAAGAAAAAGGAAAACGCGCGTGGTTATATTCAACGAAAGGAGGCGCGTGGTTATATTCAATGAAAGGTTATATTCAATGAAAGTGATGATTATATTTCACACTCATTTTTAGTGTATTTAGGTGGACCATATTTAAAGTAGTGTTCATGCAAATTAAGTCTCTTTTAATTGAAACTTATTTTGATTTGACTGGCGTCAAATATGATACAAATATGTATGAGAGTAACTAAATATACACACTTTTTTTTACTTGAAATACGACTATTCAAAGTCAATGATTTTTTATTTATTGAAATTGCATTGTTTTCTGAAAAAAATTAGATATGATTGGTTGAGAATGCTTTTTACTCTTGTTAAAAGTATATCTAAGATGTATATTTAGTAGGTATTCTTCGTATTGTAATGCGTCGCCCGAAGTGGAGTGTACGATCTCTCTTTAAATCGACAGCATCCCCACCGTTTCCAAAACCCTTAATCCACCGACATTTATCTCTTTCTCCTGTAATTAATCAGTTATTTTCTCATCAAGAATTAGTGTTTGTTGATGGCGACAACGATTACGAAAAACGAGAATCTTGTTGAGGCCAAAATCGATGACATTGAAGAGAATGGAAGGAAGAAGAAACACCGGCGGTTGGCTCGAGAGATTGAAAAGATGGCTGAAGAGGAACTATATAAGAGAAGCCAGGCAGCTTCCAATTCAAGCAGGAAGGACGATTCAAAGAAGAAGTCCTATGCCATGAACAAGGTTCCGTATGAAAATGTAACATTCTGTTCCCCTGCTTTCCCTCTATTTTTTCTTGATTGTTCTTGCACATAATTGATTTAGTTTCCATCCATTGTCAGGAAAATCTAATTCAGGTACCTGTTAGAATTACGCCAAACTGGTGTCATCAGTGTGATAGGTCCGACAGGGTACGCTCTGTACAGTGCCAGAAATGCTTTTTAAAGCGTTACTGTGTGTCTTGCATAACAAGCTGGTATGAGTGTTCAAAAACTTTTTCTTCATTTTTAGCTGAGCAACAAACTCAAATGCCTTTTCATCTTATTCTCTTTGTTCACTCTGTTCTGTAGGTACCCTAACATGACAGAGGAGATGTTTGCTGAGTGTTGTCCTTTTTGTCGTGACATTTGTAACTGTACATCTTGCTTGCACAATGTGGACCCCAAAGTTGGTTCATGCAGCTCATCTGTTGTTTAGGAACTTATTGCTGTTCTTACTCATATCCAATAAAGAAGCATAATACTGAATCTTGAATCTGTTGGTGGTTTTAGGTCCTAGAGAAGATTGATCTCAAACCTAATGATGATCAGAAAGTTCAATATTCTATTTATATCCTACATTTGATTTTTCCAATCTTGAAACGTCTCAATGAGGAGCAGATAAAGGAGAAAACAATAGAATCTATAATTCAAGGTATTTTTTAATTGTTCATCTCAGTGCTCTTTCTGTATTTCCAAAATACTAAAAAGGTGGATGGTGTAAAAAAGCGGCAATCTGTAGGTTTCCCTGAATTTATTTTCTGTCAGGATCTTCTTTATCGGATGTACAGTTGAAGGATGCAAAGTGCAGCATGGACGAGCGCATAAACTGGTATGCCTTTTAAACGATTGTGCAAGTATTTGAGCGTTTTTTATAACAATTTCCTGTTTTGATAGTTACTTGATGTATACAGCAACTGTTGTAAAACTTCAATTTTTGACTTGCATAGAAGCTGCCCTTCTTGTCAATATGACCTTTGTCTTCAATGTTGCTGGGAATTGCGAGATGGCAACCTTCAAGGAAATAAAGAAGAAGTTATCATTGAAATTAATGATCCAGGTCTTGAGTATTTACATGGAATGAAGCCCCACTATGTTGAGGCGGTTGCTGAAGATCCTGCACCAAATGAAAAGCAAAATCATGAGTGGAAGTCTTTAGATGATGGCAGAATTCCTTGTCCTCCAGAAAGCATGGGTGGTTGTGGTTGTGGGATTCTAGAGTTGATGCACATAAAGCCAATTGACACTGTTTCAAGATTGTTGGAGAAAGCAAAAAAGCTTTTAAAGATGTACAAAACGGAGTATATGCGAGAGATGGCTGGGCAGTGGTGCTCTTGTTCAGATTTTGTGAATGAAAGTGATGATGGTGATAAGCAGTTAAGAAAAGCTGCTTCTCATGAAAATAATTATGACAATTACTTGTATTGTCCACGTGCAATAGACATTAAACCGGGAGATTTAAAACATTTTCAGTGGCATTGGTCAAAAGGGGAGCCTGTAATTGTCAGTAATGTTCTAGAAACTACACTTGGGTTGAGCTGGGATCCCATGGTCATGTGGCGTGCTTTTCGCCAGGCTACAAGTACTGAAAATGTTGCTATTAATTGTTTAGATTGGTGTGAGGTTGGTTAAGTATGTCCTTTTTTGTATTTCACATTAAATTATATTATCTGTGTTATGTGGTTCTTGGTGGATATATATGGTTCATACAAATATTTTCTATTTCTCTTGATACTGCCTAATCAACTTTTCTCATGAAACACAGGTTGATATTGATGTTCATGACTTTTTTGATTGGTATACACACGGTCGATATGACGCCGAAGGGTGGCCTAAGATCCTAAAGTTGAAAGACTGGCTTCCATCAAAATTATTCAAAGAACGCTTGCCACGTCATGGTGTTGAGTTTATCACTTCATTACCCTTTAAAGAATATACACATCCACGTGATGCCTACCTTAATCTTGCAGTAAAGTTGCCGAAAAAATCTTTAAAGCCACAGATGGGTCCTACAACCTACATAGCTTATGGTGTTGCTCAAGAATTGGGACGTGGAGACTCTGTGACTAAACTTCATTGTGACAAATCAGATGTGGTATGCTTTTTATATTTGGCTGAAATTTCTGTTCCGAGTCTAGGATTCTTTGGAATTGAATTTGGCTCTTTAGGCATTATCAGGACGAAATGGTTTTGGTGGAATAAGATCCTAGGTTTTTTTGACCCTTTCTTGACCTGTCTAAAGGAACCAACATGGCAACATCTCTTTTCAGTTTCACATATTTTTCGGTTAGTAAAAGAAACTTTTAGAAAAAAACAGTAATTGCAGTGCTACCTAGACCACAATGAAATTAGGAACCACAAATTGGAAAAGTAGAGCAAAATGGACTTTATGAAGTAAACATAAATTTATGAAGTACCTTTTCATTTCATTTTGCTTAAGCCCGGTGTTGGAGATAGAAAGAAAGGCAAAGTTTTGGAGATCTTTAGATGATTTTCTTAAGAGCATCTAGGATGACCAACGAGAGTGGTCTTAGGGGAGACTTTCATGATCATGTATGAAAAGAGAATGAGAGATTGATAGGTATGAAGGTGTGGTTTCAGTTTTGGCACTAGGAACGAAGAGGTGCATAGCTTCTTAAGTTTGCAACTACGCACGATTTGTTGGTCTCAAAATGTTTCTTTAACAAAAGGGATGCTCGGAGTGGGGCAGTGCACCCAATAGGACTACCTCCTATGTCCTGGTCCATACCTTAGGTTGTGGTTAGATTTGTAAGGTATTACCAAGAGAGTCATGTGCATCGTAACACCGATTGTTGGTTGTGGACTTATGTTTTAGTAGGAATGTACAAAGGGGAGCCAAGGTAGGTAGACTAAGGATTCTTTGGGAAAACTTAAAGGATGCGATAGTTGAGGATTTTAGGGATAGGATTGATTTAGAAATGGATTATGGAGCCATTTATTTGATCGGTTAATGGACTATGGTGCCCCCACCATAAAAAAGGTGGCTAAAAACACACTTGGGATGTCGATAGGTTGTGTTGGTGGAGCGAGGAGGTCCAAACTAAGGTCAAGGTAACACGAACTTACGTTAATGAGTTTTTATTGAGTAGTGAGGAACTGAGGATGAGGGGAAAGGAAGGGCGAAGAAAAGATTAAAAGGGCCAAATGAGAGGCGAAGGAAGCAAGGGTTAAAGCAAAGTCTATAGCATATAAAAATATGCACATAAGATTGAACATAAAACAAGGAGGTAATGGTATCTACAAGCTTGCTAAAGCTAATGAGCGAAGGAAAAGGATTGTAAGAAATGTAAGGTATACCAAGGATGATAATTGTGGCATTTTAGTGAAATGTGAGGATATTTAAAGGGAATACGGTAGTTACTTCCATTCTTTATTTAACGAGGTTTTGGTGGTAAGGATAGGGATTTATAGGGCATTGAAGGGAGTCGATAGACTAATAATGAGTGTCTCAACATGAAGATAGAAAGTGAGAAAGTGAAGAGGACATTAATTAAGGAGGATGGGAACATCTTTAACATCATCTTAAAGAGTATAAGAATACAACAGGAGATGCCATATAGCTGCGACAATTATAGAGGTATTAAACTACTTAGTGAAATCAAGAAGATATGAGAGGGTGCTTTAGGCTAGAGTAAGATTGGAAGTTGCGGTATCTGAAAATCAATTCGGCTTCATGTGTAGGAGGTGCACTTTTTCTAACGTGTCCACATGGTGTTCATATGATTATGTACCAAGGTTTAAAAGTACGAAAACACGCGTTTGTTTTCCCTTAGCCTCACAAGGCATAGCATTGAGGCGAAATAAAAGATAATTGTAATTATCATATAATTCAGAAAAAACAATAAAAATGGAATACTATAAACATGGTTTTAAAACTCGGTTGAGGCGTATGCATCTAGGATCACCTCGAGGGCCGGTCGGTAGCAAACACATATGAGGCAGCGCCTCAGGTGGTCTATTCGGGTCTATTCGCCTCATAAAAAAAGAGGCGGTTCGACCGAGGCGTATAAATTGCTTATGTTGAGGCGTATACATTGCTTATGTTGAGGCCGTGAGGCGTATACATTGCTTATATTGAGGCCTGACTTTTTTTTGACTTTTCGACTTTTTTTAGCTTTTCTACTTTTAATAAAAAGTAGAAAAGTAGTTTTACATCTGCTGCTGACTAATAAAAGTAGTTGAGACTTCGTTTGACCTAATGATACTTGTATTATTTGATTTTTATGAGGTTTAAGACTAGAAATATTTTTTTGTTTGGGATGATGACATTTATTATGACTTTTAAAGTTTAATTTCAAATTTTATACTATATATATTTTTTATAATTATTTTATTATTCCGCCTCAAAGCTTACGCCTTGTGAGGCGAAGGCACTTTGCCCGACACATTTTTCCGTACTTTTAAACCTTGGCTATAAAGAAATAAACAAATCATGCAAATTTTAGGTAAACATTAAACTCCTTAAAGAAATAAACCAGGCAGTAACTTAGTAACAAAATCAAGATGAATAATAAATCAATAAAAAGAACAATGTAGCGGTGAAAGTAAGTAATAACGAGTAAGCAACTTAATATTTTTAGTAAAGGAAAAAAGAAATGATAAGTAAATAGAAATAAGTAGCAACTTGTAAAAAACAAGTAATGATTAGTAGTTGGCAGTAAAAGTAGAAGTGAGAGAAAGTAGTAGCAGGTCAGTTAGGTGCTTGTAAGCATCGTAGGTAAAGAATTACCAAATCTAATATCCGTAGTTTGAAATCAAAAGAGAAGCTGGAGAGTGGTGAAGGGCAGTCAAAATTTAAATTGGTTATCGGTCATCAACTATTAATGGAGAGATTGAGGGCGTCGGCCAATTAGGTTAGAACTTAGAATCTCGATTAAGAAGCATCTATACGACTTATATTTGTTTAGGCTGTGTTTTGTTAGTCTCAGTTTTAATAAACCTCGCCTTAATACACCTCACACCACCTCTTGCCTATGAGGCGTTTACCCCAATTGGGGTAAATAGGCATCGCCTTTGTGGCATTTATCCATAGCCTTTCCTTGAGGCGTACGCCTCAAATGCTTTTTAAAACCATGTTACGTACCATGGGAGATGATATGGAGGACCTTAGATGCTAGAAGGGTCTTAGGGTGTTATGTCGGCGATATACATGATATGTACTACCGGTCTACTACTTATGTTGGCAACAATCTTCCCAGTAATATACCTTACCCTTTACATGATCGCTTTGGTTATGTATAAGGTTTCTAGTGAGATGCCATAATGGGTACCATGGTGTTTGTTTTTGCCGACAACATTTTATTGGTGGCAGACTACCAAGGAGCTGAACGCTATGTTCGATACCTAGAAGGTGTCGTTGGAAGAAAAATGGCTCTGGATTAGCACAAGTGAAGACGAAATATCTACGGTGCAATTTTAGAGGGTGTCATCACAAACCGCATGAATGCAGGATGGTTAAAGGAATTCAGAAGATTGCTTAAGGTTAGACTTGAAGGAGTTTGCTCTTGCCAAGGATACGATTCCATGCTTATCGGCTTGGGTATTTTGGTATCCCCTTATCTTCATTCAATAATATATAGATCTTCTGTGAAAATTTAAGTTGTTGTGGTACATGTTATTCTATGAAGAATCATTTTAAAAAGGGATGCTCTCAGTTTTGTTTTGCACACCGAGTTTGTTTTTGGTTTTTATATATTTTCATGCAGTAATATATTTTCTAGTGACTATATAGGTTAATGTGTTGACTCATACTGCAACTGTGACCCCTAACTCCGAGCATCGGAAAAGAATAAAATACTTGAAAAAATTTCACAAGGCTCAGGATGAGATGGAACTTTTTTTCTGGAAGAAACAAAAAGGGAAACCAGGTAACAATCATGTTGAAGAAACTAGCAACTTTATAGATGTTTGTTGTGTTAACACTTATACAAGCCAAAAATTTGGCTGATTTTAACATTAATAACGACCAAGAAGATAATGGGAAGGGAAAGGAGAGTTTAGGGACAAAATGTAAATGCAGGCAAGTAACATAGCAAAGAAGTTAGCAATAATGAGCAAAATTAAGCTATCGAGGAAGTTGATAAACCTTGTATGATGTTTCAATGATTTTTCAGGTACTTGTGTGGATGGATCTAATTTAGAAGAAGGAGGTGCTTTGTGGGACATCTTTCGGAGGGAAGATACTCCTAAACTTGAGGAATATCTTAAAAAACACTTCAGAGAGTTCAGGCATGCCTTTTGTCTTCCACTCCAACAGGTAATCCTTACTTTTGGCTCACGTTTACTTTCACAAGTTATTTGTTTTGTTTGGCTATGTGTAACAAGAAACATTTACATGATTGGAACAGTCTTGTTGAACTTCTTACCATAGAGAAAGTTCAAGCTTTTATTGGTTGGTTTGTTTTGCCAAGTTAAATATATTTTCGTTAGTGGTTTATTTTTTTGTCTTCAGTGCTCTCAAGTATTTTGAAGTTTAGAAGGCAGCCATGAAATCGTTGGTTTTTTTATGCCGATTGGGTTAACTACCAAACATTTCGTAAATAACAAGTGAGGCATACATAGCATATTTACTCCAACTTGAAATTGTTAAGAGATATTAGAAAATATCTTAGGATTTAAGGTTTTGGTAACCTCCTTAATCGGTTGACTTTCGTATTGTTTTACTGGTATTGGAATAAGCCTATTAGTAAGGCGCATTATTCTTAGATAAGTCGGTTAGGGAGTAGTTAAATAGTTGATGAGAGATAGTTGGGGGGTATCGAAAGTTGGTTAAGTGAACATTGTTCATTAGGAGAGTTTCTACTCTCTCGAATGGTAGGAGTGCCCTTATAGCCTGAGATTCTTAATCATTTTGACAATAGCAAGTCAATTCCAATCCTAATATTCTAGATTACAACAAATTTGGTTTCATATCCTGGAAAATTGTTGAAGACAGGCACAATTGTGAAAGTGCGACGACTAATTTTGAAAATTGAATTACAAATTGGTGCAATTAAGAAGGATATGCGTCTAATTGTTGAAGATCGACACAATTGAGAAAGTGCGACAACTAATGTTGAAGATCAGAGTGTCAGAGTCGAATCGTCGATAATTCAATTTTGCATTACGAAATCAGCAATCATATTTTGAAATCGAAATGATGACCACGAGTTCTGTAGTTGAGTTGGCGATGTTGAATCGTGTTGACGATATGGAATCAACCATGGGATCGGTACAAGGAGAGATCGTTTCACTAAGAGAAAGCATGGGATTGATGCAATCAGACATCGATTCCTTAAAGAAGATGAGACAATTACCGAAGCAAAAGAGTTGAATCACCTTGATAATCAATACTCCAAATAGTTCTGAAGGCGAAGGCCTGAGTTTCAGTGAGATCAATCAGAAAAGGTATACCGGATCCTAATCGATTTTTATCAATAAAAGGTTGAAAGCTTGAAATGCCGATTTTCGAGGGCAAGGATCCACAGATGGGTAAGTAGAGCCAAGAGATACTTTAATCTCAACCGATTAACAATTGAAGAACAGATTGAGGTTGCTTTCCTTTCATTTGAAGGAGATGCGTTGAAATGGTTTCAATGGGAGCATAAAAGGCATCCAATGAAGAGTTGGAAAGAATTGAAGAATTTGTTAGTAAAGCAATTTCATTCTTGTGGCAGAGGTTCCTTATGTGAGCAGTTCTTGACACTTAGAAAGTACAAAAGGCAATTTCTATCACTCGCTGCATTTGGAGAGTATGTCTGAAGAAGACAACTAGCAGCAGCAGTGAGGTAAGGGGGATAAGTCAATCAAGTTACAAATCGGCAGTGAATGGGGGCAAACCTTACGGTGAGTTTCGGAAGCTTTCTGATGCAGAGTTACAACAAAAAAGATCAAAGGGTTTGTGTTATAAATGTGATGAAAAGTTTTTCTGAGGTCATGTGTGCAAAAAAAAAAAGAAATGAGAAGATGATTTAGAGGCTAAAAAAGCATAAATAGAAAAAGAAATTAAAGTTATAAAGGACCAAAACAAAGTTGAATTCAGTGATAAGGTTTTCTAATCCTAGAACAATGAAACTAAAAGGCAAGATTGAGAACCAAAGAGTAGTTATACTCATTGACTGTGGGGCGAATCATAACTTCTTCTCAAATGAAACAGTGGTACGGTTACCGGTGGATCACACTCAGAATTATATGATCAAAATGGGTATATAGGGAAAGGTGTGTATCGAAGGGTAAAGATACTGATGCAAGGCATAGAAACAGTGGGGGAGTTTTTACCTTTGAAGTTGGGTAATTCGGAAATCATTTTGGGAATGCAATGGTTGGTGAAATTGGGAAACCACACATACTAATTGGCCACTCAAGTCAAGCAGGATAAATATCAATAACATCAAAAGGTGATCCTACTTTAGAAAATGCCCTGTTCTCATTGAAATCTATCACAAAAACTATTGTAAAAGAAGGGAGGGATATTTAGGAGTTTGGATGCTAATGATGTTAAAACCGGAATGCTAATGATGTTAAAACCGGAATGAGTAGCAAAATTTAGGAGTTTGGATGCTAATGATGTTAAAACCAGGTTGGGGAGGGGACAAATCACAGATGTAACTTCGATATGGTCGGAAGTTATTGCACTGTAGACCTTATTGTATTGAATTAGGCGCCCATCTTTTGACCGTTGTCAACTAATCTCTTCAATGTTAGATTCTACTCTATGTTAGAACATTTCTGTGAATGCTATTATGATCTAAGTGGTCTTATTGTGTGTCCCGTGCTAGGAAGCATTACTCCTCTTTTCATTCCAAATTCAAGAATACAACCGATACGATTGATTAGTTTGTGCGCCTCTCTTATTACTTTTTTGTATTCCCCTGTTCTTCGGATACAATTTGATCCTTCTACGGCCAAATCTCAATTTGTGGAAAGCCTTCGATGGCTTCCTTATGAAAACATCCATTTTTATTTGGGTATGGACGGTATCTCTTTATTCTTCGTGATCATTTCTGATCCCTATTTGCATTTTAGTAGGTTGCATGATATGATAACGTTTTCCATATGCCAAAGGCATTACCATCTGTGAGGGGACATGCCATTGTTTTAAAAGATGGAGCTGGCCTCGACCAGGTACCTGACTACCAAAAAGATGAAATTGAAAAATTAATTCGTGAAATGCTAGAAGCGGGTGTTATTCAACCAAGTAAGAGCCCTTTCTCAAGCCTTGTTCTATTGGTTAAAAAAAAGATGGTTCGTGGCGCTTTTGTGTGGATTATAGAGCTTTGAATAAACAAACAATTTTAGATAAATTTCCAATATCGGTGATCGATAAATTACTAGATGAACTTAATGGTGCAAAATCGTTTGTTTAGTCAAGCAAGAGTCCTTGTTTGATATACAAAAGACGATGTTTAGAACACATGAAGGGTATTACAAGTTTCTCGTAGTGCCATTTGGTTTAGTCAATGCCCTAGAAACAAGCCAGGTTTCAGAGTTTGATGAATGGCATTTTTAAAGAATATCTAAGGAAATTTGTGTTAGTATTCTTTGATGACATTTTGGTATATAGCACTTCTTAAGAAAAACATAAAAAGATCATTTGGAAAAGGTGTTTCAAGTATTGCTCAAACATACACTCTATGCTAATAAAAAAAGTGTTAAGAGTTTGGAAAATCAAGATTGGGATACTTAGGGCATGTACTTTTAGAAAAAGTAGTGGAAAAGGATCAAGACAATATGCAAGCAATTGTTGATTGCTTACAGAATTAAGGGGTTTTCTGGGACTCTCGGGTTACTATCGCAAGTTTGTCAAGCACTATGGCTCGATTGCAACCCCGTTTACAGCCTTACAAAAAAATCAATTTGTATGGTCAAAAGTAGCTTAAGAAGATTTTGAAGAATTGAAGCGTGTGTTAGTTAAAGCACATATTTTGAAGTTACCTGATTTTTCTCAACCATTTGTGTTGGAAACAGATGCATATGGGTTTGGTTTGGGGCAGTTGTTATGCAGCAAGATCACCTAATTGCCTACTTTAGCCAACAACTAGGCAAAAGAGCTCAATCAAGATCAGTTTATGAGAAGGAACTTATGGCAATTGTCTTAGCAGTGAAGAATTACTCACAAGAAAGTTGATAGTGCAAAGTGATAAACAAAGCTTGCGATTCCTGTTGGATCAAAGAGTAGTGGAACCTGAGTATTAGAAATGAGCTAGCAAGTTATTTGGATATAATTTTGAAATCATATATAAAACAAGCCCAAGTAATAGGGTTGTTAATGGCCTCTAGAAGGAAAGGGAAAACATAATGTGTAGTTATGGGAGGTCCTTAATGGAGAGATTGGGATCTGTTGCAAAAAAAGAAGTTATGGCCGATGGTTTTTTATTAAAAAATTGTTGAAGATTTAGTCAAAGATAAAGATGCTCAATAAGGATTCATATTAGTCCAAGGGTTACCAAGTTTAAAGATTGATTGGTGATTCCAAAGCAATCAACTTTGATTGACAAACACTTTGTTGAATTTAATGAAAGTCCTATTGGTGGTCATGTGGGTGAGGAAAGGACTTATAAGTGTATGGCTTCAGAAATCTTTTGGATGGGAATAAAAAAAAGATATAAAGTTTGTTTGGTATGATGGAATGAAATCATAAAGGAATGGAATGAACAAGGTAATGGATAATCATTACATTCAATTGACATGTTTGGTTGACTCAAAGGAATGAAATGAATCGTTCAAAAATGTTTTATTAATAACCATATAATTACATAAAATAAATCAGAGATGAGCCTATTGACCAAAAAAAAAAACCGAACCAAACCAGATACGATTTATATAATATGGTTTCATTTTCGGTCCTTGAGTGTGTTGGTTTTCGGTGTTTCGGTCCATTTGGTCCATATGTGTTTCGGTCCATTCGATCAATGGTTTCTTCATTCCAACACATTGTCTTCTTCGTGATTGGCTTATCGTCAAGTTTCGGTCCTATTTCAATTCGGTCCAAAAAAACCAAACTGAAAATCGGGACCATATACTCGTAGTTGATTTGGTCTTCTTCCGTAGCAAGTGCAATTTTAATTGATTGAAGATGGATTGTTAAATAAATTACATATAAACATATTTTATTTCGTTTAAAATATATTATATGTTTTCCAAATAGTTAATAGAGAATTATTTATAAAATAAAAAAACTAGACACCACAAAATCCTAAAACATAAGTATAATAAAAAAAAAGTTTTTTAATTAAGAAATATTTAATTGAAGTTTTGAAGTTCTTAAAAAGCTTAATATCTTTTTGTAGATTATACGAGTAAAGGAAATTTATTATTATAGTATATATCATTCCATTCCCTAAAGGAATGAAAAAAGCACCTCCCTCATGGAATGAAAATCAATCTAAGAGACGGAATCACATTCCATGGGAAATGCTCCATTTCATTCTTTCCTGACAACCAAAAATGATTCTTTTCATTCCATCGTAATGCCCTATTCTATCTTCTCCCCGATTGTTGTATACCAAACACTACCATAGTTGAGAAAGTCAAAACGTGTGATAGTTGTCAAAGGAACAAACATTTATCAGGAGCTAGCCGCTAGCTGGGTTACTCCAACCAATTCAATTACCATTGAGGGTTTTAATCATTCCCAAATGGTTGGATTCATTAGGAAACAATTAGATATGGGTTCCTTCCTCTAAAACATAGTAGAAGATCAATCCATTTCTTAATTGTACAATAACTTCAACAAAATCCCAACATCTAGGGTTCATAATAATCAAAACTTCAAATCAATAAAGGACTTCAATCAAATGATTAGAAACCATAAACTAATACTTGGGATCGTAGAAATGGTCTCCCCCGTGATACAAACTCGGATTTAAATCCATCTCCAAACCTTAAGTTGGGTTTTCAACTAGAAATGGAGTTCTCACCTAGAAGTCCTAAGAATCCATATTCCAACGATGAGAACTTGTAATCTATTAATAATCTTCACAAAACTAGCAAAATGGCAAGAGAACATCTAACAACACCATTTGACCAACCTTTTAAATCGACGATCATAAACTAAAATGGGGTTTCCCGAGCAATTTATACATCTCAACTTCTTAAGAATTGCACTCTAGTCCCCTAAGTTCAAGTCTTCCATCTAACAACACCATTTGACCAACCTTTTAAATGAAAGTCTTCATCTTTACACTTCTGCGCAAAAGAACATAATTTATTCCATCTAGGTCATTGAATAGGTCAACCTTAGCCCGCAGTTTGGTCACTTGGCGAAAATGGTCATTCTCACTAAAACTTTTACAATTAGGTAATTTTTATTGTTCATAAGAAATGTGTAGCATAATCCTCCTTTCCACCTTAACCTTATACCATAATTTCTCCAACATCTAAGTCATTGACAAGTCAAAACTAGATATGCTAAGTTTGGCTAAATTGAATTTCAGTCCTATGTCTTAATTTCTCATTTTAGGTTCAAAATGGATTTTAAATCTTTTAACTACACAAAAATCTATTTTAGCTTCTTGAACTATAGTCTAGACATATTATAAAGTTTTTAAGTTTATTCTCATTTATTTATTTTTATTTAGTTATTTTTCCAAAATAAATTTTATTTTATCTATTTAAGCCTAAAACTTCTAGGCCTAAAACACGGATGTTACAGTTTGAGCTTAAAGTCGACTTAGAAGACATTCTAGAAGTTCGACCAGCAATCAATGGACAACCAGGTCAACTTGAAATTCTTGTTCAATGGAAAGGCTTATCAGCTTTTGAAGCATCATGGGAGAGCTTGGATGCGATGTTAACGTGCCAGACCTTAAGTGGTTGACTCATATATTGATTTTACTCGTATTGTAATAAGCCTACTGTTAAGGAGCATTATGGTCTTTTCTTAGATAAGTCGGTTAGGGAGTAGTTAAATAGTTGTTGAGAGTTAGTTAGGGGGTATTAAGTGAACATTGTTAGTTTCCTATCCTAATACTCTAGATTACAGCAGGTTTCTTAATTTGATTTTGTTTCCTTGTGATTGATTTAGTTTCCTTTTCATGATCAAACACTGTAGATGAATTGAGGTGGTTACCTCACAAGTAATACATACAAATATTTTTCCCATGTGCCTTGTAAAGCCGAGTGTAGATGCATCACTTGTGCCTGTTTATTTATTTTTTTCAGATATTTTGCAGACTATTAAGAAAATACAAAATCCAGGAATCACGTTAGTTTCGAAGGGGAAAACATAGTCTTCAAATATAAATTCTGCTATGCGTAGTGTAGCATCCCATTCCAAAATAGGAATTTCTAAATTGTTATATTGTATTTACTTGCTCCAGGTTGTCCACCCAATTCATGATCAAACAATCTACTTAACCATGGAGCATAAAAGGAAGCTCAAGGAAGAGTTTGGTTAGTATGTATTTTACAGGCGCGTTTCAGCTTTCATTGATATAAAATCTCTGATATTTTTGGTTATCAACAGGAATTGAAGCATGGAGTTTTATCCAAAAGCTTGGAGATGCTGTCTTTATACCTGCTGGTTGTGTCCATCAAGTCAGAAATCTAAAGGTTAAAAACTTACTACTTTTTACATTCCTTTTCACTGCATTAAGTTGTTTCATTTGGAAGTAATAGGGATCAAGGGGATTTATTGATATTTCTCAACTTGTTCTCATTGATTGTCTCAAAGGAATTATTGATTTTTCTCTAGTTGCTTTCATTAATCAACAATTATCAAAATGGAAGAGATCTTATGAAATTTTAGTAACTGTTTCTATGGAAAACTAGCACATGGAAAAAAGTAAACATATCAGAATTACATAGTAAGAAGTTCTTGTTCTCTTATATTTACATAAGAGAACTTAACTGCATACATACGTTTTTTGTTTCAGTCATGCATGAAAGTTGCATTGGATTTTGTTTCTCCTGAAAATGTTGGTGAATGCATCCGGTTGACAGAAGATTTCCGCCTTCTTCCCCAAAATCATTGGGCAAAAGAAGATAAGTTGGAGGTAAACAGTCTCTTCTTTATATCTCTTTCAATTTGTAGTTTTTAAACAGTAAACAACATAAGAGTCAAATAGGCTTGTAATATCATCAGTTTCATTGCTTTCGATTGATTTGTTATAAGTTAAAATTTTGCAATTGGTTGATGCTGCTAATTTAATTTACAGGTGAAGAAAATTGCACTTCATGCAGTGGAGGCAGCTGTCAAGGACTTGGAAGAGTTCGGTACCAAGTAAGTTGATACCATTTTTTAGACTATGCTTATGGTTAGATATTAAACAAAAGAGGAATAAATTAAAAAAAAAAAATGAAAACAAAACACCGTGCTAGTGACCATCCAACCATGGGTTTGCCATCTTTTATTTGTTTTTACTTTCCAAGTGGCATTTTTTTATTGGCTGATCTGTATTTTTCATGAAACTTTTCTGATTATAAATTAGATTTTTATATTTATATTAAAAAAATTGTAAATAAAGCATAATATTGGCATATAAAATACCAATTTTTAAATCTCTTTAATTTCATATTTTCTACCATGGATCCAACACATCCAATTTATTTTAGGGCCTCTCATGATGTTGGAAACTCCCAAAAGGATTTAGGACTAGTGGAGGACACTATTCCGAGCCAAAAATGCAAAATACCAAAAAGGGTGAATGAAGCGAATTGGGAATTACTGATAGATCGTGACACATGTTCGCGTGGTGTTGATAATGAAGAAAATGAATATGAAGGAAGTAGTAATGAAGAAAGTGGTGGCAGCATAAAAAGATCAAGGACTTATAGAGAAGGGGACTATTCCCTCCATTCTAGCCAAGACACGCCAAATAGTGGTGGTTCAACTGTACACCCTCCCGTGAGTGGAGATGCATCTAAAATGAAAAGAAAAGCCAAGTTATCAGATGAATTTGTTGCAGAACTTCGTGCAATGAGGGTTACTAGAGATAATGAAGTTGAACTCATGAGAAAAAGACTTGAATTGGAGCAAAAAAGGGAAGAAAGGAAGAATAAGATGATATATCACATGCATCTTAATACACTGTTGGCGAAAGACCACTTATCGCCGGATGATGAAGACATTAAACGCCAACTCGTGGCGCTGTTGTATGGAAAGCGATTGTAGTTTAATTTAGATGCACTTGCATCTTTGCTATATGTAAAATATTGTATCTTGTGCAAATGTTGTAACATAATTATATTCTTAACATAATTATATTCTTTTCATTCATGTATCATGGCAATTAACTTTTTGTATTTCTTTTATTTATTTTAATTATGATAATTTTACCAAACTGTTAGTATGGTTTATGAATGTGAGGTGATTTCTTTATATACTTCTTATCATCTTAAACTAGGATAAAACTGATTGTATATAATAAAATTATATAAAATAGATAATAAGGAAAAAAGTATTTTAGGCTAGGTTATTGGATAACATAATTCAATATCCTTGTAATTTTGGTAAAACCTTTTTGTTTTGGGCTTATGTGGCTAATTTCTTGAAGTCAACTTGAATGAAATATAAATGGTAAGAATATAACACAATGTGTACGAGGAAAGCCCTTGATTTTATAGGATCGTCGGCATAAAACCACGGGAGGTGACGAATGTTACTTTGCTTGATGAATATTATTGACAAAAAAAAATTGATAATACAATTATGATACAATAATGACCTAATGTAGATGATCGAGTGTAATATGCTAGTGCTTGTGTTACATGTCTCGGCTAACTATACAATCTTGTTATTTATATTATCTATGTAACTAACTCTCCTAAAATCTTGGAGAGGATCCCTCCTTGGTCTTCAGACTTTTATTTGACTCGACCGTTAGCTTTAGGGCTTGGATCGACAATGGTCGTGACTTAGTTGTGCCTTAATCTTCGGATGGCTAGGTTAAAGTTGCGTCTTAATCTTCGGATGGTTGTTACACGATAATATAAGAGATATACGTTCAAGATCTTAAGTATAGAAGATCTTGTTTGCCTGAAATACAAGATGTTAGTTAAAATAACAAGTAAACATAATAATTTAAGACCTTTAAGCAAAGTGTTTGATGTCTGCAAATAGTTAGTATATCCTGCATAAAATGATAAATAGCAAGGTATTGCCATGGCCCAAAATGTTGGGCCAAGATTTCACCCATGACAATTGCCCCCAAGAAAATTATCCCGGGATCTCAAGATCTCAAAAAGGTGTAATTTTCTTCCGTAATGGTTACCATCGTCAAGGAAGGCGATGGGATGTCCCTCGAATTCCTAGGATCATCTCATCTATTCAACTTTATGGGAAATTCAAAATCTTAACGAATGAGATTTTTATATAAACCTACATCCTGTCTCTTTAAGCGATCAGATTCCAAAAACTTCTTCTTCACTGATCATCCCTGCATTTCAAAACATGGCGATCGTCGAAGCACAAATCCAAGAATATGACTTCGAAAATCAATGCTTATTAATCAGAGGCGAGGACGAAGTACGCTCATTCGATGATCACAATATTGAAGAGTTCATCATCGATGCCAAGATATTACCAAAAGGCACCATTTTTAGGGCTTTCGACCTCTCGGTAAGAGCCGACTTCATCTCTCCCACCTAGATATGCTTTTACAAATTCCCCTTCAACATTGGGCTGAAGTTTCCTTTTCCACCCCTTATTACTGAGTTTTTCGCTGAGACATGCTTGGCATACTCCCAAATTATGCCCTTTATATGGAGGACCCTGTATTGGATTGATCACTTGAATCGGTCCAAGAACTTACAGGGTCTTCCAGAGATCGCGTCTGTCTACCAACTGCATACCTACGGGTCTTATCGCATTCTTTTCAAGGTTAAACCAGGAAGAACCCATTTGGTGCACAATGTCACCACCTATGATGCCGAATGGAAGAGTAATTTCTTTTTTGTCAAACGCTACTCCTTGCCAAACCAGGAGCAGTTGCCCCATTCTTGGAACGTTGAAGGTAAGTCACAGTAACTACTTAGTACCGATTTATCATGGTTTTAACATTGTTTTTCGTTTTCCAACACCCAACTTGTCAGCGATATGCCCTGCCACTAAGTCGACTGAGAACAAGATTACATAATCTTGAGCTTCTCTGTTGAAGAAAGGAGTTACAAGTATTTTGGACATCTGGGTTCTTTTCCTTCTGCTGAGACATCTACTGGTAAGATATTCTTTTCTCAAATACATTAGCTTTACACCTTTCTTACAACCGTATGTTGTGTCTAACATGTTCGCAATCCTCCTACCCTCCCTTTGTCTTCTTCGTCGCAGAAGATTTCTTCTTTGACCTCAAGAGAGTCAGTCAAGCAATTGAAGGACCTGGCCCTAAGATGAAGAGGGTTACTGCTGGTGAAGAATCATCTTCTTCCACTCTGGAGAAATTGCTAGAGATAAAGGACAGTTAGCTCGTTCAGAAGGATGAAAAGCTTGCTAGGATGGATATAAAGTATCTTCATGAGATTTCAGTGGTTGCCTTAGAAGCCAAACGAATAGCTATGAAACTCGTCCTTCAAACGAAGCTGGACATGGTTAAAGAGGCTAGGAGAGATAACCAAGCTTCCTAGGATGTAGCTTGGAATTTGTCTCTCAATGACCTTACTTATGGAGAGGTCATGGATACGTATTCATACTTGTACAAGAATGTAGATAAATATATACTTAAGCTAGTGTTTTAGGTGAAATTTTATAAACAGTTGTAAATGGTTAATATCACCTTAATATACATATCTTTTTGCCACACTTTTAATATCATTAAGGGTCCTTTTGACTTACCTCTTTAATAATAGGCTTCGTTATGTGTATAAGATAGTTGGATTAATGTTTAAATTCAGTGTTTTAAGAAATAAGGAAATAAATATGGAAGTAATCGTACCTTAAGGTCTTATATGTAATACAAGAACTTACAAGAAATAGGGTTTCAAGTGTATCGCGTTCCAAGATCTTGGTAAGATCTCACCTTCCATGTTAGCCAGCCAGTATGCTCATTTTCCTGTATTTGAGTCGATGGAGTATGGTCCTACCCACTTTGGTGCTAGCTTCCCAGCACCGATTCAACAGTGTTTTGAAAAACTTTCCTAAGCACAAGATCTCTTACCTGAAATCTTCTGACTTTCAAGTTTTGGTTTTAAGATATTGCAATCCTGGTATGCCGCCATTCGAATCTTGGCTAGGTTTCAGAATTCGTCTATCATGTCAAGGTCTTGAGTCAAGGCCTCGTCATTCTTCTTTTGGTCTTGCATGATATATCTGGCCGTAGGGATCATGAGTTCAGGAGGAATAACAACCTCTGTGCCAAACACATGTGAAAACGGGGTTTGGCCGGTTGCGATTTTAGTTGTACTTCTATCCGTCCAAAGTACAAATGGTAGTTCTTCTGCCCACCTTCCTCTTCTTTCCATTAGCCTTGACTTTAGGTTGTCAACGATTATCTTATTGCTAGACTCAGCTTCTCCATTGGCTTGAGGATATATTGGGATTGAGGTAATAAGTTTGATGCCCTAGCTAATGCAAAAGTTTTGCGTTTGTCGGCTAATGAATTAGGATCCGTTATCGCATATGATTTCTAAAGGGATGTTGAATATCGTCAAGATGTTGCGTTTAATGAAGGATATGGCTTCCTTTTCTCTAAACTGGAAAAATGCCTCAACTTCTATTCATCTTAGAGAAGTAGTCTGTCATAGCCAACATAAATAGTTTTCCTCCAGATGCTTTGTGTAGCTTTCCCACTATATCCATTCCCAACTTCATGAAGGGCCAATGTGAGGTGATTGGATGCAAGGGTTCTGCTGGTTGGTGCAAGATGTTTCTATGCCTTTGGCATGCATCACACCTTTGGGAGTATTCAGTTGTGCCTTTATTCATAGTGGGCCAAAAGTATCCGGTCCTGAGAACCTTAGAGAAGAGAGACATGCCCATTGTATGGTTGTTGCATTCTGCCCCGTCAATTCTTATAAGGATTACTTTGGCTTCGTCTTCTTACAGGAACCTTAAGTAAGGACCTGCTAAATATTTCTTAAACAACACTCCGTCAATAAGATAAAATCTTGAAAGCCTTACCTTGAATGCTCGTGAATTCCATCCGTATATAAGGTCCATCTTCTTAGGGTCCCTTCGTGTTGTAGCCGTTGGACTTCTGATTTTACTTTCAAGTGGATGTCAAGACTGAAATCAGCCACAAAGTCTGCCAAATCATGGGACTTTATAGTTGTTCTTGGCTTATATATCATGTCATAAGTGCTTAATTGCAAAGACCATTTAGCCATCCTTTCCGACATCTAAGGGCTTATTAATGAAAATCTTAATTTGATAGTTAGTTTTCACGCATACATGATGTATTTCAAAGTATGAATTGGGTTATTACATGTGAGATCATGAAGAGTTCTTTGAATTCTCAAAGCTGACCACTTTGGTAAAGACTACAAGTCTAAATGGATCTAGAGTAGATTTCTATGAATCTAAATACCGGATTGGTAGCTTCACTAAAGAAAAATTATGGTGGGTCAAAGGATTTGTTGGCTGAAAAAGAGAATTGGGAGACATAAGTTGCCTTGTCTGATGATGAAGAAGTTGAAAAAACTAAAAGTA
Source organism: Cichorium intybus (assembly GCA_023525715.1). Lineage (NCBI taxonomy): Eukaryota > Viridiplantae > Streptophyta > Magnoliopsida > Asterales > Asteraceae > Cichorium > Cichorium intybus. Next base: position 74,288,468 of record CM042009.1, on the reverse strand, counting down.
AATTTGTATTTGATTGCTAAAAGTGTAGAGTTAAGTGATAATTCAAGCATTCTTGTCGACCGGGTCAAAGCTGTCGTGGATTGCTCTACTTCAAATTGAGATCCTTATTCAATGTATCCGGCCTCTAAATCTGTGAATTAACTTTGATGATAAGAAAACTAAAATGTTTGATTACTTGTGAATTGATCTTCGAAAGTCTCATCGAAACAATGGTAAACACTTGAAAAGAAGGAAGCCAAACATATCGTATTCCAAAGTTCCTATATGCTTATGCTACATTCTAAATTAATGATACCAACTTGCCAAACTTGAACCCGTGGCTGTGGCTGATCCCAAGACTGGTGAAGGTATATTTGTTGGGTTTTTTATGTGTCTAATGCCTTCAGATTGTAGAACAAGAACATGAAAACCATTAGAGAACCAATTCATAAAAGATTTGATGAGTTTGCGTCTCAATTAAATTCATCTTCCTTTGATCCAATCAATCTAATTCTTCTAAGAAAACTCATTCATCTGACCTATGCAACTAAACTTACCATATTAATATCTGAAGACAATATGTTTATTCCACTTACTTCGGTAATGTCTACCTCAATTGCAAGTACAATATTAGATCAAGTTATCTTGTCAACTCCACTAAAGATGACTCAATAGCTCAGAGAGAAATCTTTGATCATGATTTCTCAAAGACATTACACAATGATCACGTGAATGATAATGTATCTCTAAATGAGTCACCGCCAATCAATAAAGCTTCTAAAATTAAAGTTTTAAAGGATCATCATGTTAGTTAGGTTATTGGAAATGTGGACACTAGTGTTCAAACCAAGAATCAAATTTCAAGTAATGTTAGTTTATTTGTAAATATTATCTCAATGATGGAATCTGAGAAAATCATAAAAGCTCTCACAGATTCACATTGGATAAAGGCTGTGCAATATGAGCTCAGCAAGTTCAAAAGACACAAATTATGGACTATTGTAGCAAAGCTATTCAATAAGATAGTTGGTGGAACTATGTGGGTGTATAGAAACAAGATGGTTGAAAATGGTGTTATTGTGAGAAAAAAAGTCTAATTTGTAGGTTTAGGATTTGTTCATCTTGAAGGAGTGGATTATGATGAAACCTTTGCTCTTGTGTCAAGTCTAGTAGTTATTCGACTATTTTTTGCATATACATCCTACAAGAGTTTTTAAGTTTTACCAAATAGATGTCAAGGCTGCCTTCTTGCATGGTGATATGTAATAAGAAGTATTTTTTAAACAACTTATTGGTGTCAAGACTGCCTTCTTACATGGTGAGCTACAAGAATAAGTATATGTTTAGCCACTTCTTCGTTTTGAATATACATAGTATGCCAATTATTTTTAGAGACTGGGAAAAGTTGTTTATGGTCTAAAATGAGCTCCAAGAACTTGGTATGGGACACTCTCATCATATCTCATGGAAAATGATTAGAAAAGAGGCAACATTGACAACACTATTTTCTACAAAAAAAAAGGTAAAATCAGATCTTATTGTAGCATAAGTTTATGTTGATGACATCATTTTTGGCTCTAAAAATGATGATCTTTACACTAAATTTGGATCCATAATAGAATGATAGTTTGAGATGAGTATATGACTTGTGAGATGGACTTCTTTCTTGGCTTTCAAGTTAAACAATATTCTAAAAGAGTTTTGATAATCAAAGTAGGTACAATGTTGATTTACTAAAGAACTATGCATTCACTAATTGTAAGTCAGCCAAAACACTAATGTAACACCCCGTTTTTCGATATGTTTGGTTTGAGATTTTATTATTTTTATTAGTATTACTTTTAGCAGAGAAGTAATAATAATATTAAGTAAAATAATAAATAATAATATGGAAATAACAATTCTAAACTTTTTAGTATTAGTTCACGGGGGTTAATGTCATTTTGAAAACTTAATATGTTAGATGTTTTGGGTTTTGGGTTAAATAAAATTATGATCTAAAACCTTAGGGACTAGTTGTGTCAAAACATATAACTACTAAATGAGGTTCTTTGGCTGTCGAGGATTTGTGAGGGTTGGAATGAAAGGCATTTTCATAATTTCCCATTTAAAATTAGCCACTTGTCCTTTTAAACCTATCATCTCTTCCCTACTCACGTGAAAGAACCAAAAAAAAAAAAAAAAAAAAAAAAAAAAAAAGGAAAGTTGGGAAAGAGTTTTGGAATTTTGTTGCATGTGACGTGGTTTCTTAAGGGAAGTCGGGTCTCCCTTTTTGACTGCCATGGATTCGAGACTTTTAGCCCACTTCTATCCTTATGCAAAAAAAAAAAACCTAGAACCGTACCTTTCTCTTCTTGGATTTCTTTTTCTTCCTTCCCGTGATGCTGCTGTCGCAAAAAGGGAAAGTGAGATCGAGAAGGTTTGTTGGGGCTGTCAAGTATGATCGAGAGAGGAGAGATCGAGTAGTAGTTTTTGCAGGAAAATCCTGTGCAAAGTGAGCCATGGTTGCTACAAGGCCAAGCAGAAACGGAGAAGAGGAGAGGGAAGAAGAAGCTTCAAGGTGGTGTTGAGTTGCATAGTTCGAGTAAGTCCTTATGCTAGTCTTTTGTTCTTTCTTCTTCAACATAAATCATCACCGTGAGGGGCGTGTGTATGTATCCATGTGTGTGTCTAAGTTGAGTATGGCCAAATCTTGTGAACCTTATTCTAGTAACCTGATTTTGTGGTGTCTAAGAGCTTGTTTCAGACCCTAAATGTCTTAATGGATTTCTTATTGATTTTGGAGTTGAAATCTTAAACCGTAATGTCATTTTTGGGATTTTCGTATTTCTCACTGTTTCGGCATATTCTTAGAAAATTCGTATAAAATCGTGTATTTGGGAGTTTGGGGTGAATAATACCTTTCTGGAAAGGTATACGTTTCTAGTTTCTACATTAAGAAGGCCATGGTCTGATTCATGTGTTAGCTTAGGTGAAAGTTGCAAGTTTCACCAGCAGGTCCAGGACTGTCCTGTCCTATACAGTGAGTTATGTTTTTAAAAATTCATAAATAATTGTACAAAAATGGTTTGGGGTCAAGGCCAGTTGCCTTAGTTCCCTGTTGTAGTCTAGTTTGTCCTCACCAAACTTTAGAGTTCAGTTCTTAACCCATTTTGAGCGATTAGTATTTCTTTAAGGTGTGGTTCAGTAGGTGGACTGATTGCATCAGTCAACTTTGGAGATTTTTCATTTATTCTTGAAAGGTGCAAATGACATGAGGTCAGGCCCTGTGACATTTTCCTTGGGTCTAGTTTACCCATGATGTTTATTGGATTTTATTTTCAATCTTTCCTTGGTGTATATTGCAAATCTTGTTGAGGGTCCAGAAATCAGCCTTGCTGTTGGTTTCTTCTTTTGTGATAATCGTCTTAGGTTTTGGTTTTGGGTGTCATGGTGTGGGTTTGGGTTTACTTAAAACTAATTGAATCATATAATAAATTATTTGTTGAGTAAAAGTGAATAAAAGGGGGTGGGGGTATATGTCGAGACACGGTGCATGTCGAAAGTTATAAACATTTAAACTATAAGCAACGCTATAAGTATCTATTTATAGTAACGTTAATTAGTGTATTTGGTAATAATTAACTTAATATACCTTATAGGAGTATAAGGTGTGCGGTTTTAAGCTTGGTTGGATTTGCGGAGTTGCCGCACGGATTTCTACATTGCCGACTTGAGGTGAGTACATGTAGTATTTTTACCCATTCTGGGGTACATGGCAAGTAAGTATTTTCAAGATTTCTTATAAAATTTCTATATGTGAAATTATATGCAAGAGTATTATTTCTAACTTGTTGTGAAAGTATAATGCCATATTTGAAGTTATGTTTTGAACTATAAGTTAAGTTAAGTGAAAGTATGTTGGTCTATGAACCAACTATGTGAATGTATATTTTGATTACAAGTTATATATGTTTTCTAGTATGAATGTCATATAGCCACAAGATGATTAAGAAGTATGTTTTGGTTACAAACTGTACATGTTTTCAAGTATGAATGGCATATAGCCATAAGATGTTGGAAAGTATGATTTGGCATAAAGCTTAGAATGTTATAAAAACATGTTTTAAACGTATGATTATTATGTGAAGAAAGTTATATGTTTGGCATTTAGCCATAAAGACAGAAAATGATGAAGTTTGGCACTTAGCCACTATTTTTATGTATGTGAATAATTTTAAAGTAAGCAGAAAGTGTTTTGTATGACTGGTAATTGTAGCAAGCAGCGTTAGTAAGGGAACTATGTTCCAACCTATCCGGGTTAGGTAAGGGGTCTACTGGTGCAAAAGCCCCATCGCGAAGTAGATTGCCTCAGTACTTCTATAGTGAGGATTGATCCGTTCTTTCTAGCCATAGAGACTTGGGGTATCACTTATGGTGATTAAAGCCCTAAGTATAAAAATCCAGCAAGCTTATAAAACCAGTCAAAGAAAGTAAGAAAGAAGCTATTTTTGTAAAGTATATTATGAAGTGATTTTGAAAAGTAAATAGTTGTAGTATGTTATTACTATAAAGTTTTGACAGAAGTTTTATGATATAAATTTTATAAAAATTGGAAAAAGAAGTTAAAGGTTTGAGTCTAAAACTCATGTAACTCACGAGACATTTTTGTCTTACGTAATCTATGTTTTGCCATGTATTCCAGGTTAAAATAAGTTGCTATAAATGGGATGAAGTTTAGCTGGAGTGGAGCTTGAGTTATCTCCTATCTTGGACTCAAAGTTTAATCCTTTCTTGCTTACTATGGTTAGTTTTGATATGGATTTGTACACCCACTGTTTTTAAGCATGAAAATTAACGGTTTTTGATAAACCGTATTTTTTATTCATGTATTTACACGAAAAACCATGGTATTTGCAAGCAGTAGAAATGGGGTGTCACACTAATGTCCTCAAAACCAAAATATGGTGTGGCCCTGATAGAAATTATGTAAATCCATCTACATATTTATGTATGATATGATCCCTATTATATATTACTGCTAGTCGACTTGATATCATGTTTTCCACATGCCTGTATGCAAGTTTTTAAGAAAAACCTAAATAATCACACATGGTTGATTTTTAAAGAACTTTTAGATATATGTAGAAGAAATCATAGACCAATCTTTCATTTTTGAATTGTGACAACATTTCACCCTCGACAATGTTCAAAAATGTAAGATTGGTCTATGATTTCTTCCTACTTATAAACCTATTGATATCTTCCTCAAGCCCCTTGATGAGCAAAAGATAAACTTATTGATTGGTGAACTAGAGATGTTATCTCAACCTTGGAAAGTTTCTTTTCATTGTACAATTATTATAAAAGAAAAACCATTTTCTTCGAGATGCAAAGATAAACCAAGTTGTCCGAACAACCAAGCTATCTGGATAACCACGTTGCTAACCACTTGAATTACTTTTAACAATCGGTTGTTAAATTTCTTTTATTTACTTTATTTCATTTATTGTCACCATAATTATTTCTTAGATGTCTTTATTACCATTTTCCTTTTTCCATCAAATAAGAAAAACACAAAAAATATTGTTAATTGTAATAGCCACTTGACCTTCGTGACAAGATTTCTTAAAATGTTTCTTTAACCAAATTTATCTAACCTCCCTCCTATTTTCTCTTCCTTCTATTCCAACTTTTAAACTTATACCTTCTTCTTGTTCCAACCTAAACCTTCTGAACTTTTTGAAATCATAAATAATTTAATGGTGCGAACATTCACTCTCAAACCAACTTCCCATATATGAAAAATATTCAAATGCTTATATTGAACATGTGATAATTACTTCAACAAAATTCATCACAAACTTCCAAATTGCTAAAAAATTGTCAATAAAGGGTATGCATCATTTGTGGGGTATTTTAATGTCACCCATTGTGTACTTCCTTCACAACATACCTCAATATAGTATATATCCTTCCTATCTTGCAAAATTTTAATACAGTTACGAGTACTTAGAAGATACAGACCCTAAATGGAATAATTGGAAATGGTTGGCGTGCCATTCAACTAACATCTAGGATTCTACGTGACGATCCCAAGTTTCCTTATTATGATAGATCTAATAACCCTCCCACTAAGTATGTATATAAGGGTTTACTTCCAAAAATATGATATGCTAACCTATACAAGTTACAAGTCATGATGTTAAAGGTCAAACTTTAAGAATTTGCTTTCCCTCTACTTAGAAATACCCAATTGGCATCATTTTAAAGTGTTTGTCACAAGGAAGGGAGTTTTAAGCAGTTGATCCCTTTTGAACTTAAATTTCTTAACCCAATGGTCGGGAGCTAAAATCCGGACTATCCTCAAATGTTCATCAACCTCATTACTACTTCAAGTTCCCAACACTTGGTTTCTCTCTTTGACATTTAAAGAACAACTTAGAACAATCGTGTGCCTATATGTCGGTGGAAACACTATCGACCCTCACATTATGGCCCTTCAGTTTTTCAGTGAGATTCTATCATGAATGTTGTGTTGTTTTATTCTTGATGTGCGTCATCGGAAAAGTACAATGACGACCACTAATCATTCTAGATGGGTCACGTGGATACTAGCGGGCTCGTTATCGTAAGTGTTATGTGATTTTCCAATTGCGTGTTGTCGTTGAACGAATTACCCTATGATGTACTTCATTCCCCCATATATTGACTGATCATGTGCAGAGGAATCCCTAAAGTCATGTAATCGTTATTGTTACCTATCTTGACCTATCACGAGTGGAGGAATCCCTAAAGTCGTGTGGTCGCCACTATTTAAAGTTTGTTGTGTCAAGAGAGGAGAGGACATGGGTGGGAATTATGTATTTACTTGCATTGTTGTTCACATTATCATATAAATATCTTACTTTCTGCTTGTTGTATATGTTGTTGTTGATATTGTTGTGATGTTTGTTGATGCTATTGATGTGTTGTTTTCATATTACTTTTATATATATATATATATATATATATATATATATATATATATATATATATATATATATATATATATATATATATATATATATATATATATATATATATATATATATAAGCCAAAACTTATGTATCTTACCTGTCTTTTTTAGTCTAATGTATTATGTTGATATATGACTCCACAAGCAGACTAAGAGGCACTAGCACTTAGTGATACGAGATTGCTTAGTGTATTGGAGATACATTTTATTTTGAGGTTGACTATGCACAAAGAAGCATGTTGAAATCATCATGTAAAACGTGTCTTTAAATTTCTCCAATCACACTTTGCAATTGTTAAAGGGTCGTCTTGTTTTCGGAAAGAAAAGTTAGTACATAACATAATGATGACATATATTATTTTACATAACATGGTAATCAAGGGCGAACATGACCTTGATGCACCAATTGAAGTTGTGAGAGAAGTGTCATCGGTAGAGGTCGAAACTATAATGGATGAAGATAACCGGTTTCAATAATTTTTTACTTGATATAAACGTATTAAATACAAAGACACTCACTTCAGTCTAGGAATTGTCTTAATATATCATTTTAGGGAAAGATATTCCAACGTATACATGTGTAATATATTTTTTTAGATGAGTGTATTATATTTCTTTATATAACATGTCTAAAAACGAATGTGTAGTATTTATTTTAATGTGTTATGAATGTAATTTTTCTAATAAAAAGTTTCTTTTAATAATTTCACAATTAATTTGAATTATTTATATACAAATTATGTTTGATGATATTTCTTTAAATATAATTTCTAAAGTTATTGTAAGAATTGAAGACAAATTTGCAAAAAGGTAGTAAATAGAAGGGAGTATTTATGAAAATCTAAAGAAGTTGGGAAAAAAAATACTTGATACTTTTGGTGGTAAAAGAATAACGCAAAGATAAAATAGGGTTGAAAATGAACTACTATCTACAGCAATTTTTTTAACCCATCTATGGTATAAAAATTAATGTAAGGTTGAAGATGGTCTACAACTAGTTCTTGAAGTCAAGTTTCTATGTTGCTTTGCAAGTTGTTTAAATAAAATGACGGTTACATTCATTTTTAACATGTAGAAATTCTTGTCTCCATGGTATCCAAAACCTTCTTTAAAATTCAACGGTTTTTTGTTGTTGTCATATAATCATAACATCTTCTAGCATAATGGGCATTTATGTTGATTCTATTACCAAAATCATTATTCTTATATTTTATTAAATATCAATTCTTCAAAGCTTTTGTATCAGGTTGGATGGTCTGCATATTTCGAGTCATGGCGGCTAACAACATGGCCTATCTTTTTCACCATCTTTCCAACATTTTGAAATATCAAAATTAAGAAATTCTCCTTTGGTCATAGTATTTAATATAATTGGTTACACTACTTGATAATTCATCAAAATAATTCATCAAAAGACATGATTTTGACTGTTTACAACTAGTATAAATTAAAAACTATGACGTGTATATATATGATTCTTTTTACAATTTGGTTATGACGAAATGTCACTACTTGATTAAAATACCAAAAAGACTATGCGGGCACTTCTTAAACATGATAAAAATAAATTAAAATTTTGAAGATCTATGCAGCATGCAAAGGAAGTAATAAGGTAACTCCATAACTTATTGAATTAGTAAAAAAGTGGGCTCTTTTGAAAATTTTCCAACAGTTGAATAATACCAAAAAACAACAAAAACAGAGTCTAATCATAAACTTTCATTCACTAAGACATTTCATCAAACACCTAGAATGCATATTAGTCCAAGGACAACAAAACTCTACCTAGCATAGGACCGCATGCTAGTCCACGGAAACTTAGACGTGGCGGTGGAGTTATCAGTGCCGCCGCCTCTCCGGCGATCCACCACTCCCTGCCGCTCCCTGCCGCCATACCCAGTCTGTTTCTTAACCCCACCACCATCAAGCCAATGTGTCTTCTTTGTTTCATCTCCTTCAACCATGGTTGATTTAGCCTGTTTGTTCATGCTCTTCTTTTCCTCTTCAATCACACGAATAGGGTACAAATCGGGGGATATAGAAAGAGGGTTTCTTAAAGTAACATAAGCCTTTTTGTAATCAGGTTTGGCAATCAAAAGTCCGCCTCTTTTTTTCTTCTTTCCGTCCATGTTTAGGGTTCGAACTTCGTCCACTTCAAATCCGTATAATGATTCCAAAACTCTCTTGATTTCAATCTAGAAATGAAATTATATAAGACAACAAAAACATATAAAAGAATATGGAGAAAATTTAAGAAAAAGTAATGTTTGTGGAATGTGGGTTGTGTACCTTTGAAGCAGAGGGGATGGTTTTGAGGGCGATTTCGGTAATGTTAGAGAAAGAAGTGGGCATGAGAAGCTTTATTGGAATATTGGCAAAGTTGACCACTCTTCTTCCCAATCTACTACCCATGATTAAACTGAAAGCCCTAATAACAGTAGAATGTTATGATACACAAATCAATAAAGTAGCAAGTATATTCACACAAGCAATTAAACTTGAGCTACTCAACCTTTTATGTATGCTAATTTCCAGAAAGTCTTATTTTATAGGCATCTGGATAACTTAACTTAGCAAAAATGAAATCAAAGAAGAAAAGCCAATACTACCCTAGTAACTTGAGAATAAATTTATATCATCTCATCATAAAGATTAAAGAAGGTCGTATTCAATAAAATTAATTATGAGGGCGATATCGCATAGGATCATGAGAGGTAATGCTTTTCATTGCCATTGTATCTTTAAGATGTTAATCATATGTTGGTGTCTACGGTCTAAGGTCTCCAGAGAACTAAATTATATGAATCCGGAGGTAGTTTATTTAAGCATGAAAGTTCTGTTTCTGCAAATGTTCATAATGAAGAGGAAAACGTCCTTCTTATCTTATCGAGCTAGAAATTTGATTCTAACAACGTGCAAATCTCACGGGACGAAACGAAAGCAAAAAAGTTAATAGAAATTCGAACTATAGCGAGTAGCGTTTCATCAAATTAAACAAAGTAGAAACCCTAATTTAGATGGATCAATCAAATTAATCGAGAAGCTAACCTGAAATGACGATATTTTCAGATTACAGCAAGCAAATTATCAGCGACTCAAGAGAAGTGAGCGCAATCTGAGAAATAGAAGATTTCCCGACTGCAATGGAGCGGCAAGAAACTCGTCGTCGTCAGCTTTTATTTTCTATATGGGCTTGTATAGTTGTATCGATTGAAAACCTTTGCCGAATTCCCGAGTCAGTTAACCAAGTCCATATTCAAAATAGACCAACAAAACCTAGGCCCAATTAGTGATTGTGTCGGACTGTCGGTGCTTATGGGTGTAGGTGGGCTGAGCCGTGTTCGAGTAGGTTCGAGCTCAGCTGTTTAAAATGATGGAGCTCAATATCAAGCTCGACTCATTTAAATATAAGGGATTTGAGCTCGAGCTCGGCTCTTTTAATATTTATAGGGTTCGAACTAGACTCGTTTAATATTTATTAATAAATTAATTAATATTTATTAATAAATTAATATATAAAATAAAAAATAAAAAATTTATTATATAAAAGTATATAGGTTGGTTTAGGTTCGGGGGCCTAAATCGAGCTAGATGGTGGGGTTCGGGTTCGAGCCCGTTTAATAAATGAGCCTGAAAACAAGGCTCGAGCACGGCTCGGTCTCGTTTAACTCGAGCTTGAGTCGAGCTTTTAACGAGTCAGTCTCAAATAGCTCCTGAGTAGCTCGAATTGTTTACACCCCTGAACACCGGCTTTTTTGAAAATCGGGTTTTGGATTAACCGGTTCGGTTTCGGTTTTTTCAGAATCTATTTTTATCGGGTTTTTTGCGAAAATATCAAAACATGTATAACCGATTTCGGTTATAAAAAAATTAGGTTTTACGGTTTTTGGTTAACTTATAAAAACCTTTTTTTTTTATAAACTAAATATTTGAAATACTTTTAGTTTTAATTTGAAAATACAAAAGAAAATATATTAAACTTTGAAATACATGATATCATAAACGAGGAAACTAAAAATATTATTATTTAGTTATATATTGTGTGTGGCTTGTGAGATATATGTAGTGTGTTTTGTGTGTTATATTTGTATAGTGTATTTTTATGCTTATTAGTTATTACATATAGATAGTGTGTGTGTGTGATATATAGTGTAGTGTGTGTATTTATGTTTGTAATGTGTATTATATATATATATATATATATATATATATATATATATATATATATATATATATATATATATATATATATATATATATATATATATATATGTCTATGTTTTAATAATCATGCATAGGTTGATGGTTTTTTCTTTATGGTGATTATATGTATTTATTGGGTGTGTGGTATATACTTAGGGTGTGTGTTGTGTATTATATAGTTAGTGTGTTTGTGTGTGTATTATATTTATAATGTAATAGATATGTGCTCTTTGTGTGTAAAGAAGATAATGGAAAAAAGTTCTTTTACCTTTGGAATATATCCCACATCATCCGATGGAGAGATATGGGAGGGCAAATGAAGTGTATAAATATATATCCCACACTAAGACTTAGGAATATGAATATGGCTATTCATTGAACCAACTAGTTTTGTTGGTTTTATAAAAAACCAAAAAGGTTCATTGAGTGCATTGTATTGTTTAGTTCGATTTTGGTCAATATAGCCGATTTTTTTGGAAATCCATAAATGGCAAAAAAAAAATGATATTTTGTAACCGGGTTACACAACAAGGAAGAACTGGTACTAACTAGTCGGTTATTTGGAGTCGAAATCAGTTGAGGAGAAAACAGGTTACATTCTCGATTTTTATAAAAACCAGTTAAGATTTGTGCACCCAGTGTCCTATTTTCCTAGGCAACGGACCTATTCTATAGCCCATGAGTATGGACATAATCGATCTTAAAAAGTTTATCCAATTTGATATAATCATTATATACTAATTTTAATTTCACACATTTACTATAATATTTAATTATTTATAGATTAATTATGTAGGGTTATAAACAAATTGATCATTCAGCGAACCTTCATGAACCGTTTGGTGGTGTAAGTTCGTTTGTTTAATAAGTGAAATAACATAAACAAATTTTTTTGTTCATTTAGTTATACGAACGCACAAAAACATTAATGTTGTTCGTTCATTTACATGTGTGAATGATTATTTATGTCCGCTCATTTACATCCATTTATGTTCGTTTGTTTACGATTATATACATATATATATATATATATATATATATATATATATATATATATATATATATATATATATATATATATATATATATATATGTGTGTGTGTGTGTGTGTGTGTGTGTGTGCGTGTGTGTGTGGAAAAAATAAAACAACAAGGTATTATGATTGTATTTGTTCTATGTTTTATTCATTTGTTCTTACTAATTAAAAATGATCTACATAAATAACATACACTTGTTTTTATTTTGGAAAAGTTTTTTTCAAATACTATTCTATATATTGTAATCGTATCTTATTATAAAACTTTTATATATTTTTTCATGTGATTAATGCAAACATATCCTCAAGTAGACACATCTATGGTAAATAAACCACCCCAAACAGCTGAAATAGATTGCAGAAAAGAAACAGATAAATTTAGAGAGAAAATGTCCAAAAAAACTAAAAATGATAAAGGTATGTATCGTATTCATAAGTGATTATATTCCATTTGTGTTATGTGTACTAACAGTTTATTCATAAGTGATTATGTGAGTTTATTCATAAGTGATTATTTGTTTTTCTACTTACTGATACTTTAATATGTAATGATATTTCTATTAAAAAGGTATTCATAAGTTATTATTTGAGTTTATTCATAAGTGATTGTATGCATATATGTTGTGTGTCCTAACAATTGATTCATAATTGTATTCATAAGTAATTATTTCAGTTTAATCATAAGTGATTATATGCATATGTGTTATGCCTGTTATCATTTTGTTCATAAGTGATTATGTGAGTTTATTCGTAAGGAAAATTTGTTTTCCTTTTGCTAACACTTTGATATGTATTCATATTTCAAGTTGAAAATTCAAGATTACAAAGAAGACATCTAATATAGATTATGAGGAAGAAATAGATGAAGTTAGAGAGAGAATTTCAAAGAGTAAAAATGACAAAGGTGTATGTCGTATTCATAAGTAATTGTTTGAAATTATCCATAACTAATTATACACATATTTGTTCTATATACTAACAGTTTATTCATAAGTGTAATCATAAGTGATTATGTGAATTTATTTATAATTAATTATTTATTTTCAATCTACTAATACTTTAATATGCAATGATATTTCTTGTTTTATTTGAGGTTATTCATAAGTGATTATATGCATATGTGTTCTGTGTACTAATAGTTTATTCATAAGTATATTATTTGAGTTTATTCATAATGATATTCATAAGTGATTATTTGAGTTTATTCATGTGTGATTATATGCATATGTGTATTCATAAGTGATTATTTGAGTTTATTCATACGTGATTATATGAATATGTGTTGTGTGTGCTAAAAATTTATTCATAATTGCATTCATAAGTAATTATTTCAGTCTAATCATAAGTGATTACATGCATATATGTTATGTGTACTATCATTTTATTCATACATGTATTCTAAATGATTATGTGAGTTTATTCATAAGTGGTTATTTGTTTTCTTTTTACTAACACTTTGATTGTATTTGTTCCAAGTTAAAAAAATACAATATTACAAAAAACCAACATTACAACCATCACCGCAAACAAGATCAACAATTCAAGGTCATCACACACGATACCGGTATCTACAAAACAAAAAGCAAAGTAAATACCCTAAAACGATCAAAAGAATCTAAAAACGAAAAGTAGAAACAAGTAAAATGACAATTGGTTGTTAAAGGGAGAAAGTTGTTTTTTAAAAGGACAGAAAAGGAACTAAAAAACGCCAACTAACTGATGAGTAAGGTTTCGATTTTGAAACAGGTCCCGGATAGAGATGCAAATTTAACCTGCGGATTTAGGTACCTACGGGTAACCGACCCTAATGGACAGGTGTTACCCGACATGACGGGTAACAGAGCGGGTATGGAGGTTAATGTTCATACCCAAAGCAGGGCCGGGTCGGAGGCGAATATTACACCGTCTGATCTATTTATGACCATTATATATATATATATATATATATATATATATATATATATATATATATATATATATATATATATATATATATATATATATATATATATATATATATATATATATATATATAGGGTAAAGTTCAATTGAGAACCTAAAAAAGCCTAGGAACCTAAGAACCCATTTTATGAACTTTTTTTCTACACAATATTTTTCAAAAAAAAATATACCAAATTTTTTGTTATGATGCATCTAGAAGATATCAAAAAAAAAATTTCAAAAAAAATCATTTTTTTAATTTTTTTTTCATATGGGTTTAGGGTTTAGAGTTTAGGTTTAGGGTTTAGGTATAGGGTTTAGGGTTTAGGGTTTAGGGTTTAGGGTTTAGGGTTTAGTTTTTGGGTTTAGGGTTTAGGTTTAGGGTTTAGAAATCTCTTAGACACTTTAAATAAAAAAATTGGATGCAAAAAAATCATTTTTTTTATTTTTTTTCATATGGGTTTAGGGTTTAGGGTTTAGGTTTAGTGTTTAGGGTTTAGGGTTTAGGGTTTAGGGTTTAGAAATCTCTTAGACGCTTTAAATAAAAAAATTGAATGTAATTTTTTTTTAAAAATATTGTGTAGAAAAAAAGTTCCTAGGTTCCTAGTTTTTTTAGGTTCTCTCATGATCTCGACCCTATATATATATATATATATATATATATATATATATATATATATATATATATATATATATATATATATATATATATATATATATATATATATATATATATATATATATATATATATATATATATATATATATATGTGTGTGTGTGTGTGTGTGTGCGCGCGCGTGTGTGTGTATATGTGTGTGGGGGGAATTGGGAATTCGTGAAGTATGAGGCTCGAGGCGGCTCATCAATCATCCAATTACCGGTTTACCTCTATACCCTATATATCATGCCTCAATAACGTATCAGTACTAGCATTTACTTCATCTATTTGGTTCACGCGTCTTCAATAATCTGTAATAAGTGATTCAGCACTTTCAACAATCAATCATCAAGAAGCTCCTCTTTGGTTCGCAAACTCTTATTCGGTTATTCAAGTGTGTGACTCAGCCGTTTTACTACAAGCATTGTATGTTTCTCTTTTCTAATTCTGATTTCTGCCTCCGTGTCACTTAATCTTGATGATGTTCTTGATTCTTGAAGTTTATTAATCTCGATTAGTTTTATTTGATTAGTCATATTTGTTCCAACAGTCATGCTAAATCTTGATTTTATGATTTTGAATTGCTGATTCGAGTAGTCTCGATTAGTCTGATTCAATTAGTCTCATTTCCTAATATCGACTTTGCTTCCATGTTATTGATCTTGTGATATGGAATTCCTAATCTGAGAAACTTCCTTTTGTTGTTTGTGGACCTTTATTTATGCCCTTCTCGAATATGATTAGTCATTTTTGTGCCATAGGCGTGCTTAATATTGGTTTTGCAGAATGTTTGATTCAATTTCATTACTAATGTATCCTTGTAATACTTTTAATTCAAATTGATTTTATGCCTCTGATTTGACACCAATGATTTTTCTTGAGTTTGATTTGAATTGTAATTTGTTTGATTACGTGTTCTTAATTTTATGATTCTGAATTATATTTATCGTTCAATGCATATGTTGTGATTTTTCGAATTCGAATGTTTGTGATTATGTTCTTGATGCTTGATTCGATTTTCTGATGTTTCAATGAATATGTTGTGATTTTTTCTAATTCAATTTATGATGTTGTGATTTTTTTCTGATTCGATTATGATTTTTGAGAAAGTACTTACCTTTGTTAATTAATTTATTTATTTATTTATTTATTTATAGGTGCACGTCTTGCAAAGTTTGAAGATATAAGAGAATATGAAATGGATCATAGTTTTGTGGATTTTGATTCTTAGTTTTTAGTTTTGAATAAGAATATGATAGTGAAATTTATAATTGAAGTGTTAATTTCTCGCCTATGAGAATGAAGTAAGAATGGTTAAACATTTTTAATTGTGTTGATTATTGTTTATGTTTATAATATTTTTAAAATTTACAAAAAAAAAATTAAAATTTTTATTACTAAACGGATATCTATTGGGTTCTTCGTACCCGACGGGGATTGTTTTACCCGAACCCGTTGGGGATTAGACGGGGCGGAGGCAGGGATGGCTTTGGGGATCGGAGTTCAGGTGCAGAGATGGGGACTGTTGTCTCCGTCAATATACGCCTCCATTTGCATCACTAGTCCTGGACCATCGAAGAAACTGAAGACCAAATCTAAACTTCTTAATAAAGGTAAAAAAGTACCCGTAGTGAAGGAGTTTAATTCCATGAAGATCAGATGTTCCCCAGTGTTAGCTGTAAGCATGGAACAAAATGAATGCGTTAGAATGATGGGGTTTTGTTCTTTGTTAAGGATGCAAATGATTGATGTATCATTAAAGTTTTGATTTTATGTTCTTGAATGTTTTAATGTTATAACTTTGAAGGTGGAGCTGGAAAATGGAGAGCTCAATTTCAATACACTGTCGGTCTATGGTGTTTGGATTCCCAATTGGAGGAACATTATTTTCTCACTTGATTTACACACCTGATGATAGTGAAAAAAAGTTGTATGTATAAGTGGAAAATAGCAGTTTAATAAGGTGGATAACTTAAGAATTTTAGCAGTTTAAGAATTTACTTGTACGGACCAATGCTACATATTCCAACTTCAAAATTAACATTTTAGTTGGTTGATAAATACATTATGTGAGTCAACAATCATGGGTAAATGCAATATGAATCCGTTATTTTTTAATAAGGCTACATTAATCAATTAATTTTAGATCGTAATGGTTCATTTTTAATTAGCATATTAGTAATTTGATTTTGTAATCTTCTACTAATGCAATTATTTTCTTTTTACCCAACACATGTGTCAAGTAACCCACATCAAATCTATTTATTCTTTAGTTATTTGGAATAAAGGAATCATTGGATGAATTAACCATGGATGTGAATGAATATATGAAACCATGGTTGTTAAGATGAAAAAGAAATTTGACAAGTATTACGATATGTGTAATATTTTGATTTCTTTGGCTGCTGTTTTGGATCCTATATACAATACAAAGTTACTTATTTTTTTATTTAAAAGCTAGGATGAGGCCTCTAAGCATGTTAAACTTCTTATAAATACTTCAAAATTATTGTTTTATGAGTATATTGAGGAGCATAGTGTTGAAATAGTGTACAATATCATAACTAATTGGTAAGGACTTTCCACTAATAGCAGGGTCCTTTTTGGGTTGCAATGAGTAGTCCAAATGGTATTAGAGTTAATTGAGAGAAACAGAAATAAGTAGTTTATTAATTTATTATGTGTTAATAAATTAATTAGAAACTAGTTTGGAATTGATTAGAATTTATTTGGGAGTAATTAAAAGTGCAGGGACTAAATATTAATTGTTCAATAGTTGGGCAATGGATAATGTTGAGAAATCAGGACATGGGACGGAATTTATAAGGGTTTACACCACGTATAGGATAAAAGGATAAGATTTGAATTAAATATAAGTTGTATTATTTAATCAATTATCTTTATTCGATTTGAATTCAAATCAGGTTTATCTTTAAGCATCCTTGCAATCTATAAAAACCCCTCCCAGACACTCATTATTTTCGTCCCACTCCTAGAGGTCTCGAAGACTTGGAGTTTTCTCTTTTCTCTTAGCAGAATCTATAACCTCTCTCTAGGGTTTTATAGCGAGCTTTCTTAATTAACCAATTAACCTAATAATTTAGACTTATTGAGTGTGAACCATTAGAGGTAATCTATATTGGGTACTACCTTCCTTAGCATGGATTCGATCCACATCAAGGGTTATTCAAGCAAATTGGTTTTGCTAAAAGATTGGTAATTTCGATCCCTCTTGTAGTTATAAACATCATTAGTAGGATCCTTGTAGGTTTTAGTAATTGTTACTTGCCTTAGATTAATTTTGTATGTTTCCGCTGTCTTGATTTGTGAATCTAGGGTATATAAAACCTAACACATAAAACTAAAAATATTGTACAATCTTTAAATGTAATCGTTGGAGTAAATCTAGCGCATCAAATAATGGTTCGAGCGTTACAACTTCGAAATTTGGTAAAAGTATAAAAAGTGGCACTGCCAGATACAATAAACATATTAAAAGCATTCACTCAGTTGCTAGTGTAAAGTCGGAATTAAAAACTTACTTGGAATAAGGGGTGTATATCGGTGAGTCAGTGTATATTTTGATGCGTTGGGGTGGTGGAAGGAGAAAATAGGGTATCAAAACTGTCTTTTTGTTTTCAATATTTGGACAAAACATGAACTAACTTTAAATTGGCATAACTTCTTTGTTATTGGTCCGATTAGCCTGATTCTTTCTCAAGCATTGAGTTCACTATTTAAAATTAATTTTAGAATATTATAATGACTTTTTTGGTTATATATTCAATGAGTAACAATCTTTTAAACATAGGGTATCTGTAACACCCCGCAAATTCCAAACAAAATTTTTCATTGGAATTTTAAAGTAAAAGACATTACATTTTCATATAAAACCAGTATCACAATTCATCAGCTTAATATTAGAGGATACATGTCTAAATCATTTGTAAAAATCCAGAAAATAATAATAAATAGCGGATACATTTTTAACCCAATTTAGATATACAAAACATGGGTTTAACAAAAACTTTAAACATATCTACAAAATATTGTCATATTGGGGGTATTACAAGTCTAATACATCACCATGGTAAGCTACTACTAATGGTATCCCAAAAGAAATGCTTAAAATCTTCTAAAGATCTTCTAGTAGTTACTCTCCGTCACCTGAGTACATAGCATTTAAACAAAAACAAATTTACGTGAGACATAAAGTCTCGTGAGTAACATGGGTTTTAGACCCAAAAATTTTAATTCAAAACAAACCAACAAATATTTTTATTATAAGCAAATATAACGCAAGAGTTCCCATATTAAAGCATAGACCAATTGTAATTCATGATTCATTTATGGTTAACTGGTTTCATATAGGTTTGCCCGTATCTTCCCTCCCCGGAATAGAATTAATCTATCCGTGAGCGCGTGCTAGTTTTTCTTCCCTTCATGGAATAGAACAAATCTATCCATAAGGGCGTGCTGAGACAACTACTTCGCGAAGGGAGGTACCATCCCAGTAGTGTCTTTTGACCTACCCTCATTAGGGTGAGATCCATGTCCGGACATATATCACATTTCTTACATTTAGTTCATATTTAATTCATCAATATCCATTCATTACAAATTGGTCATAACAATAATATCCTTCGTCATATAGAAAGCACAAACCTTTTAGCATAAAACAACTTGAGAAAGACTCTTCTCTTTAAGTCTTTTGACCAAGAACAACGTTTATAGGATAACAAATTATTAACTATGTACTCATAAAATCCACATGTTACTCACCTTGTACTAGTAGTGGCTAGTTAGGCTCCCAAGGTCTCCTTGCCCTTACCTTGCTCACCAATGATTTGGTCACCACCTATTAACATATATAAAATTCGTGTCAGGGGGAACACGGGTCGTGTTTCACCTACAGACCACCTTCTGTTTTCCTGCACAGATAACCCGGGCCGTGTCAGGGGGAACACGGGCCGTGTTTCGCCTACAGACCCATTTCAGTTTCCTGTACAACTCTTAGTCTTAAGTCTGCATGGTTTCAGCTCAAATCCGGTTCAATGGAAGGTCAAAACATTATATTTAGAGTATTTCTAAGCCTCATAAACAACATTTATTACCTCATAAACACTAGAATCAAACCAATCTTCACAAACCAAAATTCTAGGGTTTTTGAACAAAATTCTCAATTCCTTTTGCTTCTAATTATTTCCAAAGATGAAATTGAGTTCCAATGATGTTTAGAACATGATTCAAAGGTTAGAAACTTAAAATAAACCTTACACAACTTCTTGATTTCGTTTTCATCCATTCAAAATAACCCAAAATGGTTTAAATAGCTTACAAAAAAGAAATTCTAACCTTAGATGGCTTGGAAATCACAACTTCTAGCTTGATTCTTCGATTTCTGCTCTAACCCTTCAGAATTCTTCAAAGTCTCGACCTCTCCCTCTGTTGAAGATGATTCACGACACAAATGGAGAGGTCTAGAAGTCTCTCTCTTAATTTATACCTCCATACTTCACCTAAATGACAATTTGGTCCTTCCAATTTGGTTTTGTTCACTTCTGGTCCAAAACTCCTAACATATCCTTTAAGGTTTTCTTTTCTTACACTTTTGCCACAAACACACAATATTATTACACAATAGGTCCTTCATATGGTCAAAGACCAAATTACCCTTTTACAATATCTTACTATAAAATTCAAATATAACATACATTGGCAAAATAGTTGGTTATTACAATTATCTCCCCTAATTAGGATTCCGTCCTCGGAATCAAATCATAATTAGTAAAGCTGGGGTACCTTGTCCTCATTTCTTCCAAAGTTTCCCAAGTTAAATTCGATCCCAAAGAGTGCTTCCATTTGACCAATACAAGATCAATCTCTTTGTTCCTTAGCTTTTTAGTCTTTATCTCCAACATTGCTTCCGGTTCTTCAATTAGCTTGCTTGGAGTCTCTACCCTTAAGTCTTCTAAGGGAATAATCAATTCTTCTTTTCCAAAATACTTCTTTAGATAGCATACATGAAAGGTATCATGTATCCCTCTCAATTCTTGAGGCAATTCCAACTTGAATGCTTGAACTCCAATTTTCTTCAAAATTTTAAACACCAATATACCTTGGCCTTGGACTTAATTTTCCTCTCTTGCCAAATCTCACAACGCCTTTCCATGGAGACACTTTAAGCATCACCAAATCACCTTCCTTTAAATCATATGTCTCTTTTTCAAACTTACATAACTTCTTTGTCGATCCTGAGCTGCCTTCATGTTTGCTTGGATTACATCAATTTTCTCATTTGTTATTCTAACAATTTATGGACCAGTAAGCTTAGTTTCACCCGCTTCCAACCAACATAACGGTGTCCTACACTTCCCACCGTATAATGCCTCAAAAGGTGGCATTCCAATGCTAGAATGGTAGCTGTTATTATAAGCAAATTCTACTAATGGTAGATGTTCGTCCCAACTGCCACCAAAGTCAATAGCACAAGACCTCAACATATCCTCCACGGTTTGAATAGTACGTTCACTCTGTCTATCCGTTTGAGGATGATAAGCCGTACTCATTTTAATTCTTGATCCCAATCTTTCTTGTAGAGCTTCCCAAAAATTTGAAGTAAATCTTGTGTCTCTATCCGATATTATGGACAACGGTGCTCCATGGAGTCTTATTACTTCATCAATGTAAAGTTGAGCTAGTTTTTCAAGTGGTGTAGTCTCTTTGATAGCAAGAAATAGAGCACTCTTGGTCAGTCGATCAACTATGACCCAAATACTATCATGCCCCTTTCGGGTCCTCAGTAGGCTAACGATAAAGTATATAGTCACATCTTCCCATTTCCCTGCCGGTCTTTGTAACGATTGAGCACTACCATAAGGTACTTGAGCACACGTAGCACACCTTGAAATGTATTTTGCTATTCTCTTCTTCATTCCTGGCCACCAATAGTGTCGTTTTAAGTCTTGATAAGTTTTTGAGCTACCGGGATGAATAGAATACTTAGACTTATGAGAATCATCCAGTATTATATTTCTAAGCCCACCAAACTTTGGCACCCAAATTCGATTTTTAAAAGTCTTCAACCCTTGACTATTTTCTTCAAACTCTTGCCTCTTACCCAATCTTTCATTCTTCAAGTCATCATATGACAAAGCTTCTTGTTGGGCTTCTTTGATCCTTCCAATTATAATAGACACTAAGTCTATCCTCATCGATCTTCCTTTAATCTTCTTCTCGTGAATCTTCTGACTTAAGGCATCTGCCACAACATTAGCCTTCCCCGAGTGATATATGAATTCATAATCATAATCACTAATAAGCTCGAGCCATCTACTTTGCCTCAAATTGAGTTCTTTTTGCGTGAATACGTATTGGAGGCTTTTGTGATCAGTATATAGTTTACATTTTGTCCCATACAGGTAGTGTCTCCAGATTTTTAATGCAAAAACTATGGCTGCAAGTTCCAAGTCATGAGTAGTATACCTCGTCTCGGGATCCTTCAATTGACGAGAAGCATATGCAATCATTTTTCCTCTTTGCATCAATACACATCCTAGTCCTTTACCCGAAGCATCGCTGTAGACAACTAAATATTCAGTTCCCTCGGGCAAAGCAAGGACCAGTGCATTACATAATTTCTCCTTCAACGTCATAAACGCCTTTTCTTGATCCATTCCCCACTCAAAATTCACTCCCTTTCTAGTTAGCTTCGTGAGTGGTATCGCAATACGAGAGAAATCTTGAATGAACCTTCGATAATACCCGGCGAGTCCAAGAAAACTTCTTACTTCCGTAGGAGTCGTTGGAGCCTCCTATTTCATTACCGCTTCCACTTTTGCCGGATCTACTTTAATACCTTGCATAGAGACCACATGACCAAGGAATTGCACTTCCCTTAACCAGAATTCGCACTTAGAAAACTTCACGTATAATTGTTCTTTCTTCAACACTTCTATAATCATTTGGAGATGACGCTTATGATCTTCCTCACTCTTCGAATAAATGAGAATATCATCGATAAAAACAATGACAAAATCATCAAGGAATGGTTTGCAAACTCGATTAATCAGATCCATAAAGACAGCAGGAGCATTAGTAAGACCGAATGACATTACAAGAAATTCATAATAACCATATCGGGTGCGAAAATATGTCTTCTCAACATCACAATCTTTCAATCGAACTTGGTGTGTAACACCAAATACTTGTGAAAAGTATTTGAAAGTTAATTCTAGTAAAAAGGGGTAAATTAGTCATTTTACCTTAGAAGGGTAATTTGGTCTTTTGGATAGACAAGGATTTAGTTTGTAATAATATTTTGAGTTTTGGACTTGAAATGTTATAAAAACTGGTTTTTGTCATAAAAATGTGTTAGTTGTGAAAAAAGTTCAAGAAATAGAATTCCAATGACTAAAATGCAATTTCTGGAAATATAAAGCTAGAACATTCTCCCACATGTGCAGAAAAGTTTAGAAGCTACGGGAGAGAATTCTTGAGCGATCTTTGCAAGTCTTGGATATTTCTTGAAGGTTGAAGCTTGTAATTCAATTATTGGTTTTGGATTGAAGAATTGGAAGTATTGAAGGTTAGTATTTCAAGCTCTAACCTAGTTTGTTCTTGATGAACTTTTATAGAAACTGAAATTTGTAATTTCAGTCATGAATTATGTGTTTAAGTGGCTTAATACTTCCAGTAAGTCATGTTAAAAGAACTTAATTCAAGAATATGGAAGTAGGTTGCTATTATTGAAGAATTAAGATTTTGATCAAGAACCCTAGATTGTGAGTTCTTGTGATAAACTTGATTCTAATGGCTTAAAATGAGTTCTAGATGCTATATTGACTGAAACAAATCAGTAGAAACAATTAAACCTTGATAATTTTGGTTTTGGACCAAAATTGTGAAAACGGGAAATTGTGGAAATAGAATTGAATTTGACAATTCTATGGTTTAAAACTTGTTATTAGTCAAAGGTTTTGGTCTTGGAACATTTCCTAGTGATTAAGTCGAGTAATAAGGGCTTAACAAGAGAAAAATGGGATTTTTTAGCACAAACTCGGACTTCACTGCCTGGAATCGCAGCGATCGCGACCCGACCATAGGGTGGATCGCGACGCGAGGGTGCGGCAGAAGTGAAGTCCCTCTCTGTTAAAATTTGGAGCAATTTCCAAGTTTGATTTTGATGCTAGGCTTATCCGATTGACCTGAAATTTTGAACATAGGTCTAATATGGTATGAAACTTCGTGGAAAGTTGTCGGAATACGTATACGACCTCCCGAAAGTACTGTAGCAAAATATGTGTATTTTGGGAAAATGTATAATTTAAAGAAAGATGGTAATTGAAAGTTATCATCTAGAAATGGTCCCCAATTGTATTATATTGGACTCTTGTGTAGTAGAGGCAATTGAAATGGTTGTTAACCTATTATCATTTGGTATATAAATGAATATATAGGTACGGGATAAATGGTTGTGGTGTACGCAAAGGCAAGAAACAACCGGAATTAAATGCAGCTAGTATCCAGGTGAGTAATCTCACTTATATCATATATGATATGTATTGATTGGACTGTTACAGATTGAAACAGATTTGGGGGACGAAATTTGACAGTTTACAGATACATTGAAAAGACAATACCAGATAAGCCGTGAGTCTGCGATAGACAAGAACGGAGCTGTGAGTCAATAATAAAAGTACAAAACAATACCAGATAAGCCGTGAGTCAATGAAATGACAAGAACGGAGCTGTGAGTCAGTAAAAAGACAATACCGGGTAAGCCGTGAGTCAATGAAATGACAAGAACGGAGCCGTGAGTCTAGGCAAAAGCGGAGCAAACTCGTGAGCCATAAATAATTATGACAATGAACTTGAATCCAAATGGTGCGGTCTTATGACCATGATATCGGGTTATTGAACCCAGCTGGTGCAGCCTTTGGGCTATGAAATAAACGATTAAATTATTGGTGCGGCCTTAGGGCTATGATTTGATTAACTAAAATGTTTTGGTGCGGCCTATATGGCTATGAAATACGGTGCGGTCAATTGTGACTAAGAAATATGGGACAGAAATGTATGCAAATAACAACCTGTAAGACTATGAAGTAGGATGTGTAATCCTAATAGATATACGATCAGCCAGTAAGGCTAGGAGTTTGGATCCGATATCCAAACATATATACGGTTAGCCGTAAGAGGCTATAAAATGGGACTTGGTATTGAAAAGATGAATAATAAGATATTTATCATATATAGGAAATTATATATGAAAGTATTTCTTATACATGTTATTTGCATATATGATTACTCACTGAGCTTTATAGCTCACGTTATTTGTTAAATGTCCCTGCAAGTTAGCATGATCCTGATAAGGGAAAAGATAGAGTCCGTGACTAAAGAAGTGGGACTTATAGATGCTGTCAGTAGCAGCCTGGCTTCAAAGGAGATTATGGTATTTTATACTCTCCTTGATACACTTGTACCCGTTTTTAATGAAATATACCCCCTTTTGTTATGGTTTTACGTATTGAAACCTTTGTTTTAAATGAAAAATTTTCAGGGGTGTTTTTGTTTTAAAAGCCGGGTGTTACAAGTTGGTATCAGAGCCGTGGTTTAAGTGAACTAGGTGTCTATAGAGTAGATTCCTGGACTTAAACCTTGAGATAGTAGACATGATGTATAGTTAGGTGTATATAAGTTGTTATTATACATATATATAACCTAACTGTTGCTGACTTCTGATGTATAAGAAGTACGAGCAGCGAATCTTACTGGGAGGAATTTAGGGTGTGGAGCTTTAAGTGGTGGACCAGCCCTTTCTCAAGGCTCCATTGAACGAGGGGCAAAGAGATAAGTAGCAGAAAATCCAGATAACAAGCAACAGTAGCTGATGTGGTCAGAAAAAGAAATTGGTTGCTCACCTTGACTGATATCCAAGGTGAAAGAAAAGTAGTTGAGACTACAAGAAAAGCAGAAAAATATTAGTGGACGCTTCAGAAGAAGTTAACACGATTCAGGTCTAACCTTAAAGGGAAGGGACCAAAACGACAAAGGTGATGTGGTGTAAGAAGTGCAGGAAAAGCACTCAGAACATCGTAGAGCTGAGACTCTACCATTGACATGCTGAAATTACAGAAAATAGGAACATATTGCTCGAGCTTGTTGGATGGAACGGAAGTGTTCCAGCGCGGAGCTATAGATCACTTGCCTACGAAATGTTCACATGCTAAATGTGGAGTAACGGGTGATAAACCCAGGAAAGAATGGGGAGGAAAGAAAGAAGAAATGAATGGTCGAAAAGGACCAGTGGTACCATGAGCATTCCAGCAGGCTGTGGAAGAAGCTTGTGAGTACACTGATATGGTCTCAGATATATTTACTTTGAATATAATCCCCGTGTATGTTATATTTGATCCATGAAGCTATGCTTTGGATCGGTGACTTTGATGTCTTGTCTGAATATTTCATCAACGATTATGGATGGAATTTTGGAAGGTAGCTATAGTAGATAGCAAATATGTTCTAGATATTGAACACCTGGGAGGTTGTCTGCTTAGGATTTACGGGACCATTTTTCCCTATGAATCTGAAGCCGATAACTACCAATGAATCTGAAGAAATTATGCATATGGATTGGTTAGCAATGAATGATGCTAACATGAATTGTAGAAATATGAACACTATGGTTCTAAAATCAGAAGTGGATTGGATGAAATCCAGAGTAAATGACTGTTATTGAAGATACCGGTTACTTCTCTTTGCTTAAACTCGGAGAAGAGTTAGTAAAGGAATGATGTTTTAGTTGGAATATGTAGTATTGGCCAAGCTAAATAAAGCGGTGACTGAAGTGTAAAACTTTAAACGAATTCTTGGATGTTTCTTCCAAGGAACTTCCAGAATTACCGCTAGATTGATGAGAAGAGTTTACGATTTAAACTGGTTCTGGGAGCCGTTTATGTTATTTAGGCTCTATACTGATTAGCATCTGCAGAGATGGCAGAGTGGGAAAACAATCAGAAGAAATTTTTGAATCAGGGTCTCGTATGGCCGAATGTGTCATTGTGTGGAGCCCTATCTTGTGTGAAAAGAAGAAAGACAAATTGATGTGTATGTGCATTGACTATCGAGAATCTGATATTCTTGAAATCAGACCGAATATAATGTATATTTGTACCAAATATTGGAGTTACTTCGTTGAAAAAAGTGATATGCGAAGTTTTCCAAGTATGAAATTTGGCTAAAAGAAGTTTCAATTCTTTAGGCATGTTAACAGTGCCAAAGATGATAAAGTAGATCCAGTGTAAATGATGCTGTGATAAAACGGGAACCGCCTGAGGAATCTGACTAAAATTGTAGTTTCCTTAAATTGGCACGTTATTGTAGGAGAGTTGTAGAAAACTGCTCCTTGATTGCTGTCTAGTTGACTAAAGTTGACCAAGAAAAGTGAAAAGTTGAGTGGGTAGAAAGACCACAATTATCTTTTCAAACGTTGAAAAAAACCTTGTGTGAAGCTCCGGTGTTAGCATTATCGCTAAGCGGAGAAGACAATTGGTTTTACAGAAATGCATCCAGAGTTAACTTTGGGTACATGACATTGCAGTAGCAAATATGACTTTGGCATTTAAGCTTTGGAGACACTACTTATGTGGTGTAAAGCTTACTGTTTATACGAATCATAAAAGTTTGAAATACTTAATTGATTAAAAAGAAGCTAAATATGAGATAGCAAAGACAGATGGGTTACTTAAAGATTTCGGTTATGAAATCTTGTACCATCTCGGAAAGGCGGATGTGGCTATAGATGCCTTGAATTAAAAAGAAAATATCCTTTGAA
The DNA here is from genome assembly GCA_023525715.1 of Cichorium intybus. NCBI lineage: Eukaryota > Viridiplantae > Streptophyta > Magnoliopsida > Asterales > Asteraceae > Cichorium > Cichorium intybus. Next base: position 74,260,817 of record CM042009.1, on the reverse strand, counting down.
GGCTACATACACGTGTATGAGTATGGTGAATCGATTACTCGAATTGATTCGAGTAGCACAAGAAGAAGTGCGCAAGTCTGAAAATGTGAAAAGTGAATGAATGAATAGCTATTGAAAGAAGCCAGTTAGAAACTCACGGCGATTAAAACCCTTGGTGGTTGTGTATGTGGGTTCCAAATCGAGTGAGATATGAAATTCGTCCTTAAAAGATGTATATTGTAGTAGATATGCAATATACCCGCGTAATTACGCACCACTTCAATGTCGTGAATAGATCTCTTTCCTTTTTCATTAGTCATAACATAAGCAAGAACGGAACGACACCCTTTCAAAAGAAATTTTTGAGTCTTAACCGCACTAATGAGACTAGGTACATGGTTGCGCTTATCACCATAAACGTACACCTTACTCCCATCGGGAATCCTAATTGACACGATCTTCTTCCCACAAGAAATTTTTGCATCATTCGCCCCAAGCCAATCCATGCCGATCACAATATCGAAGGATTTTACTCCAATTGGAAGAAGATTCAATGAAAATTTCCTATCATATATGCTGAGTTCGCAATTTCGGTACATATGTCCTACCTCCACAAATTTACCACTTGCTATCTCCACTTCATGTAATGTGTCTAACGATTCTAGGGGTATATTGAGTTTAAGTCCAAACTCATGAGATACAAACGAATACGAAGCACCATAATTGAATAAAACATATGCAGTTAACGAGTTGACGAGTAATGTACCTGAGACCACATCATGCGTTTCTTTCGCTTCCTCTCGGGTAAGTTGAAAGGCGCGAGACTTCACCTTTTGTGGCTCCGTCTTCTTCTGAGCTGTGGACATGAGAGACAACTAAAACTATAATGGCCCTTCTCATGGCATGAATAGCATTCAACTTCACTTGCAGACTTCAACTTACACTCTTTCGATTTGTGACCAAATCGACCACAATTATAACATGCTCCAAACCTAGTTCGACAATCCCCCATATGATCTTTCCCACATTTATTACATTTCTTTGAACCTCTTTGCTTTGATTGGCTAGAATTAGACTTCCCCTTTTTATTTGGGCTACCTCCACCACCGCTAAACTTGCGTTTGTCACCAAAAGCATGTCTTTCTAATGCCCGTCTCTTTCCCACGTCTTCTACATTTCGAGCCGCAATAATTGCATCATCAAGTGTTTCAGCTCTCTTAAATTCAAGTTCATATTCTGCCGGTAAGCCCCTAGCATATCGATTAATTCGTGAACGGACGGTAGGGTAAGATTCTCCCACGACTGGTAACATATCACAAAATTTCTTTGTATACTCATCAACAGACGAATTGTCCTTCTTTAAAGCTATGAAGTCTTCTTGAAGCTTCTCTATATCCCTCACAGGACAAAACTTGTTCTTGAGACGTGAAGTAAACTCGTCCCATGACCACTTTTATACCATGTTCTTTCCTAGAGTCTCATACAACATGTTCCACCAAACCAACGCGTCATCCTTTAGAAGACGAGAAGCATAGTACACCTTATCCTTATCATGACATCTACTAACCTCCAAGACTTGCTCGGTTTCTCGGATCCATCTCATGGTGATCATCGGCTCGAAACTACCGAGATATTCAGTGGGTTTACATGCAAGAAAAGACTTAAAAGAACACCTCTTTTTAGGTTCCGATCCCACGCTCCCATATTCCTTTGAAGACTCCCCACTCGTCAGCTTCCATGAAACATCTTGTGAAGAGTGGGTGTGTGGCTCTCCGAGTCGGTTATCGATTATCTTATTAACATCCTCCTCATTTCATTCCTCAAATTATCAATGAGGTTCTGAATTGCTTCTATTGTTACAGGTTGTTGTGGCGGTTAGGGGTTCGGCTCAACACCCACATTAACCGCATTATTGACGGGTACACTTCCATGGGAAGAAGTGTGGCTTGTTTCATGCCCGTCAGTTGGTGGATCCTGACCACCTTCTTCCAATTACTATATAATAAATGGAATTTTTGTTTAATACACAATATTTTATTTAATAACAAAAGCAGTAGCATGATATCTCCCTATGTAGTTTTCCTAGTATAAGGTTCATCTATATTTATGAATCCTAACTTACAACTATGGTCCTATAATCTAAGTATACCTACTACTTCCTAAGGTACACTAAGTTCCTACCTCAATAGTTTAAGCCTGGGATGGATTTCCAACCTAATTCGCTTAAACCATGGCTCTGATACCAAATTTGTAACACCCCATTTCGAAACATTTACATTTTTAACCCAATTTAGATATACAAAACATGGGTTTAACAAAAACTTTAAACATATCTACAAAATATTGTCATATTGGGGGTATTACAAGTCTAATACATCACCATGGTAAGCTACTACTAATGGTATCCCAAAAGAAATGCTTCAAATCTTCTAAAGATCTTCTAGTAGTTACTCTCCGTCACCTGAGTACATAGAATTTAAACAAAAAAAAATTTACGTGAGACATAAAGTCTCGTGAGTAACATGGGTTTTAGACCCAAAAATTTTAATTCAAAACAAACCAACAAATATTTTTATTATAAGCAAATATAACGCAAGAGTTCCCTAATTAAAACATAGACCAATTGTAATTCATGATTCATTTATGGTTAACTAGTTTCATACAGGTTTCCCCATATCTTCCCTTCCCGGAATAGAACTAATCTATCCGTGAGCGCGTGCTAGTTTTTCTTCCCTTCATGGAATAGAACAAATCTATCCATAAGGGTGTGCTGAGACAACTACTTCGCGAAGGGAGGTACCATCCCAGTAGTGTCTTTTGACCTACCCTCATTAGGGTGAGATCCATGTCCGGACATATATCACATTTCTTACATTTAGTTCATGTTTAATTCATCAATATCCATTCATAACAAATTGGTCATAACAATAATATCCTTCGTCATATAGAAAGCACAAACCTTTTAGCATAAAACAACTTGAGAAAGACTCTTCTCTTTAAGTCTTTTGACCAAGAAAAACGTTTATAGGATAACATATTTTTAACTATGTACTCATAAAATCCACATGTTACTCACCTTGTACTAGTAGTGGCTAGTTAGGCTCCCAAGGTCTCCTTGCCCTTACCTTGCTCACACTAATACACACTTATGTACTTTAGATTATGCAAGAAATGTCTAAGTGTTCGATTCCCCTTTTCCGTTTCCTTGATTATCTATTACTTGATCCGTACTTATACACATTGTTGGGTCATAATATGAACTTATATTTTCATGTTTTCATACCATATTAAACTTGTACTAATGATTGGGGAATCAATCTACTTAATTAATGTCATAATAGAAGTGAATTATAAGTGTCCAGGTCATACGGGTCATATAGGGATCATACGGAACCATGCAAAACTTCCAAATTTTCTGTAGGCACTGACACGGGCCGTGTTTCACCTACAGACCACCTTCTGTTTGCCTGTACAGACAACCCGGGCCGTATCAGGGGGAACACGGGCCGTGTTTCGCCTACAGACCCATTTCATTTTCCTGTACAGCTCTTAGTCTTTAGTTTGCATGGTTTCAGCTCAAATCCGGTTCAATGGAAGGTCAAAACATTATATTTAGAGTATTTCTAAGCCTCTTAAACAACACTTATTCCCCCATAAACACTAGAATCAAACCAATCTTCACAAACCCAAATTCTAGGGTTTTTGAACAAAATTCTCAATTCCTTTTGCTTCTAATTGTTTCCAAAGATGAAATTGAGTTCCAATGATGTTTAGAACATGATTCAAAGGTTAGAAACTTAAAATAAACCTTACACAACTTCTTGATTTCGTTTTCATCCATTCAAAATAACCCAAAATGGTTTACATAGCTTACAAATATGAAATTCTAACCTTAGATGGCTTGGAAATCACAACTTCTAGCTTGATTCTTCGATTTCTGCTCTAACCCTTCAGAATTCTTCAAAGCCTCTCCCTCTCCCTCTATTGAAGATGATTCACGACACAAATGGAGAGGTCTAGAAGTCTCTCTCTCAATTTATACCTCCATACTTCACCTAAATGACAATTTGGTCCTTCCGATTTGGTTTTGTTCACTTTTGGTCCAAAACTCCTAACATATCCTTTAAGGTTTTCTTTTCTTACACTTTTGCCACAAACACACAATATTATTACACAATAGGTCCTTCATATTGTCAATAGACCAAATTACCCTTTTACAATATCTTACTATAAAATTCAAATATAACATACATTGGCAAAATAGTTGGTTATTACAGTTGGGAATATGCGATACGTCGTCGTCACGTCGTGCTCCTTTCCTTTATCAACCGAATTACTTGAAAAACATTTTAAATCCATATGTAAGCATAAAGCTTAGTGAGTGCCCCAAATATCATACATGTAACACACATTCAACAACCAGTATCGACAACGGCCCAATCCTACTCGTGATACAACATTGACAGGCGTCCATGATCCAACACCTATAGGACACGAAAACGGTCCTACCCTTGTGTAACGTCCCAATATTACAACCCAAAAAGAATTTCTTTAAAAACATAATAATTAAGTCCCATGTATCATAAAACATCCAAGTCATCAAGTAATCCAAAATACATTGTTCAAATATAAAAAGATAGTGATAACAGTGGAAAGCTAATCATGAAAGTAGATGCCATGTAGTCAAGTCGGACCCTTCCCGCGATCCCTCAAAGTACCTGAAACATTTAACATAAAACCGTAAGCACATTGTTTAGTGAGTTCCCAGGTTTCCATATTATTTATAAATATAATAAGGTATTCGGGCTTGCCCCAAACAACCATTGATCATCTCATTATTTGACTCTCGGGCTTGCCCCGATCCTCGGTTATCATCTCATTATTTGACTCACGGACTTGCCCCGATCTTGTCAACTCATTCTTTGTTTCATAACATCATCCTTATAATCATCATAATCATCATAATCAAGAAAGTGAGAAGACTCACTTGATCTGTGACTAATACAAAAGTAAAAAAGGAAAGTCGGTAAAAGTCCCCCCAAGCTTCCTATTATCACAAACATCTCATCAAACAAGGTTTCTATCCTTAAACCTCAAACTAGAACCAAAACTAAGGTTTCTTTCCATATTTTGACTTAGAAGTCAATTGTCTAAAGGTCCAAGTCAAGTGGTCAACAAAAGTCAACCTGCCCGAGATTAGCAGCGGTAATCCGTCTGTATAGCCCAATTCATTCTAAATTACTTACACATTAAGCCATAAGCCATAACTTTCCATAAATGACAATAACAGTCCCTTGACTTATACAAATGTGAACTTTATCAACCAATCCTAGCCAAACAAGCTTATGGTGAAGATCTAGTTCTAAAATGATAAATACTAAGCTCAAACTTCATCCAATATGGTAATAAGACTAGGCTAGGGTTTATAACAAGGATTCAGATATCAAAAGGGAGAAAACTCATCCCTTAGTTCATAAATCCCACCCTATTCCAATATATGGAATCATCATTGTTTTATCAAGCTCATAAGAGTCTCATAACTTCATTTCCAAACAAAATACTCAATAAGGAAAGTGTTTGAATACTTACAATAGTCCATAAATAACAAAAGGCTTGATTCCTTCCAAGCACCAACACTCCTAGCTCCTTGCTTCCTTCTCCTTCTTCTAAAATCCTTCTAAACTTTAAGAAGGAGAGCAAAAACACTAATGGAGGCTAGAGAGAGTATTCTAGGGTTTTCTCAAAGGTTTAGGGTGAGGAATGACAGCTACAAGTGAGTTTACAAGCTTAAAGATGGCTCATAACACGATTTAGGGCTTAAAAGCCTTTACAAACCATTAGCGGCGCTAATAAGCATATTAGTGTCGCTAATATGCTATTATGCATGGCCACACCACGTCCAGGCTGTTTTCGCAAATATTCCACGAGTTTGAAGGATTAGTGGTACTAATCACAGTATTAGTGACGCTAATACTTAATTTTCCTATTTTCACATAAAATTGATTTCTTAAATAATATTTAATTTAAATACATGGTTACGGGCCTTACACCTTGATACAACACCTATAGGCTCCCATTGTTAGCCGTACCCAAGATACAATACTGATGCGACACGACTTTAGTCCAACCTGTGATACAACACCGACGGGCTAACATGCATCAATACTGAGCTACCAAACACATATCAACCACAATTACAAGAACATATCATATAAATACAATCACATACAAGTTGCCTAGCATGCAACATCATATGGCAAAGTGAAGATACTTACCTGAATCCAACACGTGTGGGTATCCGCTAACAATCCTACTCTCACACCGAATCACTTGGATTCTATAATAGAATCTTATCACATCCACATACTACATTCCTAAGGGTTTGGCTAAAAGTCAAACCCGCCCACATTGCTACTCAATGATCGAAAGTAAACTTTTGGTCACAACGTCCTTAATATAGGTGATAGCGACGCTATCACCTACCCCGTAGAGTCGCTAAGGTCGCATCCCCAATACGGGGATTCTTCAAAGTCAGCGTTGCTAACCAGAGCTGTCAACGACGCTAAACCTGGTTTGTCGAAAATATTCCATTAAGTCCTTAATCGGTCCAGCCAGTACCCATGGCTTCCAAGACTCGACTAAGGGACCCAAGTCTTTGTCTTTCCAGTCCATCTGTCGGATATGCATTCCCCATGCATGTCCAAAACCCTAAAGTTAACCTTAAAACTATAATAGCTCCATTAATCCAAAACACGGCTTCAAAGTGGACAAAAGGTAGGGTTTAAAGATAACACAAATACAAATCTAGCATGAAACCCTAATAAAACGTCCACGGAATCAATACAGTGGCTTACATGACCTAGCAAGAGACCTAAACTCGAACAGAATACGAGTAATATGATTTGATTGATGTTACATACTCCATCAACGCATTTTTCCTTCTTTGGATCTTCCACAAGCAAGAGAATGGCAAGGAAAAGGGTAACACTTCCCTAAGGTCACTCCAAGAACTCTGAGGATCGTCAAGAAACAAACCCTAAAAGCCAAGGCCTTTAATTAGGTGTGGGAAATTCGTAATTAGGATTTAAGGTATGTGGCGCTAACAAGGAGAGTTAGCATCGCTAACTCGAGAAACCCACATTTTTACTTCAATACACAACGCGTTGCTATCATCCATCAATAACGTCGCGTTCCTTCCGAGATAGCACCATTATCATCTGCTGATATCATCGCTAAAGCCTTATTTGTAGTGGGGGAGAAATGGGAGGGATCCATGATCCTACATCGACCGGGTGGGAGAACTAAGGATCACCTTATAAGGGGTGCGTATACCTACATATCATAACACATTTTAAAAGTCGTGAAGGCAGCAGATCATATAAGAACTCTGTAGTTAAACGTGCCCGGGTGGGAGGATAGGTGACCCCCGGGAAGTTTTTGTTGGATTAGGTGTCTAAGCCCATAACTATAATTGGTATATACTTGAATTGATAGTAGCAAAGTCATTTTGCATTGTCCTCAGTGGTCCAACTAGTATTAAGTTTAATAGAGAGAGAGAAATAAATAGTTTATTAATTTGTTATATGATAATAAATTAATTAGAAACTAATTTGGACTTAATTGGAGTTAATTGGAAAGTGCAGAGGCTGGATTGTAATTGTTCAATAGTTGAACAATAGAAACTTCCGGTCGAAGTAACACGCACGACGCAAGTAAGGAGTGTCATGACGCGCACGTCGCATACAGCCAAAAAGGGTTTGAAGATAAAATGTTTTATCTCATTTGAATTCAACTAAGGATTATCCTTTATCACCTTTGAAGCTATAAATACGCGTCCCCTGGTACTTTTTTGGTCCCCCATTCTTGTAGAAAGTCCTCTGGAATTTCTCTTCTCTCTCAAGCAGAATCTATAATCATTCTCTAAGGTTTTATAGCGAGCTTTTCTTAATAAGACAATTAAGATATTAACCTTTGCTTGGACTTTTGGGTGTGAACCATTAGAGGCACGACATTTTTGGTGCTTGCTTCTGAGAGATCAATGAGACAATGAATAATTGTTATTTGCTATAATAGCAATAAGGTATGTAATCATAAAACCCTCTTTAGTAATTTTGATTATACATAGAGTTTCCTTTAGATGTTCTAATTTATATGTTCAATAGAGAAAACATAGATCTTTTAGGTTGCATGTGAACTTAAGAGTTTAAGTTTATTTGTTTGTCTATTCTCCATCAGTGGTATCAGAGCCTTAGCTTTGTTTTCTGTTGAACTGCTATAATTATAGAACTTGATCTATTAGGGTTAGGATTGATTAAATTATTTGATTAATTTAATTAGTTAATCCTTATATAATTTTATTTATTTAATTAATTGTTAATTAAAAGACGAATATTAAATCATTTAAATTCTAGAAATTTAAACCAAATGTTTTAAAAGTTTAAAATACACCTTATATACATTATTATTAATTATTAATATATATGTATGAGAACTGGTCAGTCAAATCGATAGTATGCCTCATTCATGAAGCTGATCTATAAGGGGGGTATAAGGAAACTGCCTATAAAATAACGGTTGAATGGGTGTCCATTCTCACCCACCGCTTCCTTGATTAGTGGAGGGTTGTTAGCATAACGGATTTGATAGGACAACTTAATCTCATTAAAATTATAATGCTATTAAAAGAAAGTACTAGAACCCATTTACTAAAATCCCAAATCTAGTTACTTTAGGAAAAAATGTGAAAGATATGCTAACCCATGAAATTGCACATTACACTTTATTAGTCGTTAGTGGAGCGTGTGTGGTTTACCAGCACACTAATAGGGACCAATAAAGAGTTGTAATGGGTATCTCATAAATTATCATTGTTGATGGAGCATGTGTGGTTTACTAACACATCAATGTGAGATGATAAATGGCATTGAGGTTACCAAGCATGTTTGCATGGTTATGCATATCTTGTTTGTGATCATTGGTGTCCCAGTCACAAATGAAAGAGCATTATCTGAGATTAAACATGCTATTGAATAGTTTCAATGAATCTCAAAAGACCTAAGAATTTCACTTAATTTGATTATCTTCCGGGATGAAATCGGTGAATCGTCATTTACCTACCTTTATAAAATTACAATTAGATTACGGCATCCCTCTTATAAGTTGTGAATTATATTGGGTCCTAGCCTTAATATTTATTCTTGGGTTATTATATTAAGGCTTATTTTATCTAATTCAAACTACATTTCTTTTATAGATGTCTTCTTCTGCTGATGCTTCTGCTCCCCAATCTGCATCCCACAATAACCACGATAACAACTTCACTTCGATCCATTCACTCTGCTTGAAGGTGACATTGGATAGCACCAACTACAACTACTGGATGCAAAACATTAAAATGGCTCTTAGATTCGAGGACAGTGAGTATGTTCTCGAAAAAGAACTCATCGAAATCGATCAATAAACAGCTACTCCTGAGGAATATGCCTCATATAAGAAACACTACGACGATGCCACCAAAGTGGCCTGCATCATGGTCGCTACTATGGTCCCAGAATTGCAGAGATTTTATGAGGACTATTGGTCATACGAGATGAACAAGGATCTTATGGAAAATTTCTGTAAGCGAGCTCGTCAAGAAAAGTATGAAGTGGTCAAGGCCCTCATGGCGTGCAAAATGAAAGAGGGAGAGTCCGTCTGCACCCACGTGCAAAGAATGCAAAGATACGTGGAACGCCTCATGAAGCTGAATGTGCATTTGACAAGGAGCTGGCTATTGATATAGTCCTGAACTCCTTGCCTAGTTGTTATGATCAGTTTGTCTTAGCTTATCATCTGAACAACAATGAGACCACCTTGGCTCAGTTTCACAACATGTTGCAGACTGCTGAAGCTGGAATGAAGGGTAAAGGTATATCCTCCACCTCCGTCAGTGCTCCCGTTCTGGCCATTGATCAGGGAAAGGGGAAGAAGACGAAAGGTCCTCATAAACAGAACTGGAAGGGCAAGGCCCATGTCGAGTCATCCAGCAATGGCCCAAAGGTCAGGACTAGTTCTGAGACTCCTCCTGTCCCAAATCCCAAAGAGGCCGATTGCTTCTACTGCAATAAGAAAGGGCATTGGAAACGAAGCTGCCCAAAGTATCTGCAAGACATCAAGGATGGCAAGGTGAAGCCATCGTCTACAGGTATATACACTATCTCTAATAACTCATAATCTTCTCGTTCTTGGGTCCTTGATACAGGATGTGGTTTTCGCATTTGTTCTGATTTGCAGGGCCTAATAGAAAGTGATGATGTAGATCACGGAAGGATGAACCTGATCATGGGGAATAGGTGATCGTCTCCTGTTACCAAGATTGGAGTTTATAGTCTAGTGCTTAGTAATGCTGTTAGATTAGATTTATTAAATTGTTGTTACTCGCCAGAAATGGCACGTAATATTATTTCATTTCATGCATTGTTCAGACATGGTTATAGTTATTATTTTGATAATTTGAATGGATCTATTTCCGCTTATAAAAATGGTGTTTTTATATTTGAAGCTTTACCTTGTAATGGTGTGTATGAAATTCTGACATGTGTAGACAATTGAGGCAATAGTGTATTTCAAATTGATTCGTCTAATGGTATAGAGAAGGCATACTTGTGGCATTGTCGTCTCGGACACATCAACAAGAAACGCATCGCCCAACTCCAAAAGGATGGAGTGTTGGAATCGTTCGACCTTAGGTCGGATGATGTATGCGAATCTTGTCTTTTAGGAAAGATGACAAAATCACCTTTCACATGATCTTGTGAAAGTGGAGAAGGTTTGTTGGATCTCATACACACGGATGTGTGTGGACCCTTCAGATCATCCACAAGGGATGCTAATCGATTCTATGTGACTTTTATAGATGATTACAGCAGACATGGATATATCTACTTAATCAAGCATAAGTCAGGAACCTTTGAAAAGTTCAAAGAGTTCAAGCATGAAGTTAAAAATCAATTAGGCAGGAAGATAAAGATGCTTAGATCCAATAGAGCCGGTGAGTATCTTAGTATCGAGTTCATTGACTATCTTAAGGAATGTGAAATAGTTTCACAGTTGACTCCTCCCATGACACCACAACTGAATGGTGTGGCTGAGAGGCGTAACCGAACCTTGGTGGACATGGTTTGTTCCATGATGAGTCGAGCTTCTCTTCCCATTCACTTATAGGGTATGCCTCAGAGACCGCCGCCCATATCCTCAATCTTGTCCCTACTAAGAAGGTTGCCAAACCACCTCTTGAAATGTGGACAGGGAAAGTTCCCTCATTGGCACATATTAAAGTCTGGGGTTGTGAATCTTTCATAAGACAAGAGTCTCATGACAAGCTAGAAGCTAAAAGTGAGAGGTGTATTTTCATTGGTTACCCAAAGCAGTCTTTTGGATATTTGTTATACAGACCTAGTGAGACATGATATTTGTAGCACGAAGATGAGTCTTTCGATAGAGAGGGCTCATATTCAAAGACGACAGTGGGAGTACCATTGAACTTGAAGAAATTCAGGAGTCAACCAATGAAGGAACCTTAGAAGATACTAGCTCTCAACCAGAGGAAGATGTTTCTGTTGAACCGATAAACAACTCATTACCTCTTAGAGGTTCCAGTAGAGTTAACATGCCACCCGAGTTCTGTGGTTTTCATATTACTACGGATGGTGACACGTTTGTCACTGATAGGACACTGATAAATTTAGATGAGCCAACTAGCAACAAGGAAGCAATGACAGGCCCTGAGGCTGCTAAATGGAAAGAGGCAATAGACAGCAAGATCAAGTCCATGTATGACAACCAAGTTTGGAATTTGGTTGACAATGTACCAGGTCGAGAGACAGTTGGGTGCAAATAGATATTCAAGAAGAAGACCGACATAGATGGAAAGGTACACACTTTCAAGGCTAAGCTGGTTGCGAAGGGTTTCACTCAAACCCCTGGGGTTGACTATGATGAGACCTTCTCACCGGTAGCTAAGATAAAGTCTATTAGGATAATGCTCGACATAGCTGCATTTCATGATTATGAAATTTGGCAGAGGGATGTCAAGACTGCTTTCCTTAAAGGGAAGTTGGCTAAGGATGTTTACATGAATCAGCCAGAGGTTTTTGTAGATGCAAAGTTTCCCAATAGAGTGTGTAAGCTTGAGAAATCAATCTACGGATTGAAACAAGCTTCTCGCAGCCGGAATCTCTGCTTTCATGAGAAAGTCAAAGAGTTTGGTTTCTCTAGGAGCGAAGATGAGTCTTGTGTGTATATCAAGGCTAATGGGAGTATACTGGCTTTTCTGGTGCTGTATATCGATGACATATTGCTCATGAGAAACGACATTTCAACCTTGCAAGAAATTAATGTAACACCCCAATACCAACATATACATTCTCAACCCAAATTTAAATATACAAATGTGGGTTTGACAAAAAAGTTTGAACATAATTACAAAAGATAGTTATGTTGGGGTATTACAAGTTTAATACATCACCATAGATAAGCTACTACTAAAATTATCCTAAAAGAAATGCTTCAAATCTTCTAAAGTCTTATAGTAATTAATCTTCGTCACCTAAGTACATAGCATTTAAAATTAAATATACGTGAGACATAAAGTCTCGTGAGCAACATGGGTTTTAGATCCAAATAATTTTAATTAAAAACGAACCATCAAACAATTTCATCATAATCAAACATAATGCAAAAGCTTTCTTAATAAAACATAGATAAATTGTAATTCATGATTCTTTGTTTATTAATTGGCTTTATACGGGTTTTCCCGTATGCCCTTCCCTCCCCGGAATAGAACTAATCTATCCGTGAGGGCGTGCTAGTTTTATTCCCTTCATGGAATAGAAAAAATCTATCCATAAGGGCGTGTTAAGACAACTACTTCGCAACGGGAGGTACCATCCCAATAGTGCCTTTTGACCTCCCCTCACTAGGGTGAGTTCCTTGTCCGGACGTCTTTCTCATTTCATTTATTTCGTTCATGTTTCAATTTATCGATATCAGTTCATTCCAATTTGATCATAACAACAATATCTTTCAACATATAGAAAACATAAAGCTTTTTGCATAAAAGAACTTGAGAAAACATTTCTCTTAAAATCTTTTAACACAACAATGTTTATAAAAATTATTTGCCATGTACTCATAAAATCCACATGTTACACACCTTTTACTAGAATAGGTTAGCTAAGTTCCCAAGGTCTTCTTGCCCTCACCTTGCTCACCAACGACTTGGTCACCACCTATTAAACCGTATACAATTCGTATTCATTAACACTAGTACATACTAATTCGCCTATGATGAACCATCATAATCACTTAATATATTAAGACTCTTCATAAAGTTATACTTGACTAATTAGGATTTATTTAAATTTTCAACAATATGTCACTTAAATCCTCTCCCTTATCATTATTGAGGTTGTTAACACTTCATAACATCCAATTTCATCAATTAGTCCATAATCACCATATATATATATATATATATATATATATATATATATATATATATATATATATATATATATATATATATATATATGCATACATTTCGACCTCAAGAGATCTCCAAGGCTTCAATTGGTTGTTCCCTTGTCAACTCCAAATTCCATTGGCACTCTTTTGTCCAACATGACATAATTATTCATATTTTAACTTCATATTTCCCTAGAACTTGCATACATTCATCAAAAGGATTTTTACTCACTTAAATTCATCCAACTTAATAATTTGATGGTATTTTGAGTGAACTTTTTATGAACTAAGGATAATCTAGGCATTAGAAACACCATACAATCATCAATTTCATGAAACCCCAAATTTCTCATAAATAGGGTTCATCCATGTCATTAAATTTCTATGGATTTAGCTTAAATAAATCATGGGGAAATGTTTATTACATTAAGAGGAAGAGAATGCAGCAAAAAGCCATTTGAAACACCAAGGATTGAAGCTTGATTTGCGTTCACACACTAAATATACCAAGAACACACCTAGTGTTTCTCACACCCCGATCCTTGGCGGAATCGATCAAGGCGTGATATATTGTTCAAAGTCTCATGACAACTATGTTATAATGTGATTAGATCCAATTAAGTACTAAGTATGCAAACAAGATCCACAACATACAAATACAAATCCAAATACGAACAACATTTATTACATCAAACTTAAATAGTCTTGTGGGTTTCTAAGGTACACCCTACTTTTCATCAACTTCATTCTTCAAATATGCATCATGGGTAAAAACAGGTCAACTACAAGAGTTGGTGAGTAATCTAGTTTTATTAAAGAAAATTGTGAGTTTGAAAATTTTATAATTTGAAATTTGTTTTCTTTTGAAGTCGGCAAGCAAGTGTTATTGAGATAACGGTTTATAAATAAAAAATTGATTAACAAATGATAACAACAACAATAATTCCTCACCCTATATATACATATATATAGGATGGAGCATCTAATCATCATACACACTCAACCAAGTGCGATCAATCACCTTAGCATCCCAAGATGGGGTGGTCAACCCAATAGCGCTATTATTGTCCATAACGTACCTCAAGAATACGGGCATAGTCATGAAGATTAGACTAAAAATGGTAATAGACTATAATTACATGTAGCGTAAACAAACAATAATTATACAAATAATGTTTCACGTATAAATGTCCCAACAATGTCTCAATTGTGATAAAATAATGAAGTGAAGTTGGAACATATTAGAACCACATGATACACCCCAAAAGTATTGAAAATTATAAAATATGGGGTAGATTACTCACATTAGTCCAAAAGGGAATGCACGTGTCGTATGATAGACGGCTCGGGTCAAAATGACGTAGAACCTAATATAATTAATAGTTTTGGCTTAAGAACCACTAAACGGGAATGGAGTATTAATAAAAATAAATAGACACATATATTTATATTAAATGAATTATCAATAATCCATTTTGATTTGAATATTAAGGTATTCATTTGTTAAATGAATTTTAAATTGAATTAATTACTTTGCATAATTAATTTATATTTTCAATTTAGGCAATATTTTAATAATTTTTTATTAAAATAATAACTTGTCCAATTATAAGTATTTACCGATTTTATATATTATAAAACATTATTTATATGAAATAATCATTAAAATGCATTTTTACATGCTTGAATACTTGGGAAAATGGTTTTAAATAGTAAACAGTATTTACAAATTCTAAAATCTTTAGGAAATCAGTATTTCATACAATAGTAATTACTGTAAAATTTTTATATTTTTCTGAACAGTTTTAGTATTTATTTAATATTTTAATGATTAAACAACAACAAAATCCGGAAAAAATAATAAATTATCCCCAAAAATTCTAGAGCATTAACCATAGTTTTCTAACATGATATAGAGCATATTTTAAGGGTTTTGGATATTTGTGACTATGTAAAGTATTTCGTATATGTTTCATTATTAATTAATCAATAAAATCATAAATAATAGTAAACGATTAAGAGAAATTTATTAAACTTTTTATTTATGATTAATATGTAATATATGATATTTTGATAAGGTTTTATAATTTTCAGACATGTGTAGCTATTTATTACCAATTTAAACCATTAAACAAATATTAAATCGGGAAAAATAAGTAAACATTCTTAAAAACATCTGTAAAGTTTTTCATGGAGTCTTTATAATGTTAATAAGGTTCTAAAAATATAAAATCTAGTTTTTCAAATATATAACTATATTTTGCTATTTATTTATCTTCAACAAAATAACATACACAATAAGTATAAAACAGTAATACAAATGCATGAAACTTCATAAATTATTTTTACTCAATTTATGGGTCATCCCAGAATTTTCCCAGAATTTATGGACTGCAAAAAGTATTTTATGTGAATTATTGCCCTATTTTATTGCAATAATTATAGTAATTCGATAAAAGTAAGTTATTTTTTGAATATTTCCAGAACTTCTTATTTTATTGATGGGATTCTGAGAAAAATCAGGTTTATACATAAAATGAGTTTTAGATAGTTTGGTGGATATAATTTGTTTCATTCATGAATTTGAGACTTTTAACAACATACCTTGATGAATGCTTCAAAAGGGATGAAGATTTGAGTATAATGGATTGTTTTTGGCTGGAATATGGATCTTTCTTGGATGAATTTCGAAATTGAGAGTGAGAGAAATAATAGAGAGGGTTTGAGTGGTGATGAGAATAATGTGTTGGGAGAAATAAAAGGAAAAGAAAGATAATGGGAAGTGTGAGCGGGAGACAATGCTAATAATTAGGTGATAGGTGTATATTTTGTCTTTGCTTTTGGTGGTCTTCATAATTTCCTACTAATACAAGCATCTTTTATATCACACACTAATTAATATAAGAGTTTTATAAAATTTAATGTAGAGTTTATAAAAATAGAGTTTTATAAAAGATAGGTTATCCATTATTTGATTATAACAATCTACTTTGATTTGAAGTTTAATTATAGCATTCAAGTTTGATTCTTTTAATTTAATTAGAGTATCATACTTTGATTTGATTTTAATATGGTATCATAATTTAATTTGATTATAGTTATAACGTTATACAATGCTATATTGCTATTAACGTCAATTTATATCGGAGTATATGAGTTTTGATCCTATTAGCGTCAAGTGATCTTGAGTAGGTTTATTAAATTTCCAATTGGGTTGGGTTGACCCGAATCCATTTTAGGCGGATGTCACAGTGTTCTTGAGAGAATTTTCTGGAGAAAAGAGGGAAGAAATGACTGATTTTGCTCCATAATTTCGTCCATAAAGTCCCTAAGAAGTAGTGGAAGACACTTGTCCAACTTATGGGGTGTTAGGTGTCAATTTTGGAGCTGATCTGCGACACCCACGAGGCTGCACGTGTCCAAAAAGTGCCCAGAGCACCATTAAACTGATCTACAGCGTACACGGGTCGTGTGGACCCACACGGGTCGTGTAGGAAATGTAAAGAAACTGTCCAGAACCTTAAGGGAGTCCACACGGGTCGTGTACATCCTTAGAAAATTTTTCCAGCATTTCATATTTTCCTTACATTTTATACCCAACTTCAATCAGCCATAACTTTCTCATATCTTATCTAAATTTCACAAACCGTATATTCTTAGAAAGCTAATAAAAAGTTCTACAACTTATTTGTACGGAAAGTTTCCTAATTCTAATTACATTTCTCGGTATTCAAGCTCAAACCTGGTTACTTCTTGATTTTTGCTAGTTTTGGGCCAACTTCAATTGATCATAACTTCTTCATCCGAACTCCAAATGTTTCCATTCTTTTTGCTGCATTCTTATAATTCCAAATACTCCATTTTTCATATTGTGAGAAAGTTCCCAATTCGAATTCCATTTTGAGTTACTTAGTTCTAAATTTCCAACAACTTTATTTTTACTAAATTTTCCTTTTTATGCCAAATTTTCTTCTTAATTGAAGTTCATCAATTATAATTCATACATACACAATTAAGGACTTAATACATGACTTAATTTAATTATTTACACCTTATTACACTTACAAGCCAATTTCATCATTTTCCATTAAACTCTTGGAAATATAACTTAATTTTTCCCATTTCATTCCATTCAACAACTTACACATAAGATTTGACATTAGCAAAATAGTTGGTTGTTACAATTAAATCTTGGCTTGGGAAGTGTTTCGTCATGAAAGACCTTGGAGAAGCTGCCTATATTCTCGGGATAAGAATATTGAGAGATAGAAAGAAGGGACTAATTGGACTTAGTCAAAGTACATACTTGGATAAGTTACTAAAGAGGTTTAGTATGGAAAACTGCAAGAAAAAAGAGCTACCAATCTAGAGTAATGCCAAATTGAGTAAGACTCAAAGCCCGAGTACAGATGAAGAGATAGCTTATATGAGTCGGGTACCTTACGCTTCGGCTGTGGGGTCGATCATGTACGATATGACATGTACTCGCCCTGATGTGTCTTTTGCTTTGAGCATGGTCGGTCGCTATCAAGGAAATCCGGGCAAGGCTAACTGGACTGCGGTTAAGAAGATTCTCAAGTATATGCAGAGGACTAAGGACATGCTTTTAGTCCTTGGTGGCAATGATACGTTGAAGGTAAGTGGATACAGTGATGCCAGCTTCCAGAAAGATAGAGACAACTTTCGGTCTCAGTCGGGCTGAGTGTTTCTGTTAAACAGTGGAGCAGTTACTTGGAAAAGTTCCAAACAAGAGAAGGTGGCTTATTCAACTTGTGAATCAGAGTACATAGCTGCAAGTGAAACGTTAAAAGAAGCGGCTTGGCTGAAGAATTTCATCGGTGACCTTGGAGTAGTCCCGACCATTCAGGAGCCAATGTAATTGTTATGCGATAATGAAGGAGCGGTTGCCTTGAGTAAGGAACCGAGAGATCATGGAAAGTCCAGACAAATTGACAGAAAGTACCATTACATCAGACATAGAGTAGAAGAAGGTCACATCATCGTGAAGAGGGTATCATCTAAGGATAATCCTTCAGATCCTTTGACGATGGCTCTAAGTAGGGTTATGCACAGTCAGCGTGCTAGGAGCATTCGTCTAAGAGATGATATTAGTTTTACTAATTAGATAGTTATTTCGAAACTTGTAACAAAGTAAATGTAATTGACTTTTGGTTATTAAATAATGGAGAATTATTTATGAGTATTGATTACTACTATTTGTCAATGGTTCATTATTGTGTTTCATTTTGCATGTTTTACTTCTCGAGTAATATGATTATTCAAAAGTCCACAGTCGCTCATACTTTTGGAAGTAAGTAGTGAATCAAGACTATCATAAATTGAATTGTAGATTGTCTAAGGAGTTAGACATAGCAATAGTATTGCTGCAATGTTCATGAGTACTTAGAAATTGAGATTTGAGTATTGGACAAACCCACGCTCAGAGAACTACTTCATGGATTCTATCACGAGTAATGCTGAGACGATAATATCTTATGGTCTTAAAACGGAAACATATGAGTTGAAATTTACAAGTCGGTTGTACATTGATAATGTGTAAACGCATCGGTAACTCGATGTCATAAAACGTATTGTTGTGTACAATTTGATGAGTAAAGGATACAAGCATATGAGTCAAAGTTTATGTTGGATTAGGTGTCTAAGCCATGAATTTATATTTGTATTTATCTTGTTAATAAAAGCTAAGTCCATTTGGGTTGCCCTCATAGCAGGATGATTGATGTAGAAGTCAGTAGAGTGAAAGGTTGATTTGTTAATTGTTTAATAAATCAATAGAAATAAATAAATAGTTTATTAATATATTTAAGTGTTAATATATTAATTAGAAACTATAATAATTAATTAGAAATTAATCTAGAATTGACTGGATTTAATTTGGAGATTAAATTAATTAATTAAAAGTGCAGGGACTGGTTTGTATTTATTCAATAGTTGAATAACTGGCAAGCTAGTAACCAGGGGCCAAGTTGGCGCCAAATATGGAGGCTACTCCATAGTTGGCGAAAACCCTAATTAGGGTTTAGAAGCCTTGGTCCAAATGGTCAACATGCTTGCCCATTAAGGAGGCTCTTCTAGGGTTTCAGCTGTAACCCTATGAGGCTATAAAAGGAACCTCATGGCTCCCCAATTTCTATGCCATCTCTCTCTACCAGAAGAAACTCTGCTGTTGTAACACCCGACTTTTAAAACAAAAACACCCCTGAAAATTTTTCATTTAAAACAAAGGTTTCAATACATAAAACCATAACAAAAGGGGTATATTTTATTAAAAACGGGTACAAGTGTATCAAGGAGAGTATAAAATACCGTAATCTCCTTTGAAGCCGGGCTGCTACTAACAGCATCTAAAAGTCCCACTTCTTTAGTCACGGATTCTATCTTTTCCCTTATCAGGATCATGCTAACCTGCAGGGACATTTAACAAATAACGTGAGCTAATAAGCTCAGTGAGTAATCATGTCTGCAAATAACATGTATAACAAAATCATGGTCCTAAGACCGCACCATTTAGTTTCAAGATTAAATATCATTTGGGTATTCTACCCTTGTCTCGTTTTCAACTACTTCAAGTAGTGCCATAGCAATCATCATATATCATACTAGATATAGTTAAGATTACTCACTTCCAAGCTACCAAAAACTGAACTCCGGAACTGCTACATGTTATGAGAGTTCAAACAGTATATATCACATCTGTTATAAGTGAGATTACTCACCTGTTTGCAGCTCTATGTAGTCTTAACCCACACCAATAGTGATTACAAACACTTCCTCAACAATTTCCTGCACCTGCACAACCATATCCACACCAAATAGAGGTGAATATCCTATTTTTTCCACCATCAAAGCTTAAAGCTTGCTCTCTTCGGTTAATACTCAAGATTATGAATGTTTTAGAACATCCAAACATGTGTTATACACTCAATTTCAAATAATCACAGGTGGTTCTTCAAAACCACTCAAACCCAATCCAAATCAACCAAATCAACCGTTCAAAAGAGCTAAAACTGTAAACCTTACCTTCAAGAAGTGAAATATCGAAGATTACTTCAATCCATCGAGTTCTAGCCTTCCGATTTGGTTCTAAAGTGTTTGGGAATTATTTTCTAGGGTTTTCAGCACTTTTCGTTCGAGAAAAATGCCCAAAATGGCTGAAAATCGCGTATTTAAAAATGCTGATATGCGCGTAACTCGACCCTGGTTACAAAACCCGACCCTGGTTCCTATGCAACACGACCCGGGTTTTAAAACCCGACCCGGGTTGACGTTGTTGCTGAATTTCCCGATTTTTCGTAACTAAACCCGATCCGGGTTGACCAACACGACCCGGGTTACCTGCTTTTAGCGTTTTTCGCACGAAAACTCTATCTTAAAGGTATTATAACCATCCAAACACCTATAACATTATTTCATATCGAAATCACATTACGATTAAAATAAAATTACTTACCGGAAATAATGTGGTGTTACAAATTCTTCCCCCCTTCAAAAGATTCCGTCCTCGGAATCATACGAAGAGTTGAGGGTATTTCTCCCTCATTTCGCTTTCGGTCTCCCATGTCATATCGGAACCTCTATGATGTCGCCTAAGCACTTAACCATACTAGTCTTTTTATTTCGTAGTTATATCACTGTTCATCTATCATTCATCCGGTTGTCCCGGGTATCGTAACTCCTTATCTACCTTCATTTCAACATGAGGTATTTGTTGAAATTTATCAATACATGTTTTTCTGTGGGATATATGGAAAGGTCCAATAAAACCAGGATTCCACTTTCCTTTCTGTCCCAAAACAATTTTTAGTCTTTCCAAAAGAATAACTTTGAGTACCACCATCTTTCCTCACTTGAAGTGTCAACGGTTTTTACTCGATGATCCGCATACCACTTTTACTAATTATTCGTCATTTTCAAATTTCTTATATTCATCAAGTCTTCTCTTCCGTTTGTACTATAATCTAGGATCTAGCCAACGGCTTTTCCACATCTTCAAGCTAACAAATCGGAGCATGACACGGTACTCTATACAACGTTTCGTGCGAGCTATTAAAATACTAGTATGTAAGTTGTTATTTCTTACAAATTCTACTAAAGATAGGCGATCTTCTCATCCTCCACCAGGGTCTGTTATGCAAATTTCAAGCATATCTTCTAGATTCTGCATCATTATCTCGCCTCGTCTATCAATCTGCAAATCATATACAGTACTTACTAGTACTTTCGAACTAATTATTCTTGGGATTTATGCCAAAATCAGTGAATAATTCTATTTTCTCGACCCGATACAATCGACACCGGTAACTCACGTCGACAAATTACTCTTTCTATGTAATTTTTTCACTACTTTTCGATCTTAATTTCTTCATTAGTCAGTATAAATTTGCACTGGTTTCACCAACCGGTCTATTATTACTCATATAGTATCATACCCATGCGATACTTGCGAAGACTTTATTACAAAGTCTATAATAATATCGTCCCATTTCTTCTATGGGACCCACAACGGTTAAATTTTCCGTATGCTTCTAATGATTTGACTTTATCTGAAACATGTCAAACTCTTTTTCATATATCTTGCTTCATTCTCAGCCACCAATACATAGGTTTTATCATCCTATACAGTTTGGTTCTGCCCAGGGTATACTGTATATCTACTACAGTATACATCTTTTAAGGATAAATTTCATATCTCGCTTCGATTTGGAACCCACATACACAACCACCAAGGGTTTTTAATCGCCGTGAGTTTCTAACTAGCTTCTTTCAATAGCCAATCATTCATTCACTTTTTACATTTTCATACTTGCACACTTATTCTTGTGCTACTCGAATCAATTCGGGTAATCGATTCGCCATACTCATACACGTGTATGTAACCTTCAAAGGATATTTTCTTTTCAATTCAAGGCATCTATAGCCACATCCGCCTTTCCGAGATGGTACAAGATTTCATAACCGAAATCTTTAAGTAACCCATCTGTCTTTGCTATCTCATATTTAGCTTCCTTTTGATCAATTAAGTACTTCAAACTTTTATGATCCGTATAAACAGTAAGCTTTACACCACATAAGTAGTGTCTTCAAAGCTTCAATGCTGAAATCATAATTGCTACTGCAATGTTATGTACCCAAAATTAACTCTGAATGCATTTCTGTAAAACAAATTGTCTTCTCTGCTTAGCGATAATGCTAACACCGGAGCTTCACACAAAGTTTGTCTCAACCTTTGAAAAGATATTTGTGGTCTTTCTACCCACTCAAACTTTTCACTTTTCTTGATCAACTTTAGTCAACTAGACAGCAATCAAGGAGCAGTTTTCTACAACTCTCCTACAGCAACGTGCCAATTTAAGGAAACTACAATTTTAGTCAGATTCCACAGGCGGTTCCCGTTTTATCACAGCATCATTTTCACTGGATCTACTCTACTTTATCATCTTTGGCACTGTTAACATGCCCAAAGAATTGAAACTTCTTTTAGCTAAGTTTCATACTTGGAAAACTTCGCATATTACTTTTCTCCATGAAGTAACTCCAATATCTAGCATAACTGTACATCATATTCGTTCTGGTTTCGAGGATATCAGATTCTCAGTAGTCAATGCACATACACATCAACTTGTTTTTCTTCTTTTCAAACAAGATAGGGCTTCACACCATGACATACGCGGTCTTATGAAACCCCGTTTTAAAATTTTCTTCTGATTGTTTTCCCACTCTGCCATCGCTGCAGATGCTAATCAGTATAGAGCCTGAATAACATAAACGGCTCCCAGAACCAGTTTAATCGTAAACTCTTCTCATCAATCTGGCGAAAATTCTGGAAGTTCTTTGGAAGAAACATCCAAGAGTTCATTTAAAGTTTTACACTTCTATCGCCACTTTATTTAGCTTGGCATATACTACATATGCCAACTAAAACATCCTTCCTTTACTAACTCTTCTCCGAGTTTAAGCAAAGAGAAGTAACCGGTATTCTCAACAACGGTTATTTACCGTAAATTTTCATCCAATTCACTTCTGATTTTAGAACCATAATGTTCATATTTCTACAATTCATGTTAGCATCATTCATTGCTAACCAATCCATATGCATAATTTCTTCAGATTCATTGGTAGTCATCAGCTTCAGATTTATAGGAAAAAATGGTCCCGTAAATCCTAGGCAGACAACCTCCCAAGTGTTCAATATCTCGAACATATTTGCTATCTGTTGTAGCTACTTCCAAAATTTCATTCATAATCGTTGATGAAATATTCAGACAAGACATCAAAGTCACCGATCCAAAACATAGCTTCATGGATCAAATATGACACATACGGGGAGTATATTCGAAACAATTATATCTGAGACCATATCAGTTTTCTCACGAGCTTCTTCCACAGTCTGCTGGGATGCTCATGGTACCACTGGTCCTTCTCGACCATTTGTTTCTTCTTTCTTTCCTCCCCGTTCTTTCCTGGGTTCATCACCCGTTACTCCACATTTAGCATGTGAACATTTCATAGGAAAGTGATCTATAGCTCCGCGTTGGAAACACTTCCGTTCCATCCAACAGGCTCGAGCAATATGCTCCTATTTTCTGCAATTTCAGCATTTCAACAGTAGAGTCTCAACTCTACAAATTTCTTAGTGCCTTTCCTGCACTTCTTACACCACATCACCTTTTTCGTTTTGGTCCCTTCCATTCTAGGTTAGACCTGAGTCGTGTTAACTTCTTCTGAAGCGTCCACTATTATTTTTCTGCTTTTCTTGTAGTCTTAACTACTTTTCTTTCACCTTGAATTTTAGTCAGGGTGAGCAACCAGTTTCTTTTTCAGACCACATCAGCTTCTATTGCTTGTCAAGTGGATTTTTTATACTACTTGTCTCTTTGCCCCTCATTCAATGGAGCCTTGAGAAAGGACTGGTCCACCTCTTAAAGCTCCACACCCTAAATTCCTCCCAATAAAATTCGTTGCTCGTACTTCTTATACATCAGAAGTCAGCAACAGTTAGGTTATATATATGTATAATAACAACTTATATACACCTAACTATACATCATGTCTACTATCTCAAGGTTTAAGTCCAGGAATCTACTCTATAGACACCTAGTTCACTTAAACCACGGCTCTGATACCAACTTGTAACACCCGACTTTTAAAACAAAAACACCCCTGAAAATTTTTCATTTAAAACAAAGGTTTCAATACATAAAACCATAACAAAAGGGGTATATTTTATTAAAAACGGGTACAAGTGTATCAAGGAGAGTATAAAATACCGTAATCTCCTTTGAAGTCGGGCTGCTACTAATAGCATCTAAAAGTCTCACTTCTTTAGTCACGGATTCTATCTTTTCCCTTATCAGGATCATGCTAACCTGTAGGGACATTTAACAAATAACGTGAGCTAATAAGCTCAGTGAGTAATCATGTTTGCAAATAACATGTATAACAAATACATTCATATATAATTCTCTATATATGATAAGTCTCTTTCTACTCATCCATCTCATATCAAGTTCCATTTTATAGCCTCTTACGGCTAACCGTATATATATATATTTGGATATCGGATCCAAACTCCTAGTCTAACTGGCTGACCATATATCTCTTAGGATTTCACATCCTACTTCATAGCCTTACAGGCTGAACTGTAATATCATATGATTATCAAATCATATCAGTTATTTGACATTTTATCATATCTAACCTGTTATTTGCATATTGATCAAATCAAATCTGTTAGCCACATAAAGCCGCATGTGTACAAGAGAAAATAAACATATAAATTCTTAGTTACCATTTATGTCCCATATTTCTTAGTCACAATTGACTGCACCGTATTTCATGGCCGTATAAGCCACACCAAACAGTTTCAACATTTATTTCATAGCCCAATAGGCCGCACCAGTTGGATATGCATCCAATATCATAGCCATAAGGCCGCACCATTTCCATATAGCAATATCATAGCCATTTAGACCGCACCAGTTGGATTTAACATCCAATATCATAGCCATGTAGGCCGCACCAGTTGGATATAGCATCCAATATCTTAGCCATATAGGCCGCACCAGAACATTTTAGTTAATTCAAATCATAGCCCTAAGGCCGCACCAATAACTTCATCGTTTATATCATAGCCCAAAGGCTGCACCAATTTAGGTTCAATAACCCAAAATCATGGTCCTAAGACCGCACCATTTAGTTTTAAGATTAAATATCATTTGGGTATTCTACCCTTGTCTCGTTTTCAACTACTTCAAGTAGTGCCATAGCAATCATCATATATCATACTAGATATAGTTAAGATTACTCACTTCCAAGCTACCAAAAACTGAACTCCGGAACTGCTACATGTTATAAGAGTTCAAACAGTATATATCACATCTGTTATAAGTGAGATTACTCACCTGTTTGCAGCTCTATGTAGTCTTAACCCACACCAATAGTGATTACAAACACTTCCTCAACAATTTCCTGCACCTGCACAACCATATCCACACCAAATAGAGGTGAATATCCTATTTTTTCCACCATCAAAGCTTAAAGCTAGCTTGCTCTCTTTGGTTAATACTCAAGATTATGAATGTTTTAGAACATCCAAACATGTGCTATACACTCAATTTCAAATAATCACAGGTGGTTCTTCAAAACCACTCAAACCCAATCCAAATCAACCAAATCAACCGTTCAAAAGAGCTAAAACTGTAAACCTTACCTTCAAGAAGTGAAATATCGAAGATTACTTCAATCCATCGAGTTCTAGCCTTCCGATTTGGTTCTAAAGTGTTTGGGAATTATTTTCTAGGGTTTTCAGCACTTTTCGTTCGAGAAAAATGCCCAAAATGGCTGAAAATCGCGTATTTAAAAATGCTGATCTGCGCGTAACCCGACCCTGGTTACAAAACCCGACCCTGGTTCCTATGCAACACGACCCGGGTTTTAAAACCCGACCCGGGTTGACGTTGTTGCTGAATTTCCCGATTTTTCGTAACTAAACCCGATCCGGGTTGACCAACACGACCCGGGTTACCTGTTTTTAGCGTTTTTCGTACGAAAACTCTATCTTAAAGGTATTATAACCATCCAAACACCTATAACATTATTTCATATCGAAATCACATTACGATTAAAATAAAATTACTTACCGGAAATAATGTGGTGTTACAGCTGTCTTCTCTCCTCCATTGCTTGGGTGTGACTCCATTTGAGGCAGGACACTTGTGCTGCTAGCTTCTGGATCAAGAATCAAAGGTTGGTTCTTCTGTTTTATACCTTAGAAATTATTGTTGGCCTTTAGGTTATTATTATATGTTCATAGAAGAAAACATAGATCTCTCTTAGGGTTGCATGTGAACTTAGGTGATTTTCTAGTTCATAGTTTGTGTTAAACCCTTCAGTTTATTCGTTCTTTTTGCCCTAACGGGAAAAGCGATATCTTTGGGCCCCTCGGTGATTTGGTGTTGACTTATAGTTTCGGGCCCAGCCAGGACTAAATTGATGTGTTCAATTAGTAGTTCTATATCATCACAAATCGGAAATCGGGAAACAAAGTCTTGGACAATGAGATTGATGTCAATCCATGTCTCATGTCCATATGATATCTTGCAGAACGGAGGATTATATGATCACTTATCTTATGACGCGTAACTGATTGGGTCAGAGTTCGACAACAGCTTTTGGAAGCTACAATTTGCTAATCGATTTAGAAGTTATACTGGTAGTTATAGTTATTAGACTTATCCAAGTGGAAGACTGTTGGATTAGGTGTCTAAGCCCATAACTATAATTGGTATATACTTAAATTGATATTAGCAAAGTCTTTTTGGGTTGTCCTCAGTGGTCTAACTGGTATTAAGGTTAATATAGAGAGAGAAATAAATACTTTATTTATTTGTTATAGGATAATAAATTAATTAGAAACTAATTTGGAATTAATTGGAATTAATTGTAAAGTGCGGGGGCTGGATTGTAATTGTTCAATAGTTGAACAATAGAAACTTCCTATTCTCCATTAGTTTTCACATTGGATAGCCCAAAGCAGACAATATTGTGATATGTGCGATTGGGGGATGTTACCATATCAATGTTGTATTTTTGTTTTCAACATTAGACTAAATATGACTTAACTTTAAACCGCTATAACTTCTTTGTTATTGGTTCGATTGACCTAAACTATTTTCCAGCATTTATTTCATTTGTTAAACTTAAATTTAGATGAGTTAAATACATTTTTTGATTATATATTTACTGAGTTACAGCCCTTTAAATATTCAGTATTTAAACTCAAATTTGAGAAATGTAAATGCGTTTTTGGTTATATATTCACGGGATTACTGTGACAACTGTCAAATAAGTCAACAAAAGTCAACTCAAGGAAGCCAAAGCGTACATTAGGTCAATATGTGAAATGTAAATTTCATAATCTATACGATATATTATTTACGCTAATTCAAATTAATTATACGAACAAACACAGCTGAGCTAGATGTTTTTAATATAAAATATAAAAAAAATACGTCGTGAATAGTATCCTACGTGAATAGTAAACGGTAAAATTTAAAACTCGTCCGAATATTACAAATTTTATATCACAACGTAGATAAAATTACGACGATTCCGAATATGTATTTATATTTTTACCAAACGTTATATAAAAAAAGTTATGATAGAAAAACACTTAATTTAACTTGAAAACGACGTTTAATTATTATAATATATTTATAATATATATATATATATATATATATATATATATATATATATATATATATATATATATATATATATATATATATATATATATATATATATATATATGAAATTTTTAAACCATGTGACTCAAGAAGCAACATATTTCAACATTCCACCAACCGGTGGAGAAAAATGGTTTGTAATATATATATATATATATATATATATATATATATATATATATATATATATATATATATATATATATATATATATATATATATATATATATATATATATATATATATATATATATATATATATATATATATATATATATATATATATATAAAAGTGGGCCACATTTTATTATTTATTCAATTTTACGTATTTTACCTCTAAGAATTCGTATATTCATGTTGAACTCTATAATACGTATTGTTAAGTTTATTAAAAATATTATGTCGTTTTAGAAAATGAAAAATTTACCATCAAAACCGTATCGTCGATACGAACAACCTGACGTCAAAACTTAATATTATTGATATTAGTTTTATATTTAATATTTTCTTTTTCTTTAAAATGAAATTGTATTTACATTTAAACCCTATATTTTCATTAAACACACAATTAATACCCTTACGTTAATTCGTTAAAGACTTTTAGTTAAAAAGTTGATATTATTAAACTACGATTTTTGTAGATTATATTTTTATAAACAAAAATCATTTATTTTATATAAAAACTATTAAATCTATTTAAAGAGTATTTTAAGGGTATGTTTTGTCATAAATAAATTTTAAAAGCTATAATTGTCAAATATCCGTATCTTGAGGGCCGCTATACGAAAATAAACCTACTATAAATAGAGGCTCAAATCCTCTCATTTTCTCACAACTCATATCTCGATCTCTATATCACTAGATAGTATTGTTAGAAGATTCTTCGATATATATAGATATATATACGAAGAATGAGCGTTAGAAATAGATATTTCAGTTATAAATATAGTGAGTTCGAGTTATAAGCACGAAGAGTCGGGCGATCTAACAACAATTGGCGATAAGGTCCTAGTCGACATTGAGGTGGGTTCATACCCCTTCTTTTTATCTTTATTCAAGTTTTTAAGGGGGAGAATACAAGTTATACTATAAAAATAGCTATTTATACTCATTTGTAACAATAGTAAACAAAATGTGAATTTTGTAAACATCATTATGACAACAATTCAATTATAGTTCCAAAATATAATATTGAATGATCTACTTACGAGAGCGGTGTCTAGGCCGATCATTTGGGCTAGGTTGTTGGATTTCCGAAAGGCTTATACGCTGAAACGGTCCTGCCTCCCCATTTGATCTTCTACCTGGCCGTTCTTTATTTGATAGTCATGAAATATTATATTTGAATTAATAAATAGTATAACCAAGTTATTACACCACTATTATGGAAAATATCTTAAAATATGTTGTTTATAACCATTTAAATAAGTTATTTCACATATATTCGTAAATATATGCTTTTCACGACAAGAATACTAAAAATAAACTATTCTAGGAATAGTTTGTGGTTACAAATGTTACTATAACCGTTAGAACAAGATAATTAATTATATACAAATATATAATTATTATACATTACTATATTATCATGGGAAAAATGATAATGGGCAAATACAAGGGTTTTTCATATACAAACTTTACGTAAATAAGTTGATTGATACATACATTTTTGTGAGACGGGTCTTCACAGTGCTTATTTAAGTACATACTATAAGTCCTGAAATTTATAACCAGAGTCTCGGTAAGAGAACGTGATAATTGTGTATAGATCTATACGGGATTGACAACCCCGCACCTGAGCTGCTAGCTACAGCTAGACCGACGGGTCTGAGGTGACAAATATCATAACCGTCCGACGCCTGAAGAACGTCGAAGCAGGCCTACATGGTCACAGTATGGTTATCGGGCGTCTCGCATGGGAAATCAACTTTATAAATTGTTTACGTGGAAATATACATTTTCAATGGCTTTATACTACAAACTATGCTATACATTTTAGTCCTTGGGTTTTAAGGACTTGGATACATTCATAAGAAAATATTGGATTTTCTTGGATTACAATACTACATTTTACAAGGAAAGAGATTCCTCATACAAGTTTTATGGTATTAAAACTACATTTTAACAAGTTACAAACATAAGTATGGTTTTACTTATACACACTGGTTCTATGGAAATTAAAACTACGTTTTACCAAAGATATAAATATAAGTACGGTTTACTTATACATACGAGTTTTGTGGAATTGAATCTACGATTCGTCTACAAGTAAACATCTATTTACACGATTTTATACAAGAATAAAACTACGTAATACTATTTTCAAGTATACAAATACCTATACATTTTCGGTCTTTGGGTTTTAAGACTACTACTCATTTATAAGAAAATATTGGATTTTCTGGTTTCAAACACTATCTTTCTACAAGGAAAAAGGATTATGGATTTTCTCATACAAAAATCTTATGAACTCACCAACGTAATGTTGACACTCTTTCAAACTACTTGTATTCTCAGGAAATTGATAGGGTAACTACAACCTTTGACGATGGGTCGCTATGGCGTCATACTATGTATTTTGATATCATATTGTAATTGTATTCAAAACATACAATCTTTTGAACTATTGTAACATTTACAATTATGTATTTGATGGATGTGTTTGCTTTGATCACTATTGTACAAACGTTGTTGTGATACTGTTCATGGAGTCATCCACCCTCAGACGTTTCCGCCATCGTGGTTTGGGGGTGTGACAGATTGGTATCAGAGCATTGTTTATAGTGAACCAAGTATATCAATCCATTTAAGATATACAACTATAAATACAATGGGACTAAAACTCTCTAAAACAATCTGTACAAAGTATACTTTAAAATACAATGATATTTTTATAAAGTATAAGTACAAGTATATACATACTAGAACAGTGTCATAACCATAACAATACAAGAGTAATAAGATGAGTTGAACACTACGAGTAGGCCTAGGTAGTTATGTAATCATACCTAGGACAAATAGAGCCTGATCAACTGTATTTGTCCAAGGTATGACTAACATGTACTTAGAAATAGTCGTAGTGAACAATAAGTCTAAAAACTTACCAAGAACCATATACAAAGAAAACTCTAAAACAAAATATAAAGGTAAAATACTAAAGGAGTATTTTATAATACTATAGAACCATACATCTAGACACTTTATGTACCTCTTATACCCCTATCCTTACATAGTAGACCTGACAATTCGATAATACCTAACCAATAACTATTATCAAAAACCTTCCATCATCCCTATCAACAGTTCCATTAAACTAATATTGGTAGAAATTCAATCTGAAAGCCG
The DNA here is from genome assembly GCA_023525715.1 of Cichorium intybus. Taxonomy (NCBI): domain Eukaryota; kingdom Viridiplantae; phylum Streptophyta; class Magnoliopsida; order Asterales; family Asteraceae; genus Cichorium; species Cichorium intybus. The sequence goes on along the minus strand of CM042009.1, from coordinate 74,229,222 downwards.
AAGACGGGCTAAGTCACCTGCCAAGTCTTCTGGGTTCTCTTCACTTGTGATCTTGAGAAAATCATGGTTAAAACCACTCATAGCAGAAACAGAAGGCAGAGATTGTTGCTGTGTATGGGTCCCTGATGAAGCTTCCTCCCTCTTCTGAACCTTTCTTTTCTTGTAAACAGCCTTAAAGGCAGCTTGCCTCAATCTCTTTGTGGTATCAGTTATCTTCGAACTGGAACCCTCGACTATTGCTCTTTTCTCGTTCTCTAGACCAAGTATTACGTCTGCTCTACTAGGATTTTTATCAAATTCCTGTTGCATAAATACTTTCAGTCATTACAATCTCATGGCATTAAAATTGTGGAGAAAGAAATACAATTCTTAATCTGAGTATGGTTAATAAGAGTTTGTAGACTCTTAATCTGTCGTCGAGGCTAACTTTTGATGCCTAACTTCCTACAGCGTTGCTTCAACTGTGTTGATCCAACGTTGAGTTCCCTTACAGCTTCCAAAATGGGCTTATCAAAATGCAAGCATATTGTTTCCTTACTCAACGCATGACCAGAACCCCTTTTTCTACGAATTTCAAAGGTTCTTGGAATCGAGGTTGAAACGTTTTCATTTTGGATCAATTGTGTATGATCCTGATCACTAACACTTTCATTGTTACCTATTATGGGTAATAGTTCTTGATTTCCAGAATCAACCATAAACCCAGAATTCCCATTCTTGAAACTTTCTAAGTTACTTTGGATCAATTGAAAATGATCCTGATATTGAAAACCACCCACGGACTCAGAATTCGCTAAAGCGAGCCCGATAGTGTCATCGTGGATCGACTGTATTTGATCCTGATTTTGAATGTCAGTTTGAAACCTCTGATTTGTTAGATCTACTCCACTATGCAGTATGGGCACGTTCATGCTTAGATTATCATTAGTAAGATCATCTACAAATGGATCTGTGTATAACGTATGTTAGATAATTAAGCGAAGTAAACATAAAGCTTAACAAAATGACTTAACGTGGAAGTATATATTGAGATTGTCCAACAACGATGTCTTGATTTAAAGGCAGTGGATCTTCAGGGAGAATACTCATCAGAGGAAAAACTTCAAGATCATCTTGAGGTTGATCCAGCGGTAATATATCTGGAAAATCTATACCTCACATAATTTAAAATAAAATCAAAACGCTAGAGAAATGAATAAGAAATAAAAGGAGTTAAGGATATTATAATTACCAGACTCCAGTAGAGGTATCTGATTAAACGATAGGGAGGTACCCTCTTCCCTTAGGAAATTCCGTTCAGCGTCTGACAAGTTTTCCATATGAGATCTGTTTTCCATGCCTCGATTGGAAATCTGAGATTATATAAGAATAAACTAGTAGTATGAAAGAATGAGACTGAAAAGATCTTAGATACAAATGATGATACATACCCGTTTATATAGCATCTTACAGCAGGAACTGAAAGGACAACTCACGTTCTTAATACCGAAATTCAAAATATCTATAGTAGATGCAATCTTTTCACCACCCTAAGTGATATTTTTTCCAAATTGGCGGCTTGACTCCGATGAGGACGGGATAACGAAAAGACATTTTTTTATATATATATCCTCTGATAACGGAAATAGTTCAAAGAATAGTTAATTCAATTATATAATAATCTAGTCATAAATAATGAATTAGAACCTACTCATCTAGCATCTGTAGAGCTCGTGGTTCACATGTATCTTATATGTTTCCTTCCATCTTACGAGTATCAACTGTAAAATGAAATCACATATCATATCTTAAACATCCTCAGCCATTTGCATAATACTTAACTCAAATGATTAAGAAATCAATAGCAAATACAAATCACAATTAAAGAATATAATATGATATCAACCCGAAACCCCGAATTCGTTGATTTTACCAAATCAACCGTTAGAATATCACGATATTTGCAACAAGTACTCAATACAACACATATTAACAATCTATTAACAACACATAAGATGAATCAAAGCATACTTTCAGATTTGGACATCTAGGGTTTGAAACCCTAATACTCAAAATCACTAACCTTGTGAATTAAGAACTCGATAATGCATTTCGGGTATTAAATCCGACCTTCCCAAACTTTTTCTACGCAAAACCCTTGATCAAAATGACAAAATTTCACATCTTTTGCTCTGAAAATCGCCTAGGGGATTTTTGGTTCGCTGCCCGAATAACTCCAATGAAGCAGGTTAGCGACATTAACCTTTAAAGTTAGCGTCGTTCACTTTTAAAATCCAACCCATACTCCGAAACCGACCCGTGTAAGTCTACTGGATACTACTGGATGTTACGGTAACTAGAACACAAACCGTTTTCATAAACACGACCCGTGTAACTCCAACAATGCCAAAACAGTTTCAATACACGACCCGGGAGGACCCGCGTAACTCCTCTTTGATATCTTTAAGGTTTAAACTCCTTCTAAATGAGTTTCTAATCCTCCTAAGTCATATAACAACATAGTAACTCTTATTAAGCCAAGTTTACTTACAAAAAAAAATATTACAGCATTACACCCCAAAACCAAAGCAATTGAAAACTGGGAAGCACCAAGCGAGGACCTGAATTTACCTAGAAACGTGAGGACCAAATCAAACAAAAATACCCACATCACTTTCCAAACTCTTGAGGATCCATTCAAAGTGCTAAATTTCGGGACGAAATTCTTTCTAACGGGTAGATAATGTGACAACTGTCAAATAAGTCAACAAAAGTCAACTCAAGGAAGCCAAAGCGTACATTAGGTCAATATGTGAAATGTAAATTTCATAATCTATACGATATATTATTTACGCTAATTCAAATTAATTATACGAGCAAACCCAGCTGAGCTAGATGTTTTTAATATAAAATATAAAAAAAATTACGTCGTGAATAGTATCCTACGTGAATAGTAAACGGTAAAATTTAAAACTCGTCCGAATATTACAAATTTTATATCACAACGTAGATAAAATTACGACGATTCCGAATATGTATTTATATTTTTACCAAACGTTATATAAAAAAGTTATGATAGAAAAACACTTAATTTAACTTGAAAGCGACGTTTAATTATTATAATATATATATATATATATATATATATATATATATATATATATATATATATATATATATATATATATATATATATATATATATATATATATATATATATATATATATGAAATTTTTAGACCATGTGACTGAAGAAACAACGTATTTCAATATTCCACCAACCGGTGGAGAAAAATGGTTTGTAATATATATATATATATATATATATATATATATATATATATATATATATATATATATATATATATATATATATATATATATATATATATATATATATATATATATATATATAAAGTGAGCCACATTTCATTATTTATTCAATTTTACGTATTTTACCTCTAAGAATTCGTATATTCATTTTGAACTCTAAAATACGTATTGTTAAGTTTATTAAAAATATTATGTCGTTTTAGAAAATGAAAAATTTACCATCAAAACCGTATCGTCGATACGAACAACCTGACGTCAAAACTTAATATTATTGATATTAGTTTTATATTTAATATTTTCTTTTTCTTTAAAATGAAATTGTATTTACATTTAAACCCTATATTTTCATTAAACACACAATTAATACCATTACGTTAATTCGTTAAAGACTTTTAGTTAAAAAGTTGATATTATTAAACTACGATTTTTGTAGATTATATTTTTATAAACAAAAATCATTTATTTTATATAAAAACTATTAAATCTATTTAAAGAGTATTTTAAGGGTATGTTTTGTCATAAATAAATTTTAAAAGCTATAATTGTCAAATATCCGTATCTTGAGGGCCGCTATACGAAAATAAACCTACTATAAATAGAGGCTCAAATCCTCTCATTTTCTCACAACTCATATCTCGATCTCTATATCACTAGATAGTATTGTTAGAAGATTCTTCGATATATATAGATATATATACGAAGAATGAGCGTTAGAAATAGATATTTCAGTTATAAATATAGTGAGTTCGAGTTATAAGCACGAAGAGTCGGGCGATCTAACAACAATTGGCGATAAGGTCCTAGTCGACATTGAGGTGGGTTCATACCCCTTCTTTTTATCTTTATTCAAGTTTTTAAGGGGAAGAATACAAGTTATACTATAAAAATAGCTATTTATACTCATTTGTAACAATAGTAAACAAAATGTGAATTTTGTAAACATCATTATGACAACAATTCAATTATAGTTCCAAAATATAATATTGAATGATCTACTTACGAGAGCGGTGTCTAGGCCGATCATTTGGGCTAGGTTGTTGGATTTCCGAAAGGCTTATACGCTGAAACGGTCCTGCCTCCCCATTTGATCTTCTACCTGGCCGTTCTTTATTTGATAGTCATGAAATATTATATTTGAATTAATAAATAGTATAACCAAGTTATTACACCACTATTATGGAAAATATCTTAAAAGATGTTGTTTATAACCATTTAAATAAGTTATTTCACATATATTCGTAAATATATGCTTTTCACGACAAGAATACTAAAAATAAACTATTCTAGGAATAGTTTGTGGTTACAAATGTTACTATAACCGTTAGAACAAGATAATTAATTATATACAAATATATAATTATTATACATTACTATATTATCATGGGAAAAATGATAATGGGCAAATACAAGGGTTTTTCATATACAAACTTTACGTAAATAAGTTGATTGATACATACATTTTTGTGAGACGGGTCTTCACAGTGCTTATTTAAGTACATACTATAAGTCCTGAAATTTATAACCAGAGTCTCGGTAAGAGAACGTGATAATTGTGTATAGATCTATACGGGATTGACAACCCCGCACCTGAGCTGCTAGCTACAGCTAGACCGACGGGTCTGAGGTGACAAATATCATAACCGTCCGACGCCTGAAGAACGTCGAAGCAGGCCTACATGGTCACAGTATGGTTATCGGGCGTCTCGCATGGGAAATCAACTTTATAAATTGTTTACGTGGAAATATACATTTTCAATGGCTTTATACTACAAACTATGCTATACATTTTAGTCCTTGGGTTTTAAGGACTTGGATACATTCATAAGAAAATATTGGATTTTCTTGGATTACAATACTACATTTTACAAGGAAAGAGATTCCTCATACAAGTTTTATGGTATTAAAACTACATTTTAACAAGTTACAAACATAAGTATGGTTTTACTTATACACACTGGTTCTATGGAAATTAAAACTACGTTTTACCAAAGATATAAATATAAGTACGGTTTACTTATACATACGAGTTTTGTGGAATTGAATCTACGATTCGTCTACAAGTAAACATCTATTTACACGATTTTATACAAGAATAAAACTACGTAATACTATTTTCAAGTATACAAATACCTATACATTTTCGGTCTTTGGGTTTTAAGACTACTACTCATTTATAAGAAAATATTGGATTTTCTGGTTTCAAACACTATCTTTCTACAAGGAAAAAGGATTATGGATTTTCTCATACAAAAATCTTATGAACTCACCAACGTAATGTTGACACTCTTTCAAACTACTTGTATTCTCATGAAATTGATAGGGTAACTACAACCTTTGACGATGGGTCGCTATGGCGTCATACTATGTATATGTATTTTGATATCATATTGTAATTGTATTCAAAACATACAATCTTTTGAACTATTGTAACATTTACAATTATGTATTTGATGGATGTGTTTGCTTTGATCACTATTGTACAAACGTTGTTGTGATACTGTTCATGAAGTCATCCACTCTCAGACGTTTCCGCCATCGTGGTTTGGGGGTGTGACAATTACAATCATTCAAACAGATGGTCCCAAAGTTGTCTTTTTGTTTTCAACATTGGACGGAATATGACTTAACTTTAAACTGCCAGAACTTTTTCATTATTGGTCTAATTGGCTTGATTTTTTCCAACATCGAGTTCGTTATTTAAACTTATTTTATACTATTTAAATTCATTTTTGGGTTATATATTCATCGAGTTACAATTCTTCGAACAGAGGGTATAAAAGTTGTCTTTTTGTTATACAACTTGAAGCCGCTACAACTTATTTGCTATTGGTTTGATTCACGTGATTTTTTTTTCCAGAATTGAGTTCACAATTTAATTTAATTTTAGGCTATTTAACTGTCTTTTTTGATATATAGTCACGGAGTTACGACCTTTCAAACAGAAGGTATCAAAGCTGTCTTTTTTTAGTTAATAACTTGTTGGTAGACTTAGTGACTTAATGTTATTTTTGAAAAATAAAAATGATACTGTTTTTATTTGTTTTAACTTGTTCTACACCTAAACCCGATTTTTTCGGTCTAACCCGATTTTGATAATAGGTATAATTGGCCCGTACCCGGAACCGGTTTCACACATCTGATCCGCTTTTCGATCTTGATAATCATTTAGGGATGGGCATTTGACCCGAAGAACCGGATCGGACCCGTAACTGAATAGGAGTTAGAACCGTGTATGTTCGGTTTCAGTTCCCAATTTCCCACTAAATCGGTGCTTGGTTTGGTTCGAGTTGGATCCCGAACCAAACACATCCCTTAATAGCACACTTCTTTGTATAACTTAACCGGACCGGTAGGAACCATAATCGGGTTATTCAGTTTGATTTTCGGTTCTTTGTTTCATATGAAATCGGTTATCGGTTCTTCGGTCCAGGTCCGAAGCCCTGTTCATCTCTAGTCCCTTTATAACCCTCCAAAAATGACACGATGAAAAATAGCCCATTTTTACTTTCATTCCCTTCTATCCCATTATCTTTCCCCTCTTAAAAAAACTTGAAAATATATTTCAGAGCTGCCATCTGTTAAATATATTTCAAAACTGATTTCTTCCAAATACTTCCATTCCATCTGTTAAATATATTTCAAAGCTGGTTTCTTTGGAATACTTCAATTTCATGAACTCAAGAACACGATATAAAGTCTCAAAACATTATATATATATATATATATATATATATATATATATATATATATATATATATATATATATATATATAATTTCCGTGTTTTTGAACATCCGGTGTAACGTTTTTTTTGGTTCGTTCTTGGGGTATTTTTCTTATGCCTTTTTATTCTTTTATTTAGTATGTAGTTTGTATGTGCTTTCTTGCGCTTATGTTTTATTTTTCGTTTTCCTTTTTCTCTTGACTTCAGTTTTGGTTTATTGTTTCTAAGTTTAGAAGCCATCACACCTTCAATTGCGTTATCGGTGGCCTGTGGGAGCTTGCATGCGATGGATTTTCGTTTTTTTTAAACAGTTCGTCGTCTTTCGTTTCGTTGACAGACGAATAACATGGTCTTTTCATAGTTGATAGTTGTGAAGTTATGGTTTTTTGGTTCTATTTCGTTGTGTATTTCTGTTGTGATGTTTGCATGGTTAACATATGGTTTTAGATGTTGCGTATCACCAGTTTGATTTAATGTCTGTGTTTAAAAAAGCCACGTTTACTTATGTGGTCAATTTTAAATGAGTGTTATGTCTTTTTGTTGTGAAGTATTAGGTATCTCTTGTCTTTTTGAGTACAATAAATGATATTCTGTTGTCATAAATGACATGTCTTTTGTATTTTTTTGACAGTAATTCCTGCTTATAACCGGTCTTCTCCTTCAGGTTTGTTGTTTTCTTCTTTCTCTTTTATGTTTTGTGTTTTATTTATTTATTTGGTTGTTTCTTTTGTTCTTTTCTGTTTTTTTAGTTCTATTACTCAGGTGTCTGTGTTTCTTTTGGTATTTTTATGGGTCATTTTTGTCATGTTTCCTCCACGGTTTGTTGCTGAGGCTGCTGAATGTTCCACATCGTCTGTTTGTCATACGGGTTCGGTTCGTCATACTGATTAGGATGGTACTATTGGAATGCCTGTTTATTTCGATTGTAGAGACCCTGTTCATATGTGTGGTCATTGTCACGCTTTGTTTTGGTATGATGAACGGGTTCATAGGTTGTCGTGTCGGGGACGGATTGTTTATTCTCAGTGTTGTAGGAATGGGTCTGTTGTGTTACCATTCCCTTTGAAACTTCGGGAGAACATTATGTCTTTGTATCAGGAGCAACATTTCTTTGATAACATCAGGGCTTATAATGCAATGTTCTCTATGACATCATTTGGTGCTAGGATAGACAATATGGTTAATACAGGACGTGGCCCATATACATTTAAAGTGTCAGGTCAGGTTTCACATTGGATCGGTTCTCTATGTCGTGAAACATCCGAAAAGGCCACGTTTTTTGCAATTATATATTTACGATACGGATAATGAGATTCGTAATCGGTTAGCATTTTATAGTGCTGATGATAACAATACTTGCCTAAGAGCTGATATTGTTCAGATAATTAGTGACACATTGGCTTTGCACAACGAATATGTGAGGACTTTCCAAAACGCATCAGAAGTGGCTGCTCATAACAACTTGCCTGAATATTCTGTAAGACTTTACAGCAAATCGTTTGATAAGCGTTATGGTCCTCCTGCTCCTGGTACATTGGGTACATTGGGTGGCATTGTTGTTGCTGATGATCCAAATGCTTCTGATTATGATGTTATCATTCGTTCGAGGTCTTCTGTTCCCCAGCGCATTAGCAACTTACACCGGTCGTATATGCCTCTTCAGTATCCATTGTTGTTTCCGTATGGTGAGGATGGTTGGTCTCCTTCTCTTAGATTAGAGGGTAATGGTCGTGATGGATGTAGGGTTCTTACTGTAAACATGTTTTATAGTTTTTTGATTCATGACCGTTTTGATGTGTATGCTTTGTTGTTACATGCTGGTAAGTTGTTTCAACAATTTTTCGTGGATGCGTATTTGTGTATTGAACATAATAGGTTGGTGTATGTGCGTGCTCATCAGAATCAGTTAAGGTCTGAATACGTTTGAGGTATTTACGATGCCATTTCTAAGGGTGATTCAGAGGGTAAATCTATCGGTAAGCGTATTTTCTTGCCTGCGACTTTTGTTGGTAGTCCGCGCTATATGTACAAGCATTATCAAGATGCGTTGGCAATATGTAGAGTCTCTGGTAATCCCCAATATTTTATCACTTTTACATGTAACGCACGTTAGCCTGAGATTACCAGATTTATGGAATCAAATGGTATGGGACAATCCCAAAACAGACCAGATATTATAGCCCGTATTTTCCAGATCAAGGTGACACAATTTATCAAGTTTCTAAAGGAAGACAAGACGTTTGGTGAAGTGGTGGCTTGTGAGTTATCTATTTGAAAGTTTTATTGTTTATTTTTGTTTTTGAAATGTAACTTCTTTTTATTAAGTGGGTTTTTAATTTATGCAGATTTATATACAATTGAATTTCAAAAAAGAGGCTTACCACATTGTCATACGTTGATATGGGTCGATGCTGCTTCAACGATTAAAACAGTTGCTGATGTAGATAAGTACATTACTGCTGAGCTTCCTGATCCGGAAAAAGAAAGTGTTTTGTATTCTACATTTACCACTTGTATGTTGCATGGTCCTTGTGGGTTGGCAAACACTTCAGCTGCATGTATGCGTAATGGGGAATGTAAAAAACGATTTCCTAAGCCGTTTTCTAAAGCAACTTTCTTTGATAAAGATGGATACGCTCATTATAGAAGAAGGGATGGTGCTTTTTACCGTTTGGGAAATGGTATTAGGATTCATAATGGTTTTGTGGTTCCGTATAACAAAAGATTATGTTGTCGCTTCAATTCTCATATTAACGTGGAGTATTGTGGTTGGAATATGCTTATTAAATATCTTTTTAAGTATATTTAAAAAGGTGTTGATCGTGTTAGTTTTATGCTTCATAGTGTTGAGGCTTCTAAAGATGATGGTGTTGCATGTGTTTCAGAACCTCTAAATGAGATTCAAAATTTTGTTGATGGTAGATTTATTTGTTCACATGAGGCTGCTTTGCGCATCTTGAACTTCTCAATACATGAGCGTCAGCCTGCGGTTCAGGTTCTGTCGGTTCACTTGGAAGCCATGGAAACTGTCACGTTTCAGGATAACACTCAACTCGATACTATCATTAAGCAGCCAACATTTGGAAATACAACATTAAATAGGTGGTTAGTAAGCAACAGGTGGGATGTTGACGGGCGGAATTTAAAATATTCGGATTATACAAAGTTATATCGGTGGGACAGGTAAAAAAAGAATGGATTTATCGTACTAGAACCTCAATTCCAGCTGTTGGTCGTCTTGTGTATGTCCATCCTACATCAGGGGAGCTTTTTATTTAAGAATGCTTCTATGTCATCAAAAAGGATGCCGATCATTTTCAGATATTAGAACAGTCAATGGAATTACATGTGCATCTTATCGTTTGGCATGTGAAGCGTTGGGTCTTATTGGTGATGATCGGGAATGGATGTCGGCGTTTATGGATGCATCTGATTGGGCATCAGCATCAGAGTTACGGTCTCTTTTTTGTCATTTATTACTTTTTTGTGAGGTAAGTAATCCAGTTGTTTTGTGGGAAAAGCATGGGAGAAAATGGGTGATGATATTCTTAGGACCAGCAATACAATCTTCTGTAATTACTGATGAAGTTTTAAAAGAGTACATTTTAGTTGAATTACAGAAGTTATTGAATGGAGCGACTCCCTCTAAGTCTTTGGCAGATTTTTATTTACCAATGCCTTCTGAAAGAATGTTTGATGTGTTAAGAAACTGATTGTTGTTGGAAGAAACTGCATTTGATGTCATTCTACTCCGGCAAGAACATGCTAAGATGGTAGATATGTTAAACCCAGATCAATTAGAGATATGCAACAGAATACAGAGCGATGAAGCAGCAAACAAACAGATGTTGTTATTCGTGTATGGACACGGTGGTACGGGGAAAACTTTTCTCTGGTCAACGATTCTTGCTTACTTCAGATCAGTTAAGAAAATCGTCCTTGCTGTTGCTGCATCAGGGGTTGCATCCCTTCTTTTACCCAATGGTAGGACTGCACACTCACGGTTGAACATCCCGATTGATATCACAGATACGTCAACATGCAATATAAAAAAGAAAACACAACTATCAGAACTTCTAGGGGAAACATCTATGATTATTTGGGATGAAGCAACGATGTCTGATCATAGGTGTTTTGAATGTGTTGATCGTACTTTTAAAGACATACTTGGAGACAAGGATGCTCCTTTTGGTGGGATGTCAATGTTACTTGTTGGTGATTTTAGACAAACATTACCAGTGAAGCGAAAGAAAGCAAACTGTGATATTTTGGCTTCGACGCTACCGAATTCCTATCTTTGGTCACACTTTAGTTTATATAAGCTGTCACATAATGTGCGACTTTTTGCTGGTTTGCATTCGTCTTCGATGTCACTTGATCACTCACGCTTTGCAAAATGGCTTTTGGATATAGGAAATGGTATAATTGGAACAGCAGATCCAAACAACCCTGATTCAACATCCATTGTTGAGATTCCTGAACAATTTCTGATTTTAGAAAAACATGAACCGTTGCAACGACTTGTAAATTTTGTTTATAGCCCAGAGGTATTAGCTAAATGTTCGTCCGAATTTCTTTATAACAGAGCGATAGTGTGTCCAAAAAACGATACAACACACGAAATTAACAATACAATTCTTAAGATGGCTCCGGGTGGAATTGTCACTTATTATAGTACAGATAGCATAACTGTACAGACACGTCAAATGTCAGAGCTTGAAATATTGTATCCAATTGAATATTTTAAACAGTCTTGAGTTTCCAGGTTTCCCACCACATAATTTGCTTTTGAAAGAGAATGCCTCGATTCTATTACTGAGAAATATGAGTAAAAAAGATAGGCTATGCAATGGAACAAGGCTTATAATTACCAAACTGTTACCTTCTTTGATAGAAGCTATCATTATGACTGGCATTGCAATTGGGAAACGTGTATATATACCAAGAATTAAATTGATTCATAAGGACCCTGAGCTTCCATTTACCTTCATTAGGAAACAATTTCCCTGCAAATTGTGCTATGCTATGACCATAAACAAGAGCCAAGGCCAATCATTGCACAAAATTGGGGTGTATTTACCTACACCTGTTTTCAGCCATGGTCAACTGTATGTGGCCTTATCAAGAGCCACTTCCCCTGATTCTATCAGGGTTTTGATTCTTGATGAACATGAACAGCCCTGCAACTATACAAAAAATATTGTTTTCAAAGAGTTCCTTGCATATGTAGACAATTTAGGAAGATAGTGAAGAAACACTGGACGGATTATGTACATAAGTAATGAATCAAATAGAAACAGAAAACATATTTATATATATAATTTTTTATACTATATACATAACAATGTAATATATTTTTCTCAGCTGTAGATGACGAGGATATCGGAACTAAAACATGGGTGTAATGGATCAGCACTAGAGATTCGCATTATTCAGAAATGGATACCTTATTACAGAAAGTTTGAAACTTGGTATCTTGCTGTTGACAAAAATGTACTTACCCTTTTTGCTTATATTTACTTTATATGAAACTTTCTATAATTTTTATTAACATTTCAATGTTGCTATGTTACTGTAAATCAGAATACAGTTGATTTGCTAAGTTATATTTACTAGGTAAAACAATTTTCATGGTTTTATGGTTTGACTTACGAACGTGTTTTTTATAGGGTGATTCAGTTGGAATTCCTGGACAAAATGATGGACAAAAGTTTTTAGAATCAATCTTCCATGTGAACAAATGTTATGAGATTGAAAAATATTCTTGCTCTGACACACCACGGCATCAAAGAATGGTAAAAATTTCAATAAACTTGAATCTTGGCCGAGCTTCAAAAATTACTGCACTTGAAGATATTGAATATATCCCAAGATTTTCGTTTGATTTAGTTTCCATCGAAAACCTGAAGGATTTTATTGATAAACCTGAATATTATCCAAGTGAATATCAATATCTTTCAACTTATCACTTACATAAAAACATTCCCTCATTCATTTTATATTGTACGTGTATTTTTTACAGATATTATTGGAAAGTTTAAAAAGAAAACACCATACATGAAAAAGGATGGTGATCCGTTGTTATATATGAGGATAGTTGATGCAGTGTAAGATATAATAAAGAAAACATACATAAATCATATAACACGTTAAATGATAAAAACATTCTTTTTTCTTAATTTTTCTCAGGGGACAGGAAGTTTTTGCAACATTATGGAAGGAATGTATAGAGAATGAGGAGAAATTTAACCAACGTCTCATGACAACCATAACAGTTGGAACACCCATAGCAATAACAAACGTAAAACCAACATTGTATGGAGGTCATTAACTCTGTCCCTTGCTTTGAAATACTTCTTTCTTTGAATGTATTAATTGTCTTTTCAGTTTGGCTAATTGAATATTTTTTTATTGAATTCTAGGTCGTTTGAGACTTTCTTCAACAGACGCAACACACGTTATTTCAAATCCTCAACTTATTGAAAAATTCTCCTCAATGGAAGATAAAGCGCTATCAAACAAATCTATTACTCCTACAGCAACGTTTCCCTCTATGACAATTGAAGATTTGTTAATGAAATCGCACTCCTACCTCCTTGTAAGGGAAAAAAATTCGCAGACAATTTTCCCCTAAAAGCGTTTTAAATATTTGCATGACATTTGTACAGGGTAAAACCATATGTGTAGAGGCCAGAATCGTTGATTTTGATAGTGAGGATAGTTGGTTCGTCTCCGTATGTGACAAATGCAGGCTCTGGATACCTACACAAGGGAATGCTTGGTTTTGTACTTCCCATGGAGTTGTTCAAAAGCCCATATTTTTGTAAGTCTTTACCTTTCGAGCTCTATGTCATCTCATTTAATAATAGTTGTAATAATTTGAAATATATTGATTATAGTTTCAGTCTACATGTTGTGTTGGACGACGGAACAAAAACTGTTAAAGTGATGGCTACAGATGCTTTTATGAAGAAGCTGACCACAAATACATGCGAAAAATTTGTTTTACAAGATGGGTACGATGATCGAAAAGTCATTCCCCCTGATTTTGAAGAACACAAAACCAGTATTTTCAAATTCTCTCTCGAAATAACCAAAAGATCCACCGCAAATAACATAAATTTCGTTATCGTCGATTTTATTGATCATTTAGCAAATGTTGATCAAAGGAGCTCCCACATAACATCTGGAAAGGATTCGGCAGCAATGACGTCCCCTATGACGACACCAACAATAAGCCCACCACCAACGACACCAAATACTGATATTATTGAAAAAAATGTCCAATCAAACCCCAAAACTCATGCTCCACCTCAATCTTCAGTAGCTAAACGTTTGGAGTTTCACGATAAAGGTACGTAAATATAAAGAAACTTTCTTGTGGGAATAACGTAACAATCTAAACGCTTTTCTTACAAATGACATTGAGATAATCAATCCCACCAAACGCAGACGTTACAAAGACTAACGGAAAGTATGCTCACAAGTTTTGTCACGTGTAGCCGAAAATGGTCCTATCTTTTGTAGATGTAAAAGAAGACCTCAGGAACATCAACCAATGCGTCAAAAACTACATCTTCTGTTAATGTAAAAATGATGTTTGCCTATTATGATTAGTTAACGAAATTAAAACAGTTAGAAAACACACTGTTTCAATGCTTAACTAGAAGGAAGCATATGTTTTGTAAATCTTACGGATATTAGCATTACTATATTAATATTTATGAAGCGTTTTGAAAAATTGTACACAAATTTTTTTTTATCAGATAACTCTGAACTTCTATATAGAATCCGTTAATTATGTTAACGGGGAATTCCTCATTGGAACAACTTTATTAGATATTCTTTTACCTCTTTATCAAAAAAGATACATATGAGGACACGTTCCATTTGATAAACAATGTGTCCTCCACGTATGGGTCTTATTTTATAAATTTTCTTTTAATTTTCAGCTTAAAAAAACAAATCTTCATATATTGAAACACTATATAACTGCATACGTTTTACAATTGTACGAAACTTATAATTAAAGGGTAGTGCTATAGATACCCCCCATTTCTTACTATACCCATTACTATACCCCCCTGATTTGACATAGTGATTTGTTTTATCCTAATTTCGTCTTTTATTGTCTTTTTCTTTATTATTATTATTATTATTATTATTATTATTATTATTATTATTAACATTATTATTATTATTAAATTAAATTTATTATTATTATTAACAAATCTTCATATATTGAAACACTATATAACTGCATACGTTTTAAATTTACGTTATATATATATATATATATATATATATATATATATATATATATATATATATATATATATATATATATATATATATATATATATATATATATATCGCATTGTACAACAATTTTATATATGTGTCTATATATATATATATATATATATATATATATATATATATATATATATATATATATATATATATATATATATATATATATATATATATATATATATATATCGCATTGTACAACAATTTTATATATGTGTCTAAATTAATTTGATACAACGACTAAATCGTATAACAAGTTTTCAAACTGACCAGGTATGTATTTTTGCTAGATATTTTTTCAAACCGAATCGTATGACAAGTTTTCAAACTGTATATTTGTGTTATTTTTTATAGATATTTTTGCTATATGACTAAAAATGGACACCTGTGGTTAAGTAAATCTAAAATAGAAATTTATTAACAAAACTTTTATGCAGTTGATGATATATTAAGAGGTTAGGATAAATAAGGAAAACAAATATTTTCTATATATATCATGTAATCGTGAAAAATCGTAACATGAATAACGATAGTAGAAAATAATATAACAGATGAAAAAGTAAATAAAAGGAGGATTGAAAAATGCAAAATCCTAAAAACAGAAGTTATAAGAAAATTGGGTCACTGACTCATCAGTTGTTTCAATGACTTTGTCCATCTCCGGTGACGTCGTCCGTTGAATCTCTGTCTTTTTTTGTAAAGATCAGTTCATTTCTACTGATCACTTTTGTTTTCCTTCTTTATTTGGCTCCCTATCATATTCATCTCTATAATATAGTCAAAGAACGATTTTGTGTAGAGATCAGTTCATCTCTACTAACCACTCTTGCTTTCCTTCTTTATTTGGCTCCCTATCACATTCATCTTTATAATATAGTCAAAGAATGATTTTGTGTAGAGATCAGTTCATCTCTACCGACCACTCTTGCTTTTCTTTTTTATTTGGCTCCCTATCACATGCACGCACTATGTAGTCACAAATACACATATGCTTTTGCGTCCCTTGGATTTGCATAACTTTGGAGAATCATTAAAGTTGAGACAAAATCATTATATGCCTTTTGAAAATAGTGTTCTTATTTATTATTGTCAAAGAATTATCAAACTATGGTATCATTATATGCCTTTTGAATATATATATATATATATATATATATATATATATATATATATATATATATATATAAAAACTAATATTTACATGGTTTATGTTTATATTTATTATTGTTGTTGAAGTATAATTATAATTCTTGTTAAAGTAATAATGTCGTAATTATATAAATGTTCAATTTTGTATTCGTTAGGTGTTTAGCAGTCGTGAAAATTTAGTGGATTGGGTGCAAAATGTGGCACGGTCTCTCGGGTATGTGATTGTTACTAAAAAAAACAAAGACAAAACCAAGTGGCTATGTGTCGAAAGTTGTTTTGATGTGTGATCGAGGTGGTGTGTTTAAAGGCCAGGAGACGTCCACCAGAAATACGGGGACAAGAAAAATAAATTGTCCATTCAAATTACAAGCTTGTTACTATAAGTTGGATGATGTTTGGAGGTTAAAAGTAAAAAATGATCAGCATAATCATGATCCTGTAACGTTTTTGGAGGGTCACCCATTTGCAAGGCGGTTAACACAAAATGAATCAAAAATGGTTGCAGAAACGAGAATAAAAAATGTCCCCCATGAAATATCCTATCGGCGTTGAAGAGTCATAATAAGAAAAACGTATCTACAATAAAGACAATTTACAATGAGGGTAACAAAGTTCGAATGGCTGAGCGTGAAGGTCGAAGTCAAATGCAGGTTGTATTCAGATTTTTGCATTCAAAAGGATATTTTTATGAGTATCGTACAAATGATACGACCAATGCGTCGGAAGATCTTTTTTTTGTTCACCCAACATCATTGGAGATATGGCGTGCATTTCCACAGGTTATGATGATGGATGCCACCTACAAGACTAACAAGTATGAATTTTTTTTATTCATTAGTTGTGGTTACAATATTTTTACTAATTGCTATTCTTCTATTAATAGGTACAAAATGCCTTTTTTGGAGATTGTTGGTGTTACTTCAACAAACACGACATTTTCCATTGGTTTTAGGTTCATGGATCAAGAAAAGGAATCTAATTACACTTGGGCTTTAAGTTGTCTGAAGACCATACTCGACATAGATGACAGCCCATGTGTGATTGTTACTGACAGAGAGTTAGCATTGATGAGTGCATGTACAAAAGTATTCCCGTCAGCCATTCAGATACTTTGTAGATGGCATATATCTCAAAGTATATTAGCTCATTGCAGACAAAGTTATAAGACAATTGGAGAGTGGACATCCTTTACACGAGATTGGGATACTTTAGTTAATTCATCAACATGGGCAACATATTTGAGCAACTATGCACAACTTGAATCAAGAGCGACATATCATCAAGGTATTTTTTGTTTAAAATATTAATTTATATAATAATATGCTAACCATTTACTTGTTTAATCAGGTGTTATCGAATATCTCAATCGTGTCTGTTTGGAAAAATACAAGGAGAAGTTTGTATCATTTTAGATTAACCAATGTTTAAACTTTCACAACCACACGAACAATAGAGTTGAAAGTCAACATGCAAAGTTGAAAAAATTATTGAATACACAACATGCCGACTTATATAATTTTTTTACCTGTATTGAAAAGGTAGTGGCATCGCAACATACAGCAATAAAAGATCATTTAGAAACAAGCCAAACTAAGTTAATACGTCGATACAATATAGCACCGATGAAAGGTTTGTGTGGAAAAGTTTCACACCATGCGTTAGAAAAAATTAGACAAGAGTTGGATCTGCCTGATGTACGACAATTAACTGAGGACGAATGTGGTTGTGAATTGCGTCGTAGTTGTGGGTTACCTTGTGCGCATGAAATTGCTATTTACTTGGCTGCGCACCAACCGATACAACTAGCGTCTATTGACAAATTTTGGAAAAAGCTCGATTTAGTTAATGTTGTGGTTACCAATGAAGATGTTGATTTTAGTTTGGAAGAGGGCATGGAATTTTTCAAAGAAAGCTACGTAAAACAATCAGATGAAGGGAAACGAAGTTATATGAGAAAAATGTGGAACATATTTTTGCCATCAACAACAACGGTTGCTGATCCAGATGTTCACAAAAATACCCGTGGACGTCCACGGTTGAGCAAGCAAAAGTCAAAAAATGTAGCCCACAACACCCCACCCCTACCAACACACACACACCTACCAACACCCAACCCCCACCAACTCAGTATCCTCGTAGACGTAGTTTTTCTACGTATACATCAGATAATATGGATGCTAATTGGCATGACATAAATCGGGAACCAGAGAGGCATAGCACGTATTCATTTCGAGAACCTCCGATGTCCAACTCATTCTTCAACCAAGATCTACCAACGTATACATCAGATAATATGGATACTAATTGGCATGACATAAATGAAGAATCAGAGATGCATAACACGTATTCATTTCGAGAACCTCCGATGTCCTACTCATTCTTCAACCAATATCTACCAACGTATACATCGGATAATATGGATACTAATTGGCATGCATAAATGAAGAATCAGAGATGCCTAACACGTATTCATTTCGAGAACATCTGATGTCCAACTCATTCTTCAACCAAAAACCACCAATTTATACTTCAAACCCACTTATGAAAGAAATTCCAAACGAATTTCATCCATACGTCGGGCATATTACAAACGTGGATGGAGATGGAAATTGTGGATTTCGGGCTATATCAGTTTCTCTTAGTGGTAATGAATATTCTTGGGAACAAATTAGGTATGAGCTACGCAACGAGTTAATAACACACCATCAAGAGTATGCCATGATTTACGATGATCTTTTAAACTGCATAAGTCACTCGTTGAGTTTCTCTGGATCGGGTTTTGCAGGACGTGAATATTGGTTGCAAATGCCCGACACTGCTATTCTCATCGCTAATAGATATCGTGTTATCGTTATTTTCCTAAGCAATAGTGGTTCTTCAACGTGGTTCCCACTTCGGTATGGCCCGCAAGACATCCCAAATCCTGCATATGTCGTTATCGCCCACGTTTACGGTAACCATTATGTGAAGGTTGATTTACAAGGAGCATATCCAATGCCTCCTATTTTGTCCAGACTTGTGCGTGCGTACAGATCAGAACATTCTGTTGAATGGGAAACATTGTATGCTGCTCGAATAAATGCTTATGCTCGTTATCCAGATAACGCACCACGCAATTGTAATACTGGACCATTTACTATCTCTGATTAATAAGACAAACTTTGCTTTAGTGTTATTATTTATTTTGTATTTTTTTATACAATCGTTCGAATTTGACATAACCGTTTTGATATAATTTTATAAATTTATAAACGTTGTTCGTTGTGTCGTAATTAATAAAAAACTATTGTTTTATTGTTATTAAAACATAAAAATTATAAAAGGTAAATTTATTATTATTGTTTTTCTAATAATAATAATAATAATAATAATAATAAAACAAAGCAAATATTATTTGTAAAAAGAAAAAAAACAACAAAAAGAAAAAATAGTTAAAAAAAACAAAAAAAACACAATAAAAAACAAAATTTCACATAGGGATGATATAACTAGACAATAGGGGGTATGTATAGAATCACCCATAATTAAAACCTCCAAAAATAAAGCTCAAACACCATCAACTTCCCTTTAGTATCAAACAGAAGCACTATGAATTTCTCTTCTTCTCCAATTACAAATGAAGACCACAACATTACCCAATTCATAGCACATCAAAAAAAAAAGGAGCTTGATAGCTTATATGAACAACAAGGCATTGTAATGCATGTCGTAAACGCCTGTATACACATGTATACACAGAACCACGACGTTGTTAAAGAAATTATTCAAAGTTTAGAAGAAAGTGTGGACCCAATTACTGTTGGAGCAGCAATAAGGAATGCAGGAGAAGTAGCCAACAACCTCACAACACTAATCGTTGAATCCATTCAGTCCATCACGTCACTTCAAGAGAATATTAAAGAAATTGTAGAGACTATAGACCGTAGATGAAAGCTTTAATAAGTTTTTAAAGACTCTTCGCAAGCTTGTAAAAAATCCCAAAGAATTTGTATTTGTTTTCTGCTGTTTTTTATATGTATCTAATGACTTTCTAGGTGTGTAAAACATAACGTTTTCAAATTGTTAGGGACTTCGAAAAAAATCACTTACACAAACCAAACGTCTTCTTTGTTATATATAACCACATCTTGAGAACTTTTCGGAATGTACAAACGTTAGTATCATTCAACACATTAATAAACAACTAAACTCCTCATCTATTAGAAACTGAAATAATTTTTTTTTACTTTAACAATAAAACCGTATTACATTAATAATTCCTTACATATCTTAAAACGTATACAAAAGTCATCATAGCTTTCCTTTAGGAAAATTTTCCCTTACTAAAATAGTAGATTTATCATAGTTAACTCTTATAATATGTTACTTACAACATTTTTATACGAATGACATATTAAACGGATCAAAATTTATATATTCAAATGACTGAAGAAAATCCTCTAAAATATAAGCAACCAGAAAAAGAAATCCAGCATTTACTACACCCATTGATCATAATGCAGGCCATTTAATAACTCCTAATCATGATTTTTAGCCATCCACACTTCTTCTCATGGAACTGTCACTATATATATTTAAAATAGAACTAGACCACACTAATCTAAGAAACATTAATACGAAAAAGATTTATTCCATTAAAATCTAAACTTTTCTTCAAAAACAATAATTACAAAATATCCACTCGCATACTCTTCTAATCAAAACAAATTCTGCTTCGACGGACTTTTTATAAAATAAAAAACAACACCTTATGTCGCTAAATTACATCGTTACAAAAAAATTTAAGACGCATAACATTATATTCATTAACATCTTAGCTTCTTTTCAAATACGATAACTATAAAACATCCATTTTCATACTCTTTCGATAAAAACAAACTTTCCTTTAACCACCTGCTTAATAAATAAAAATAAAAAATAAAAGCTAACCTCACCACCAGATTCGCTACACCAACAAATGAAAAAAAAACCAGCACAATATGCAAGAGAAAAATAAAAAAAAGGATTTAAACGCCCCTACCTCATGACGATGAGAAGACAGAGGATTTAATACGAAAAAGATTTATTCCATTAAAATCTAAAATTTTCTTCAAAAACAATGATTACAAAATATCCACTCGCATACTTTTCTAATCAAAACAAATTCTGCTTCAACGGACTTTTTATCAAATAAAAAACAACACCTTATGTCGCTAAATTACATCCTTATAAAATTTTTTAAAACGCATAACATTATCTTCATTAATGTCTTAGCTTCTTTTCAAAAACGATAACTATAAAATATCCACTTTCATACTCATTCGATAAAAACAAACTTCCTAGATTAGCTACACAAACAAATAAAAAAAACCAACACAATATGCAAGACAAAAAAAAGGATTTAAACGCCCCTACCAGGCCTACCTCCTGACGATGAGAAGACAGAGGATTTAATACATAATCAGCAGGCGCTATCTAGACGTCGTTTCACTTTCCGGCCATTTATGATATTACCAATTAATAATTGCAGATCGTGGATGCAAAACCCCATTTCATACACGCAAAGATCTCTATATAAAGCCAAATAGCCAATCATCCATCTAAAAAAACTCGCAACCCTTTCACTAAACACAAACACACCAGTCTTTCAACTACTACGATGAGGTCCAATGACTTGCAATACATGCTCTGTACCCTCATAAAAAGTTCTGAAAACAACCGGAAAGCCATCCAAAACCTGCAACAAACACTTGAAGCGGACTGCCTCCTGAAAAACGAAACGTTTGGTGATTTAGACACAAAGCCACGGTTTATGAACTTTGTTAAAGGGAACTCAGCCATGCACGACACCAATACCAATGCATCAAAAACAATGGCCCACTTGTATGACATTCAGCAGATTCTGAATGATGAAATCGCTTCCTACAAAAAGAAACTCAAGGAGGTTGAAGAGGAGCCCGACCTGGAAACTTACGGATGAAGAAGGAAAGAGCAGCCACCGGGGAAATTGCTGCTGTTTGAGAATATTTTGATACGTTTACGTCTGTAATATATTATCTTTTAATGTATGTCGTCGTCGTCCTGTAAGACTAGTTGTAACTTCTCCATGATACATACGTAACCATTTTCCCCATCTATGAACACCGTTACATGTTAGCTTACTTATACATCTTTAAAATAAACGTAAACATAATAACAAAAACTCATAAGATACCAATGTAAAGAACAAAACGCCAAAGAGAAAAAGTTCCCTCTCCCATCGACCCGTGCAAAGCACGGGTCACCCGCTAGTTATATATTATATAAAATCACATCCCAATATCATGATAAGGACAACGTCAACTCTAGGGTTTCAATTTCATTCCGCTGCCCGTTCATGGTCTTTATATCTCTCTTTTCTTGTGCGCAATTGTGTCCTGTGTTTGCGAAAAACGGAAAACCGCGAAGTGAAGTTCAACAGGCGGGAATCCCTCGGCTGAATCCACTGCAATCCCCCACTGTTTTCAAAAACCCTAATTCCACCCACTGTTTCTCTTCCTCCTGTATAAACTACATTTTCTTTATTCTCAATAATTAGTTTTTATTCATGGCGACAAGGATTACAGAGAAGGGGATTCTTGTTGAATCAAAAGATGATGGTGAAATCGACAACATGGTGATGGATGTCGATGTTGCTATTGATGGCCAGGAACGACGTCGTGTTGGTATTAATGTGGACGGTGTACCTTCGTCTTTGCCTCCTGATACCCTGCCTCCCAATCACGATAAAGCAGAAGAAATTAATATCATGTCTTCATGCTCGGTGACAACTATTAGAAAGAACGGGAACCTCGTTGAGGCCCAAGATGATTGTAAAATCAATGACTTGTTGATGGATGCTGAGGTTGCTGTTGATGTTGGCGGTGGCCCTTCGTCTTCACCTTCTCCTCACACTCTGCCTCTCAATCACAAAAAAGTAGAAGAACTTAATATCATTGCTTCATGTTCTAGTGTTGTACGTAGCACGAAGAGACTGTTGGTCGAAGAAAAAGGAAATCAGGAAACAGAAAAGGAACAATATGATTCCAATAACGTTGATGTAGGTGAAGCACACATTCAAGTTCCAAAATCTGAAGCAGAGGGGAAGGACGGTGTTCAGAATAAGAGTGATAGGAAAAGAGGCCGGGAAAGCAATAGCGGGAACACTGTTACTGATTTTAGAACTTATGAGAAGAAGAATAAACCACGTCAGAAGCTGTGTGTTTCTACAAAAGAAGTAAGGGCGATGACAATGGGTGCTGTGAAGTCAAGTGACTATGATAACAAGTCCCCAGAAGAAAGAGAAGAAGTTATGGTTGATGCTGAAACTGCTCTTGCTGCTTATCAAGAGGGAAACGGTACCAACAAAGTAATAAACAACAAAGAGGACAAAAGAGAGAATGAGAGGTCCAAAAGAAAAACCAGGAATGCTGATATTAATTATGCGATTTTCAACTATGATGATGATGTTGAAGAGGATGTAAGGACGAAGAAACACCAGCTATCTTCTTCAAAGAAACAAAAGATGAGTGAAGAGAAACAAGATTACACAAGCCAGAAGAAACACCAGCGGTTGGTTGCAAAGAAAGAAAAGATGGATGAAGATAAGAGAAAGCAGAAGAAACAACAGCTGTTGGGTACTAAGAAAGAACATATGAGTGAAGAGGAAGAAGATAAGAGACTCCAGAAAGCTTCCAGCTCAAGCAGGAAAGATGACCCAAAGCCAGATTTATATGCCAAGAATCGGGGTGTAGATGAACATGTAATATTCTGTGACTCAGGTTTCTTGACTTTCTATCTAAAGAAGTCTGTTTGATTGGTCTTGATTCTTGCACATATCTGATCAAACATTATCTTTGTTTTTTTCTATCAATTGGTAGGGAAACCAAGTTAAGATGGAGTCAAACATGTGCCACCAGTGCCAAAGGAATGACAAGGGCCGAGTTGTTCGGTGCCAGAAATGCACCACAAAACGTTACTGTGTGCCTTGCATGACAAGATGGTATGAGTTGTTTGTTCATTGTAATTGACTTATTACATATTCTTAACCCTTTAAACTTGCATCTTTGCTTTTAAACTTTCATGGGAAAATGATGCATTGTCATTTGCTTACTTTTCTATTGGTTGAGTTTGTAGCATATGCTTCCATAACCTACTAACTTGATGCTTGATTGTAGAAATTTTTTTCCTTTTAAGCTGGCAGTCAATTCCTTTTGTCTGAATTTCCATATATCTTGTTGCCTATGATCAGTTATCCATACGTATACTCTCCTATTCTATCATTGGTGCATGTATGCTTGGAACTATTTATATTGCTCTAAAACTTTAGCTCTATTTCTTAAGATATGCTCTTCTTTTACAACCTTTTATTCTTATTTCTCTTTTCTACTCTGTTCTTTAGGTACCCTAACATGACAGAGAAGATGTTTGCTGAGTGTTGTCCTGTTTGCTTAGACAACTGCAACTGTAAACGTTGTTTGCGTGATGTGCACCCTAAAGTTCGTTCCTGCAACTTTATCTTTTGTTATGGAACTTATTACTTTCATTACTCTTACCCAAAAAAGAAATGCAATACTGAATATGTTGGTGGTGTTTAGGTCAAAGAGAAGATTGATTACAAACCAAATGATGATCAGAAAGTTCGATATTCTGTTTATATTCTACATGTGCTTTTCCCATTCTTGAAGCGTCTCAATGAGCAGTTCATAAAGGAGAAAACAATAGAGTCCAAAATTCAAGGTATTTTATCATCTTTTATCTCAATGTTGTAAAAAATTCATGAATATTGATGATGACCTTCTCGTTCTTATGAAAAAGAGGTCTGGATTAATTGAGCTCATCACTTAGACCTCAGTGAAGTGCAAGAAAATCTTTTTTTCTGCTTAACTCCATAGTTTATTTAGGTTTCTCTAAAGTTATCTTCCTGGGCAGGATGTTCTTTATTGGAGGTACATTTGAAGCAGGTAAAGTGCCATACAGATGAGCGCATGTACTGGTATGTCATTTTAATGTTCGTACAAACGTTTAAAGATTTTAATTTTTAACCATGTCACATGATGTATGCAGTGACTGCTGTAAAACTTCAATTTTTGACTTGCATAGAAGCTGCCCTTCTTGTCATTATGACATTTGTCTTCAATGTTGCTGGGAATTGCGAGATGGCAACATTCCAGGAAACAAGGAAGAAATTGCCATTGAATTTAACGATCCAGGACATGATTACTTACATGGAGGAGAGGCGCGTCCTGTTGAGCCAAAAAGAAACATGGAAACAAGGAATAAGGCTCATTATGTTGAAGATTCTGCACCAAAAGAAAAGCAAACTCATGAGTGGAAGTCTTTTGATGATGGTAGAATCCCTTGTCCTCCAGAAAGCATGGGTGGTTGTGGTCATGGGATTTTAGAGTTGATGCACATAAAGCCACTTGACATGGTTTCAGACTTGTTAACAGACTCACAAAAGTTGTTAGAAACGCATAAACTTGAGGATGATATGCGGGATATGAGTGAAAAACGGTGCTCATGTTCAGATGGTGGTGACCAGCAGTTACTTAAAGCTGCTTCTCGTGAGAATTCAAATGACAATTACTTGTATTGTCCACGTGCTATAGACATTAAACCTGGAGATTTAAAGCATTTTCAGTGGCATTGGTCAAAAGGGGAGCCAGTAATTGTCAGTAATGTTCTAGAAACTACACTTGGATTGAGCTGGGAGCCCATGGTGATGTGGCGTGCTTTTCGCCAAATGAAACATACCAAACACAACAAGCTCTTGGACGTGTCTGCTCTTAATTGTTTGGATTGGTGTGAGGTGGGTTGAGTATGTGTTTTTTTTTTTCTATTTTACATTGATTATCTATATTAGTTGTGTTCTATGGTGGTTGTGGGATGTATACAGTTCATACAAGCTTGGATCATATCTTTCTTATTATGGTGTTTTGGCTGATTCTGTTTTGTAAAATTTTGTTCTTTAAGTTATTACTATTCTTGGGTATAAACAATATGCCTAATCAAATTTGCTTATGGCATGCAGGTTGATGTCAATGTTCATCAATTTTTTATTGGGTATTTGGAGGGTAAATATGACAAAGAAGGGTGGCCTCAGATCCTAAAGTTGAAAGACTGGCCTCCCTCAAATTTATTTGAAGAACGGTTACCACGTCATGGTCTCGAGTTTATCACATCCTTACCCTTTAAAGAGTATACACATCCACGTGATGGCTACCTTAATCTTGCAGTAAAGTTGCCTGAAAAATCTTTAAAGCCAGACATGGGCCCTAAAACCTATATAGCTTATGGTGTTCATCAAGAATTGGGACGTGGTGACTCTGTAACTAAACTTCATTGTGACATGTCTGATGCGGTATGCTTTTTCTTATCTGGTTAGGGTTTAGGGTTCTGTGTTGGAATTCATCTACAATCATTATAATTGAATTTGGATCTTTAGGCATCTTTACAAGAACTGTATTTTGTGGTGAGATGCAGGTGAATGTGTTGACTCATACTGCAACTGTAACCCCTAAACCCGAACACCTTAAAGAGATAGATGAACTGAAACAGCGACACAAAGCTCAGGATGATAGGGAACTTTTTGGACAACAAGTTGTTGAAAGAAACGTGTGCGATATCAATGTGGAAGAAACAAGTGACCGTGTTAACACTAAACACAAGCGAAAAAGTGGACATGAAACAGATTCTTCTCTTGTGACAACTACTGGTGGTCAATCAGATGAATATGCATTGAAGGAGAAAAGTTGTGAAGAAGCCGAGTCTGACATTGATATGAAAGATAAGCAGAAGAGAAAGGCTTCCATGAAAGATGTTAATGGAAAAAACGGAGATAAAGGATCTAAAGGGAAGGGCAGGAAAAAAACGATAATTTCTGATAGTGAAGAATATAGCAGTAATGAGGAACCAGATGGAAATAAACAAAATAAAATGAAGTGCAGAAAACAAGACAAATCTTCTGATAGGGAAAAGTTTGATAGACCATGTAGTGAAGAAGTTAACAAAATTGAGGAAAAAGAAGCTATTGAAGAAGCTGATAACGAAGATGATATTTCAGGTAGTTGTGTGGATGGAGGTGCTTTGTGGGACATATTTAGGAGGGAAGATACTCCTAAACTTGAGGAATATCTCAAAAAACATTTCAAAGAGTTTAGACATGTCTTCTGTCGTCCAGTCGAGCAGGTAATTCTTACTTTTGATAGAAATTCTTTGTATCATAAATGGTATATTGTTAAACTGTTCCATTGTATTTTCTTACTCCAGGTTATCCACCCGATTCATGACCAAACATTTTACTTAACCATGGAGCATAAAAGGAAGCTCAAAGAAGAGTTTGGTTAGTATGAATTTGCAAGAGGTGTATCGGCTTTGACTGACATAAAATCTCTGAATGTGCTCATTTTTTGGTTATAATCAGGAATTGAACCATGGACTTTTGTCCAAAAGCTTGGAGATGCTGTCTTTATACCCGCTGGTTGTGCTCATCAAGTTAGAAATCTAAAGGTTAGTAACTTACTATTTTATTCAGATTTTATTGTATACTTTGTAACTTTAAAATGCACCTGCTTAAAGATCAATATTAGTCCTTGCTTATCTTTGCCTGATGCTTCTCTAGACGTAACTATGTGGTAACTTGAGTATGGTAGATATCAAACATTTAGGTAATTTATGCTTGTAAGTGTTATTTGAGATCCTAAGGGTTCCTATAGTTGCCGTATCCATGTGGATTAGTGAACTTTTAAGTGGCAATCATTATTAGATGACAGATTCAAAGTACAGTTAGCTACTGTACTGCAATCATTATTAAATTAGTGAACTTTTAAGTGGCCATATCAATGGTTGTTAGTGGGTCTTGTGGATTTAGTTAGTGGTCAGTAAGTGATTAATGATTAGCAGTCTTGGGGTTATAATATATAGTTATATGGGAATACAGGCATGAATTTTTGTGTTTTTGAGTTGCATAAGTGTGCTTTTCTGAACATGACATCAAGCAGTCAAGTCAAGAGCTAATTTTGCCTTGTAGGAAACCCAACTTTACCAAGTCAAAGTATCCTAGTTCATCTCACCATTTCAGGTTTTAGATTTTGTCTAGTATTTAAAAACTAGTAGATCAGTTAAGATTTGTTTTTTCTTCCTAGAATAAGATGACAGTTACAAATTCTAGCTCCACTGTAATCTTAATCATCAGATTGAACAGTATATTACTTTTTTCCTCTTCATAGATTCTTCATAGTATCAAAGATTCTCTACTCTTTGAAGTCAGCTAAAAGATTGATGACTATATCAGATCGTCTCTGGTTAGTTGGATCATTGTGATCACCAAACAGCCACAGCTACAATGAGATTTTTGTAAGCAGGAAATGGAAAGAAGATTACTAAAAGAACATGAAAAAAGTTTTTACAAGATAGCATAGAGATGTGAAGCAGATCTAGAAACACACTCTTACAAATATAACACCTTGTTATCTTTGAGATAAAAGGAGCAATGCATGATTTACATTAAGAACAATAACGAGTGATGTTCTTGATGATGTATCGTGGAGTTGTGTTGCTGGCGGTAAGTAATACAAATAGATCCTAAAGTCATTGCCAAGTGTTCAAGAAGCCTTTTAAGAAGCATGTCAAGAAGAAGCCTAAAGAGAAGTCATGTTGGGATCATCAAATGTTGAAGGCTTAGCTTGAGCTGCTAGAAGGCATCCTATTGGAGCATATTGTGGATGCCAACAAAACAATTATATTCCAAAACAGTCCCGAGGTAGCAACAATTCATTAACCAACAATGGTTAGGTAAGGTTCCTTGGTGTGACCATTGCAAGAGCTTAAGCCACATAAAGGAGGTATGATGGACACTACATGGTAAACCTCAAATTCGACAACTTATTAAATGGGAACAAATGTGGCTTTAGAGGTGAGCAAAAATACCGATGATACCGAAACCAGCCGGTACCGTACCTTATATTTCAGTACTATTGTGCAATTTTGGATTCGGTACTTTCGGTTCAATCCAGTTTCAGTACTTTTCTCACTTTCAAGTTTAAACTAAACCTACTTTCCCGAAATGAACTGGCACCGTTTGGTATCAAATTGGTACCATACCTTATATTGCGGTACTATTGTGCAATCTGGGTTTCGGTTCAAGTCCGGTTTCAGTACTTTTCCCACTTTTAAGTTCAAACTAAATGTACTTTCCCAAACCGAACCGGTTTCGTTTGGTATACCAAACAGTACCGTACCCTATACTTTGGTTCGGTATTTGATTCTTACTTTTGTGTTGTTTCGGTACCGGTTTGGTTCGATGCTGAGCTCACCCCTAATAGGCTTTGCAATGAATGGTTCAAATAACAATCCAAAGGGAGATTATTGCTTGTGGGATACTATTTGAATTGGTTCGATTATTATCTCAAAGCAAATTACCCTCAACTTCGTTCTTTGTGTCATTAGCGTCCACCTTTACCTTAGTGTCCGTCATTAAGCTCATGAATGATCTCAATTGTATCACTAAATTGCCTCCTACTTTGTGTGAATTTCAGGACTTGGCTTGGGAAGGGCGATTGGCAATGGTAAAGTGTGTGGAAATCTCTTGTGTTTGGAGATAGAATCTATGAAAAAGCAACCAAGGGACTCGATTAGTGCAATTGGCACTTTCGACCAAAATAAAGATGATATTCATCTTTGACAACTCAATTAGGGCAATTGGCTTCTTCATACCCTATTCAACCATACAAAAAATCCCCTCTATTCTACTTGATTCCTAGTGATGTGTTGGTCATCTAGGATATAAAAAAAGCATTTCATGGTCTTGATGGTTTGCTACCTTAACGACCAACCACTTGATCTTTCTAATGAAGAAAAACTCGTAAGCGAGACATTTTTCAAATCTTCAACAAGATGGTTGAAGAGTATGTTCACACAAAGATCCAAAGTTTGAATAAAAATAAATTTGAAGTCAACCCTCGTAGGGGTGATTGTGGTGCGGTGTAGAGTCAAAACTGTGAAGGCTGCACCGCATATGTGGTTTGAGATTTTTTGAAACCATAAGCCTCTTCTCGAAAGTTCTATACCGCATTATGTGATGCAGGCAGTTGCTGCGTATTGATGGACAAAGCACTTAAATTTACCCTAATATTTGTAGGTTTTCAATTTTCATAGGGAGCTGATTCGTACACAACAGTTTTTTTGCCATACACAACAGTTTATGCTTTAGATGAGTTGTATATTATGCATAAAAAACATGTTATTGTTGTGTATGGCAAAAAATTATTGTATACACATCAGCTCCCATATTTATGTCTACATATGATTTAGAAAACAAGAAATCTTAGGTTGTGTTTGATAGCCTCTTAAGGCTGTCAACGATTCTGAGCATTTGAGTATTTGTTTCGTAAACATTTTACAAGCCTCTTAATGGGCCTCTGAACCATTAAATGGTAAAATATATCTGAATCATTATTTTATCAAAAATGTTTTGCATATACTCTTTAACCTAAAAACTTCTTTTTATCTTGAGCCTCTTAATGATTCAAACTTTTGAATCATTTAGATGCACTAAAATAGCCCCTTAGTGAACTTTAAAACCCTAGCTTATTTAGATAGATAAATTAAGCCTCTAATATGCAGTGAATAAAAATTCCTCAATTTGGATTTTTGGCAATAAGCACACTCCTTAGCACATTGCTTCTGACTTTCATGCTTATTATGACCCATATGACGACTACATTTCTTAAAACTCAAAACATAGAAGTTGTAGGTAGTTGTGTCTTTTTCCCAAATCATTTTGAAATTACCTTAATTGGAGCTACGAGGAGTCATATATGATTAAAATACTCTAGCATGGTCAATCTGTCCAGCAACATCTATTTGTCTGTTTTGTCTTGGAATTTTGTCATTCTTTGTGTAACCTGTAATGGTTTTAAGGAATGATCAAAGTACATTGTTTTTAGGCTCTGTTTAGATAAGCTTATTTAGCTCATAAGCATTTTTGGGCAAAAGTGCTTACGAGCTTATGACTTTTTAAAAAGGAGTTTTTAAAAAAGTGTTTGGATAAGCTTATGTGGTGGGAAAAATTAATAAGTTGATAAGGAATTTTAAAAAGTGTTCGGATAAGCTTTTATAGATGTAAAATGACTAAAAAGGACATTTTTACATATTGTTGGGGGGCATTATTGTCATTTTGCAAGTAAAAAGTCATTTTCTCTTTGAAAAGCTAAGAATATGGAGCTTTTGGAAAACAGCTTTTCCCCCTTTGCTGAAAAACCAAAATAAAAAGTGGTTTTGGGGAGCCAAACACTTTTTTTAGCTTATCAGCTTTTTAAAAAGCTGAAAAGCTAATAAGCACTTTTAAATGGAGAGCCAAACATGCTCTTAGTAGCGGTGCAGTGCGGTTTGAGCCACGGTTTTGTAGTTGAAAACCACACTGCATATTGCGGTTTAACACCTAGGGTGGCATATACCCTAAATATGGCCAAAGATCTTCACCAACCAGTGGTGTCTGCTTTGTCTTGAATGCAATTTGAAATAGCGGTTTACCTTTTGGAATTAGCATCATCTTCTATCAGTTGCCCCACTTCACATCAAACTTTCCAAAATTAATTCAATCTTGAAACATGACATACCTCAAGTTTCTTCGGATTCAATCAAAGTTGAATTGATTTCTTCATAGAGCTTGCTGCTGAACACTGTTTGAGCTCCAGTAGGTGAAATTTTACCCAAGTACAACACTCTCTGAAATTCTCCCTATGATCTCTAGAAACTTTCCAAACATAAATCAAACGTAGACTATACACTTTGCAAATTTAAACACACCCCCCCACAGCTTTGCTATATTGCATCTTTTGTCCTTGAACTTTCAGTTTTTAACACAAATGCTTCTGAAACTTCGAATACAGATATTTACAAAATCAGTCCTCAATAATCAGGTCACCATTTTATTAATAACATAAACTACTACAAAGATTGGGTGTTCCATGTTCCTTGATTACTAATTTCTTGGATGGAGTCTTGTATATCGATGGTGGAAGTCAATACTTTCTAGGCTCTCTGCTGCTGATCTTCATTTTATACGCTAGACTTTGGGTATGAATTCGTCAGTTAAAAATCTGTTATAGTTGAAAGACTCGTCAAACAGCCTAAAGGACTTGATTATTACAGAAATCAATTCAACTTTATTCAGTAAAAGAAATTACAGAAATGAGATTATAAAGTTTACAAAAAAACTAGCCGTTATAAAGTGGGTGGTTAAAAAAAGACAGGTTCGGTTTGTCAAAAAAACCTATCCCGACTTTATTTGGTAAAAGTTAAAAGAGATGGTTTGCCTAGAAAAACTTTGACCTAATAGCGGATTTGACAGTTCTAGTCTGTTCAGATCCAAATGCCCACTTTACTATGGGTTGCGTTTAAAATTCTGGAAACTTAGATACATGCAAGATATAAAAACATTGGTGGAGACAGTGTTGTAAAACTCGGCTTACTCACTACTGGTCAATTTGGTAACCGTTGTAGCCTTTCTTTATAACCCCACGAGAATGAGATGTTCACAAGATCTTGGAAGAAGATGTTGGTGAGGGGATGTAGTACTGACTTGCATATAATCAATGAAAAATTTGTAAATATACAACATTGACAACTGCAAAGCACAGAAAGTATCAAAGATTCAATATGTCACATATTTTGACAACCGAAGGTTATGTTTATAGTTACTAATTGTTAGTTGTATAAAAAGTCAATAATAATTTGTTAGAAGATCTTTTAGACTGACCCAAACTGGAATTGGATTGTCGATCTAAAAAGAGATTGAAGAATGAGGCTGGTTTTAGGAAATTCAAATATGACTAATATGTAGGGGACAAGGTTTTAGACACATTCTCAAGTCGTTTTATTAAATGATTCACATTTTCAACAAGTACAAAATGAATAATGTAGACACGTTGTTAATTACAAGACTCAAGAGATATATAGTATTGAAAAAAGAATGTTGTCAAGTTAGATTATTACAGAAAATCGGATATATGACAACCAAACATATTGTTCTCTCTCTTTGACAAAGCGAACTCTCAATTTGATCAGGAGAGAGAGCTCCCTATCTTTCCCCAAATTCTGACTAGCTCGGTTCTTTTTCTCAACAAATTTTAATTCCATTTTTTTTAAGTTGAGTAATAAGTAGAATTATGTTACCCCTACATCCACCCCAAACACAACGCTCCACACCCGTACCAACACACATCGACTTGTCTTGGTCCTCACTCGCTTTATACTAGTTGAACGTCTTAATATCTGCAAACATTGCAAAGTTAACAACAAAATCGATCATCAAACATCGACTTGTCTTGGTCTTCACTTCTAAAAGGAACCTTGAACTTGGTACATACCTACTCATCTCCACCATCACTTCTCAATATTCCAATCAATAAACTTAAACTTGCATCAACATCAACATATCCTATGATCCAATAGCAATGGGGTAATGAGAGGTAGATGCAGGCGACCATGCCTCCACATGAGATAGAATGACTGCTTTCACATAAAGACCTCCGACATAAGAGCATCCAGTACATGAGCTTTTTAATTTTTGAATGCTATGGAAGCTTTTTCACTAAAGCATGTAAAATTACAAGCTCTTGGCATGGCATGAGCTTTTTCAATCATTGTTGTAGGTCTCATCGATTTCCAACTAATTTGTAAATAGCCAACTTATACAAAAAGCAATAAGATTATATAAATGAAATTAGTGGGTCCTATAAATAAGTTGATGAAAAGGCTCTCCTATTGCAGAGATCTTTTAAGCTTTTTGAAATGATGAGTTGTTGCTTAGGTGTCATGAAAAAGCTTAACAAATAAGGTCTACTTTTGTTAATGCTCTAAGAGAAACACGTATTTGCAATGGTACAAACATTTAGAGAGTAAGTCGATGCAAGAATTAAACCGAGGTATGAAATTAAAGCCATTGGAGCTCAAAACGGCTGCAAGTAATAAAGTGGGAAAAAGGAAAAGGCTAGAATGATGTAGCAAATTTAAGGCTATTTAGAAGTTTGGATGGTGGTTTAAACTAGGATTGACCGCAAGAAATAGCAATGTACTTCCATTTCTTCCTATTACAACATTATACTAGCAAACAACTACCCAATTATAGCAATATCATCCAAATAATAAGAAATTTTCAAATGCTATAAAATAGTGTAAATTTTACATAGTATAATGTCCTAATACGAAAATTTTGAAAGTACAATGCTATAATTGGTTAGATTACATTGCCCTAATAAGAAAAAAAAAGTGAAAGATCAGTTTTGTAATAGAAAGAAATGAAAGTAAGAAGTTTGCCTTATTTTTTCATAGGTAAATAAAGTAGTAGACAAGACGACCCTTTGCTTATTTGCTCATATTTGTTAATAATTAGGAGTATAAGGTGATCAAATGTTATGATCACCTCCCAGACTTATTC
This sequence comes from Cichorium intybus, assembly GCA_023525715.1. Classification (NCBI taxonomy): domain Eukaryota; kingdom Viridiplantae; phylum Streptophyta; class Magnoliopsida; order Asterales; family Asteraceae; genus Cichorium; species Cichorium intybus. Next base: position 74,194,286 of record CM042009.1, on the reverse strand, counting down.
TAATGTCATGGTGTTTGCACTTATGTATATCTATTGAGCTAAATGCAAAAAATAGCAATGCACTTCCATCTATCTGTCTATTACATCTTACTTCCATTTTCTTTTTTTACAGAAGTCTACTTATTTTTTCTTCTTATTAAGGCATTGTTCATTTTTGAGAAACCTGCTATTGATTAAAAAATGTTGTATTGATTGCTGTTGTTTTATTAAACTCATTATAAGTGTCGTATTAAGTGCTTAAATAAGTTATTTTTCTGCAGTCATGTATAAAAGTAGCATTGGACTTTGTTTCTCCTGAAAACGTTGGTGAATGCATCCGGTTAACAGATGATTTCCGTGTTCTTCCCCAAAATCACAGGGCAAAAGAAGATAAGTTAGAGGTAAACTATTAGATTATTATTTAACAATTTTTACAGCCATATTTACTTTATTATATAATCTGTCCAACTTGCCCATTTTACCACATATAATTACTTGCAATTTTCCTTCTTACGGAAGTAACAACCTGCTTTCTTGATGTTTTTGGAAATACAAAAGTTTTAATCAAGGATTAAAGGCAAGAAATAGCAACGTACTTTTGTTTCTTTGTTTTACACAATTGTACTTCATCTACTCACTTATAGCAATGCCATTCAGTTACAAAGCAATTTTGGCTGCTATAATTAGTAAGATTCTGCAATGTATGATGTCCTTAATGAAAAACACACTGAAGTACAATTCTATGATAGACTGAAATGAAAGTAGGATGCTAAATAAAAGTATGTTGTTGTTTCTTGGATTTAACCTATAAGTAGTTAATAAATTAGTAAATTAAAGCTAAAGTGTTGCCTTGGTCAATTCAAACTCCTGTTTGATGTCTCCCTTTGTTTTTTAAATTAAGCCGTTTGAAGTTTCAAATTATAATAAACAAATCAATGAAAATATGTTGTTATTTATTATTATCTGTTTCAATGACTTGGGTCAATTGTTATTAATTAAAACTATGCAATTGCTTTCTACTTCTGTTTGTACAGGTGAAGAAAATGGCACTTTTTGCAGTGGAGGCAGCTGTCAAGGACTTGTTGAAATCTGACTCTTAACACAAAAAAGTATACAAATATATAATTCTACCACAAAAATATAGATTCTACCAATGTTTGTCCGAAAATTTGTAATGATTGTCCTACTGATATTAGTTTTTTATGAATGAGTTGACTAACAGTTTTTTTTGTGGGAATTGTGTTTCAGTGAGGAATAGGTGGGATGCAGCTTACAAGAGAGTGGCAGTTCTGTAAAATATAAATTTATCAAATTTTGTAGGAAGTGAGGCCTGGTATACATCCAAGAAACCCTTTCAAACGGGTAATGTTAACAGTTTGTTTTTGGCTCATTTTTTAGCATGAGATATATGGGTGTGTTGGGTGTTTGAGTTTATGTTTCATTTGTACATAACGGTCTTGTTTGTAAAGAGGGAGTGTTACATAGGATATGGTTTAATGGTGATTTTGCAATGACCCAAGGGGCAAATAGGTAATTTACTGTAAGGAGGATGTTTCCTCTCTCCCACTAAACATGTTTTACTTCACTGGTTAATTAACAATTTTTTCTAATTGTTTTCTAGATTATTGACTTGTATACGTATTTATAATTTTCCAACGACTATAGACTTATTATGTTTGAAGTTCTATGTTTGTATTAGGGGTGGGGTGTTCATTAGATGAAGTTCAATGGTGTTTGATAGAACTGATTCAATTCAGTTATACATTGTTGTGTTTCTTAGTTATTGTGAAGTTGACTCTATAGTCCTTGGATTTTGTAGGGGGTTTGTAAAGTTTTTGCATCTTTTGAGTTAGTTATAGTGTAGTGATCAGATCATGTGAAGTGTAGATATCATGTGAAGTGAACTTAACACCTGTCTTTCAAAACAAAGTTCACCCAAATTTTTTTAACTTTCAACTCATATATACATATATTTCACAAAGCCCGGCTTGCCAAGTAGTATCAAAATACCTTAAGAAACAAAATATAGGAGTCGGGTCATCCATTACAAGAATTTATCTATGGTCCAATTGCTACAGCTTTTCTTATAAAACCTCCAAGGTGGAAAGTACACAACAATAAGATACAAGAGCTCGGTGAGTAACCAGGAATATGAAACAACCAACAAGAAATGAGAAATACAACACACATTTGCAATATAACATCATAACATATCAACAATATCAAATACCTTGACAGACCACCAAGTTTCACCACACCACCACCAACAAATAACCAACATACCATAACCATCGAGTTCTCCACACAACCACCAAATAACACCACACTACACCCACCAATATAACACCGCATCACACACACCAAGATAACACCACACCCTGGGACTGTGTACTCTCCTCAACCCCCCCCCCCCCCCCCCCCCGCGCGGTCTTAAGCCACAAAGCCTCACCACAATCCCCCATCATAAAGTTAAACACCGAAAGCCATGAATGCATATACAACAACCACCAACCATATAGGCTAAAAGGGTAAGAGTCACCATGAATAGCCACGAAGGCATAAACAACAATAACCCATGAGGCTTCATCGTATATGTATCACCACAACTAGCCATGTAGGCTCAACAAATAATATATATCCCTATTATTAGCCACAAAGGTCCAACAAGAAATAACCACCACCATGTATATCTGCTATACAGGCCCAACGAATTATAACTACCTCCAATTACAACCATATACGCCTAATAAATAATATCTACCAACAAATATAGCCATATATGACCAACAAATAATTTATCATCATAACAAGTATAAAACATCCCATAATATAAGTTATAACCACAACAACAACACACGAAGGGAAATCATAGGTTACTCACCTTGATGGTTATGGTGTGAAATTAGTTCCACGAAACTAGTTTCCTTAAGTCTTATTTCTCGTCCCAAAATCTGTCTACACACAACAACATTTACCCCTTTTAATTTTTGTTGGGCATGCCCTATTTAAACATATTTTACCCCCTTTTTACCTATAATCACCTTCTGATATACAAAAAGGAAATAATCTAGACTCTTACAGCTTTTCAATGACACCAATCTCATATTCATGTGATTTTCCAATGATTTTATATGAATTTTACAACACAACAACTACATGCTGTCAAAATTCAGTTTGACAGCGTTGTACAGAGTGCGATTTTTACCTATCTTGAAGATATAATTAGATTATAATTCGTAAAACTGAAAGATACCACACATCCATACCTTTCTAAGGCCACAATAATCAGCCACATACGATTTGTATATGATTTTATATGATTTTTGCAGCATAATGTTGGAACTTGGACTTTCACACTTTAAGTACCTATAGCCAATTCCATCAACTTTCACTTAATGAACTCCCAATTTATCCTAGTATTCTCTCACAACTAGAATAAGAGAATACATGAGAGTTCATTTCTAGTACTAACTAATACAAACCCTCAACCAATAATCAAGAACAAAGCAACCCCACAAATCAAAATTGAAGAAACAAAATACTTGATGAACAATACATTCTGTCCAGCAAGCAAAAACCTCAGCAAAAACCGCTAGACATCTTTAAATACGATCTCCACCGTTCAGATTGACGAATTACGTGTTATGAAGCTACAATCCAAATTTCATGACGATTCGATGGTTAACGAAGGCGTACTGCCTATTTTCCCATGACTACACACAAGATGACGAAAATTAAGTTCTCTTTTCCTTGATTCCATTTCACCCTCCTAATTTCAATATCGTTCTAATTCCCACAAAACTAATTGGAATCATCAAGAAACAACTATAAGTTATTCCTTAATCCAAGCCACCATTTATAACCCATCAATTACATTGAATTTACAGGTTCAACAAAAACCCCAAAATTTTACAGTTATTATGATCAAGAACTTCTCAATGAAGTTTAAGCTACTAACTAGTTAAATAACAATCACTGGATGTCTAAAATTCGAAATTAAACACTTCAAATCATATGAAGAACCTCCCCCAATTCAGAATTCTTAAACCGAGCATTACACCTAACCCAAAACACGTTTCCTAGCTATAAATGATGAATTCTTACCTTATTGAGCTAGGAATTCAATGAATTTGATAAATCTTCGTCACTAACATCAAAACCTCTGCGAGATCATGAAAAACACAATTTCTTACTTCTTTCTTGTTGTTGTCGTTCCATATAAGCAAATGGGGAGCAATCCAAAATTTATACTTGCTAATTTACAAGAAATGGCAATAATGGCCCCTCAAGTTCTACTTATTTCACAATAAGCACCAAAATTCACCAAATTTAAATAAAAGTCTTAAGTTTTGGAGTTTTTCCCCAAAAATAAACTTAATATTCATCTAGGTCATTGACCAAGTCAACCCTAGCCATAATTTGGTCATTTGGCAAAAATGACCATTTCCACCTAAATTCTTACAATTTGACCATTTTTCATCAAACTACCTCAACACCACCTCGATATAATACGTACATATTAATATACACACACCAAATGGAACACGACGTTACATGAACTATGTATATCAAATGCGGTGATGGTTATGTATCTTTAACTTGTAATATTAAATTTACAATGAAAATTTTGCACATTTGATTAGTCATTTGACTAGTTCTCGTCTTAAGGATAGAAATGAAAGTATGTTGAATACTTGACATGAAATTAAAGTACTTTGTTAATGACACCAAATGAAAGTAGGTTGTCATTTTGAGCAAACTTATTTGAGAGTGGGTTGTCGGTTTTACCAAATGATAGTTGGTTGTTATTTTGACGAAACTTAATTGAAAAGTGTCAAAGGACGGTCCATTAAATTAAGTATACTTAATAGGAAATTAAGTACATACATGAAAGTTGGTTGCATACCTAATAACTTAAAAAGGCATTGTTTAATATTAAATACTCCAAATGTTTGTGTTTATGGGAAAAAATTGCCCTAAAAGACAATTGTTGAATGGTAAGATTTATAAAAATATAGATTAAATATTTTTGACATATACACTTTTGTCAAACCATATAATAACATCATCCGGACCATTCCCAAACATTGTTGCCATAACTCTAAAGATATTGGTGTTATTAATGTTGAACCAACTCCACAAGTTAAAGATATTAGTGTTATTAATGTTGAACCAACTCCGCCCCTCTCTATCTTCAGCTTTGCCAATAAGATCCTTTCAAACTTCCCTCTAATTTCATGATTGGTTGACTTCTAATTTGCTTCATACTCTTATTTGCTTGGTCTTTTAGTCAATTTATTCAAAGGTTGTGATTCATACTAGCCTTACTCAATGGTTGAGTATGGGGTACCGCTTCAACATCATTATTAGCAACAATCACCTCCATATGGTCGACTTCAACCTCATGGTTCCTATTCACATTATCATGCAAGTATAAGTTAGATTCTCCCATCATATTAACATCCATATAACTACCTTTTGTTGGATTAGGTGTCTAAGCCATGACTTATAATTGTATTTATCTTGATAATAGAAGCTAAGTCCATTTGGGTTGCCCTCATAGCTGGAGGATAGATGTACAGTTCAGTAGAGAGAACGGTTGATTTATTAATGTTTAATAAATCAATAGAAAATAAATATATGGTTTATTAATATATTTAAGTGTTAATATATTAATTGGAAACTATATTAATTAATTGAGATTTAATCTAGAATTAATTAAATTTAATTTAGTGATTAAATAAATTAATAAAAGGTGCAAGGACTGGTTGGCATTTATTTAATAGTTGAATAACTGGCCAAGTAAAACCAGGGACCAAAATGGCGCCACCCTGGAGGCTCCTCCAGGGTTTGGCGAAACCCTAATTAGGGTTTTAGTAAGCCTGGTCCAAGTGGTCAAAAGCCTTGTCTATTTGGAGGCTCCTTAGGGTTTCAGGTGTAACCCTAGGAGGCTATATAAGGAACCCCCTGGGCACCCTAATTCCCACGTCATCTCTCTCTCTGTGTTACTCTGTTGGACTGATTTCTCCATTGCTTGGGTGTGACTTGCATTTGAGGCAGGATTATTTTGCTGTTAGCTTCAAGGATCATAAGATCAAAGGTTGGTTTTCTCAATTTGATCTTTATAAATTAATTGTATCCTTTAGGTTTAGTTTATTATCTTCATAGAAGAAAACATAGATCACATTAGGGTTGCATGTGAACCATATGATTCTATTTGATCATTGATTGCATAGAAACCCTTCACCTCTATGTGTTAGTTCACCACCTCCATCCTACAATAAATTGTTACTTTTAATACCATATACAACAATGGGCATTGATTTACTTTACATAAATAATGAGACATAAATAATGAGACAGTACCTTATTTGACTATTCAGTTATGTCTTTCAAATTCCCACCCTTTCCTCTAAATTTCCTTGGTTTTCTTTTCATCATGTACGTTACTTTTGCATGATAAGTTGTGGCCAACCTCCTTACAAATGCCACACTTGACCTATTTTTCAACCTTGCCAAAAGTCTTACTTTTTCGTAATTTTTCTTGGGTTATGTATTGATCTTCTTCCCACTCTGACTATGCTTGTGTTTGGGGTCTCTTTTCCTATTTGTTTGAGGCCTACTTGACCTTTTGGGGGCAAGGGGAGCCGACTAACTGGGTGTTGGAGGTCCCAATGGTTGAAATGAATAAAATTTGAAATTTTAGGGTTTAATTTAGCATTATCATATATTTAATGACTAAATCTAGTTGAAATTAATAATTGTATGATAATTTAAGTCAAAACTCCAAAACTAAAAGCTACTTGACCTTAGATTCTCGATCTAAAAGTTTATTTAAAATAAAAATTTTAAACTTATATTTTTTGAACAAACCTTTTTCTGATTTATTCTAAAAAACCAAAAAGTTCACTCTTGTACTTATTTATTTATCTCGATTCCAGCGCGCAGTTGTGTCGCACAGTGTTTGCGAAACCCGCGAAGTAGAGTTCAACAGGCGGGAATCCCTTTTTTGAATAAACGGCAATCCCCACTGTTTTTAAAACCCTAATCCCACCCACAGTTTTGTCCCTCTGTATAAAATACCTCTTTTTTCTTGAGTCTCAAGGATTAGTGTTTATTGATGGCGACAACGATTACAGAGAACGGGAATCATGACGAGGCCAAAGACGATGGTGAAATTGACGACCGAGGGATGGATATTGAGGTTGCTGCCGATGATCAGGAACGATCTCGTAGCATTAGCACGAAGGAACGATCTGATTCCGTCAATGGTGATGGAGGTGAACAAAACGGTGTTTCTAAATCAGAAGCAGAGGGGACGGAGGGTGTACAGAAGAAGAGAGGTTGGAAAAGAGGCCGGAAAGGGAACAAACGGAACACTGGTACTGCTACTAAATCTCAAGAGAAGAAGAATAAACCACGTGGTCGTTATACAAAAGAAGTAAGGACGGTGAATATGGGTGTGAAGTCAAGTGGCGACGATAATAAGTCCCCCGAAGAAACAGAAGAAGGTATTGCTGATGCTGAAACTGCTCTTGCTACTCCTGATCGAGAGGTGAACAGTACCAACAAAGTAATAAACAACAAAGAGGATACAAAAGAGCATGAGAGGTCCAAAAGAAGTACTAGGAATGACACTATTAATTATGCTGATATTTTCAACATTTTTAATGATGTAATGAAGGAGAAACGATATAAGTCGGTTCCAAAGAAAGAAAAAACCAGTCAAGATAAGAAAGAAAAAACCAGTCAAGATAAGAAACCCCAGAAAGCTTCGAGCTCAAGCAAGAAGGAAGATTCGAGCTCAAGCAAGAAGGAAGACTCAAGGCCAAGGTGTGCTGCAAGGCACAAGGTTGCAGATGAAAATGTAACATTCTGTGCCCCTGTTTTTTCTCTTTCTCTATTTACATAAATACCCTTGATTGCTCTTTTACATATCTGTTGAAACGTCATCTCTTTATCTTCCATCCATCTGGCAGGGAAATCTAGTTTATGTACCCTCAAATATGTGCCATCAGTGTCAAAGAAACGACAGTGGACGCGTTGTTCGGTGCCAGAAATGCACTACAAAACGTTACTGTGTGCCTTGCATGACAAGATGGTATGATTATGAACAATCAAAACTTTTCCCCCCTTTTTAACCAAGCAACTGAGTTATGCCTAATTGTTGACACTGTTTTGTAGGTACCCTAACATGACAGAGGAGATGTTTGCTGAGTGTTGCCCTGTTTGCTTAGACAACTGCAACTGTAAATCTTGCTTGCGTGATGTGCACCCTAAAGTTGGTTCCTGCAGCTCATCTTTTGTTATGGAACTTATTTCTGTTCTTGTTCTTACCCAAATAAGAAATGTAATACTGACTCTGTGGGTGGTTTTTAGGTCAAAGGGAAGATTGATTTCAAACCTAATGATGATCAGAAAGTTCGTTATTCTATTTATATCCTACATGTGCTTTTTCCATTCCTGAAGCGTCTCAATGAGGAGCACATAAAGGAGAAAGAAATTGAATCTAAAATTCAAGGTATTTCAGTTGTGCTGTTTTTTCAAAATACAACTCCAAGCTCACATTGTCACTAATCTAAACGTGTACTTCTGTACTTTCATAATTCATACTCATGATTCTTGACTATTGATGATGAGGTTGTGTTTGGTTTGTGGATAATTAGAGATCAACTATACTTTATTTAGGTTTCCCTAAGTTTGTTTTATTGGGCAGGATCTGTTTTATCAGAGGTAAATTTGAAGAAGGCAAAGTGCAGCAAGGATGAGCGCATGTTCTGGTATGTCATTTCAACGATTGTACAAGTATATGAGGATTTGTTATAGGGTAAACTGGAAGAAATATCAATGTACTTTCCTTTAATTGTGTATTATAGCATCCTACTTTCATTTCATCATCTTACAGCACCATACAATGTCTCAATAAGAAACATACCGAAACTACAATGCTGCAAACAAATAAGTGAAAGTACATAGCTATTTCTTGCATTTAGTTCTTTATTTTATAATGTTTATCCATTTTGTTTGTTGCATGATGTATGCAGTGACTGCTGTAAAACTTCAATCTTCGACTTGCATAGAAGCTGCCCTTCTTGTCATTATGACCTTTGTCTTCAATGTTGCTGGGAACTGCGAGATGGCAAACTTAAGGGAAATGTAGAAGAAGTTGTTACTGAATTTATAGATCCAGGTTCTGAATACTTACATGGAGGGAATCCCCAGGAAGCTATAAAACTTGCTACAAATCCTCCACGAAAGAAAAATAAAAATCATGAGTGGAAGTCTTTTGATGATGGCAGAATTCCTTGTCCTCCAAAAAGCATGGGTGGTTGTGGTCGTGGGATTTTAGAGTTAATGCACATAAAGAAACTTGACACAGTTTCAAAATTGTTACAAAAAGCACAGAAGTTGTTAAAAAAGCATAAACTTGAGGACAATATGCGAGATATGACTGAGAAATGGTGCTCATGTTCAGATGGTGGTGATCATCAGTTACGTAAAGCTGCTTCTCGTGAAAATTCAAATGACAATTATTTGTATTGTCCACGTGCTATAGACATTAAACCAGGACATTTGAAGCATTTTCAGTGGCATTGGTCAAAAGGGGAGCCAGTAATTGTCAGTAATGTTCTTGAAACTACACTTGGATTGAGCTGGGAACCCATGGTGATGTGGCGTGCTTTTCGCCAGATTTCAAATCTCAATCATGATCAGCTCTTGGATGTGTCTGCGCTTAATTGTTTAGATTGGTGTGAGGTTTGTTAATTATCTTCTATCTCTCTCAATATTATTTAAACTTTTATCTTTTCAAACTTGGGTTGATTCTGTCATGTTTATTTGTTATATTGTCTTCAAGCTAATACTATTTTGAGGTATATACAATATGCCTAATCAACTTTTCTCATGACATGCAGGTTGATGTAAATGTTCATAAATTTTTTACTGGGTATTTGGAGGGTAAATATGACAAAGAAGGATGGCCTCAGATCCTAAAGTTGAAAGACTGGCCTCCATCGAATCTATTTGAAGAACGGTTACCACGTCATGGTGTTGAATTTATCACATCCTTACCCTTTAAAGAATATACACATCCACGTGATGGCTACCTTAATCTTGCAGTGAAGCTGCCTGAAAAATCTTTAAAGCCAGACATGGGTCCTAAAACCTATATAGCTTATGGCATTCAACAAGAATTGGGACGAGGGGACTCTGTAACTAAACTTCACTGTGACATGTCTGATGCGGTATGTTTTTTCTTATCTTGTTAAGATTTAGGGTTCAGACACAGGGTTTTTAGTCATCTTTAAGAGAAATTTGTTTTATGTACCATCACCAAATGTATTTTGTGGTGAGATGCAGGTGAATGTGTTGACTCATACTGCAACTGTGACCCCTGATCGTGAACAATGTAAAATTATAAATAAATTGAAAAAGCTGCACAAGGCTCAGGATGAAAAGGAACTTTTGGAAGTGGTAGGGAGGACACAACCTGATGTTGATAACATGAAAGATGCTACTGTTAAGAAAATTGCTGGCTTGAAAAAAGGAAGTGGGCGCCCACCTAACAAACTTGTTAAATCCAAAGTTGAAAAAAACTCGTGTGGTGTCAAAGTGGAAGAAACAAGTGACCATGTTAAGACTAGACAGAAGCTAAAAAAAGGGCATGAAAAAGATCCTGGTTTTGTGACAACTACTAGTGACCAATCAGATGAAGATGCATTGAAGGAGGAAAGTTGTGAAGATGCTCAATCTAACAATGGTAAAAGAGTTTTGAGGAAGAGAAAGGATTCCGGGAAAAAAGATGAGGGCCAAACTGTAAATAAACGAAATACAAAGAAGGGCAGGAAAAAATCTGATAAATCACTTAGTGAAGAAGTTGTTAATAATGAGGAAACAGAAGCTATTGAAGAAGTTGATAACCAAGATGATATTTCAGGCACTTGTGTGGATGGATTTGATTTGGGAGATGGAGGTGCTTTGTGGGACATATTTAGGAGGGAAGATACTCCTAAACTTGAAGAATATCTCAAAAAACACTTCACGGAGTTTAGACATATCTTTTGTCAACCACTGCAGCAGGTAGTTTGTAATTTTGATAGAAATTATTGTATGTGTGGTATCATTATCATAAATGGTATATTGTTAAACTGTTTCTTGCACCAGGTTATTCACCCGATTCATGACCAAACATTTTACTTAACCATGGAGCATAAAAGGAACCTCAAAGAAGAGTTTGGTTAGTATACCTTTGCAAGCAGTGTGTATCTGTTTTCACTGATGAAATTTCTGAGTTTCATTTTTGTGGTTATTATCAGGAATTGAACCGTGGACTTTTGTTCAAAAGCTTGGAGATGCTGTCTTTATACCTGCTGGGTGTGCCCATCAAGTTAGAAACTTGAAGGTTAGTAACTTACTGCTTAGATTTTAGATTCTTTTATACTGTTTTAAATTGCCCAATTTGAAGTTAATAGGGATCAGGCTTTGATATTGGGGGGATCACTTGCAGTTCACTAACTGGTTGACTTGTGTATTATTGTTAGATCCAGTTCTGGAAAAAAAGGGTCACCCCATGGTCTTTGACAATGCATATTTTTTGATCTTTGATTTCACTTTGAGTGTTCGAATGAAAGGAATTCTGGAATTGACATTTCTGTCATCTAGTGATTTGGAGAATGATGACATGTCAATACAACTAGCGTAACAACATTATGTTAGGCATCCATTATAGCGACAAGCTACCTATATGCTACGTAGCGATAGCGATGAAATAGCGACCGCCATTTTGTATTTAGTGATGGACTATTAGAAAATAAAAGATATTTATTACCTTCAACTATTATAACAATTATAATAAATAAGCAAAGTAACCATGATAACAGGTAAGATACTAGATCATTTCAGTTTTAAAGACGTGCTTTGATGCAAAAAGTAAGATTAAAAGTATGGTCCTAAACATAAAAGTGACAAGATTAAGTGTTAGATCAGTACAAATCATAAATCATAAATCATTGATCATTTAAATCCTCATATTCAGGCTCATCATCATCTCAAGTGCAAAATCTTTATAACCCGCAACATCATTTTCTTCTTTACCGTGTGTCCATCTCCACCAAAGTTGTCATCATATTCTTCATTTACCAAACCTTTTCTTCTAGACTTTGAGCACGATGATAACGATTGCTTTTCTTGTCACTTTCCTGTTTGTCTCAGCACCACCCTGTGTATTCCCACTTGCTTTTCTTGTCACATAAGGTTTCTCACTTGCCTTGATAGCCTCCTCAACATGATCCTATCTCAAACCTTCACCCTAGAACACTACGACATCTTCTTCTAACAACCACCTTGAACATGTGCCTTGTCCAACATAAGCGATAACTTAAGGGCTAGATGTCAATTTGCTGCAAATCTGGAACAAGCATTTTGAGATTGATGTTGATTTTTTTGGAGACAAGTTTGCGAATAGAGATATTGAAGGTACATTCCTTTAAAAGAAGGGACAACCGACATTTGTATAAAACCTCTAGCCATTGCTTAATTCTATACACCCCAAACAAACCGTTTGTTATACATTCACCACAACACAATTTGAGGAGGCATGCTAGAATAAATGGAATTGACATGTGATCCTCTTGTGGGAAAATAAAATAAATGTCACCAAATAGTAACAAGTTTGATAATTATTCCACGTAGGTACATCAAACATTATATAAGGATTAACCACTCAACTTTCATTTTTGTTACATTCTTTTGAGATTATGTAATTTTTAACTTGTTAACTATTGGAGTAATGGCTTGCATGACACTCGCATGACTAATTGTTGACATGACAACATATTTAAAAATTTCATTAACAAGTCTAGTTCTACGGTGTGAAAATTTACGGTGCTCTGTTTCCTTTCAATTAAGACCAGGTCGTATCAACTAGCTTAAAACCTCTAAAGTACTGTATACCACCATCAACCAAGTAGAACATTTGAAGAGATGTTCACTATCACAAAATTTGGACTCTCACAGCAACCACATAAGGGAACAAGCTGCCGAGGGCAAGGAGAGAATGTGCCATAGGCTTATCTTCAAATTTGATTAGTTTTTAAATCAAAAACACAATTTTGATACATACTGTTTGAAGGGTTGTAACTCGGTGAATATAAAATCAAAAAAGGGCATCTAAATAGTCTAAAATGAAGTAAATGCTGGAAAAATTTCAGATCAATCGGACCAATAACAAAGAAGTTATGACGGTTTAAAGTCAAGTCATATTTTGGCCAATGCTGAAACACAAAAAGACAAAATTGATACCGTAACTTCGAGGGGCTGTAACTCAGTGAATATAAAAGCAAAAAAAAGGCATATAAATAGTCTAAAATTATGTTTAAATAGTAAACTAAATGCCGAATTTTTTTTTTTTGGTCAATCGGACCAATAATAAAGAAGTTATGGCGGTTTAAAGTCAAGCCATATTTTGCCGAATGCTGAAACACAAAAAGACAATTGATTCCCTAAATGTAACACAGTGAATATTACTAATTGTAAGTAGGGATTAAGCGAGTAGGCGTGGCTGTGGAACTTAATGCAACCTGAGATTAGTGGCACTTGCATGTACCTGGCAACAAGCAAAAGACATTTTGATACCATGATACCAAGGTTCTATCCAAATTCTTGGTAAGGGGACCTTGGTTGGTCCGAATAAGGTTATCTCATCCATTTGATGAGAAGAATGAAGAAAGACATCATGTTGGTTTAGAGTAGGCAATAGGTCAGGTTGGGTTGAATTCGGGCTGATATAAACAAGTTGAAAATTTGCTGACCCAACCCAACTTGTTTAATTAATGGGTCAAGATTTCCAACCCAACCTGAAACCTAATATACTTAATATAGGTGTTAGGTGTTGACCCCATGTTGACCCTTTTATTTGTTCCCAACATGTGACCCATTTAAATTTCAAAGTTTTCTTAAAATAAAATGTTGATTGGTTAACTAAGTTTCAAACCCAAGTAATTGTTCAAGGTTTTGTTTTTTATACTCGTTAAATCATAATATTAAATAAGATACAAACAAAAAATAAATGTATGTTTAAACAGGTTGGCGGGTTGATAACTGGTCACAAGTTTCAACCCTAACTTAACCTGTTTAATTAAATGGGTTGAAAATCTCAACCTGGCTAAAACTCTATTGAGAGGCCATTAATTGACGGATTATTTATTCACCACAACGCCTATATCTTGGAACTAGGAGTGTAATTGAACTGAGTCAAGTCTAGTTAATACATTGTTAGCCTCGATCAACTCATATAAAAAACTTGAAGCTCGAAACCCAACTCGAGCTTAATTGAGCCTTAGTTTTCAAGCTCTAGCTTGTTAAAGTAATTGACCTCAATTATGCTTGTCCTTTGCTCGATTATATAATATATGAATGAAATAAAATGGCAAAAAAGTAACTTCGACTAAGCTCGATAAGCTTGCGAGCTTCAAGAGAAGGGTATTTTACTACCCGACTTAAATCGCTTTGATTTTGAGTACATTCTGAGTCGAGTCGGTATCAAAGTACCTCATGAGTTGGCTCGACTCGATTACACCTCTAGTTTTATACCCTACGAGCAATCCTCAAACACTCCAATTGGTAACTGACGCCAGTTTTAGATTTGTTAGATTTGTGAGTAGCAGGGAAAGTTTGTTCTTCAACTATTACAAGAAACGCAGACACACAAAAGAAAATTGTTTGAAGCTATGAGGAAAGGGACCGCCAATGAACGGGACCCGTTGCAATTTCAACCTATAACTCATCGAGGTGAATAGGGAAGAGATTAAGAAACTCCGTAGCTTCCTCAACACCATCGGAAAAGCAAGAGGTTCGTGCTTTTTGTCACGTTAGTCAATGCAAGAACTCTAGAAATTGTTCTCTAAGGATATGTTTGGCATGCTACAACTAGCTTATATTCTGAGCATTTTTAGATTGTCATGTTTGACAAGCCAAAAAGTAGCTTATAAGCTAGCTTTTGAAAAAGCTAGTTAGACTAGCGTTTCAATGAGCTTGCACAGAATTCTCCCAAATATATCCTTAAATCCTTAATTACTTCTAATAAACTAATTTTTTACATACTCTTTTATGTCATTTTACTTTTCCAGCTAGCTTATGAGCTAGTTTTCACATAAAGTTATTTTTTATCAATTAACTTATCGTCTAACAGCTCGTTTTTCAGCTATCAACTAGCTTTTCAGCTAGTCTGCCAAACATAGCCTAAGTAGTTTTTTGAATATTCTAAATGGAAATTGTACAGTAGACTTGGTGAAACTCATCATATGAGATGACAACCTCTCAAGAACTCATTGCTTGGTTGCAGTATCGATGATGAATTCCAATCAAACTCCAGAGCTTAACAAAAAGAAACCATCAAACTTAGGGTGTGTTTGATAGCCTCTTAATCTGAATGGTTCAAAGCGTTTGTTTCGTAAATTTTTTACCTCTTAATTGGTAATAGCCTCTTAATGAGCCTCTGAACCATTAAGCTGGAATATGTATCTGAACCAATTTTTTTTCAAAACCTTACACATGTTTTTTAACCTAAAAACATCTTTTTATTCAGAGCCTCTTAATGATTCAGACCTCTGAATAGTTCAAATCTTAATCATTCAGATGCTACCAAACAGCCCTTTACTCCAGCCACAACTCTTCATTCTGTTTCACATGTCCTCAAATTATTTGTCAGTTTACTCTCCATCAAGCAAATTACATTCAAAATGAATTGTAAAGTGACATTTTTATAATCCTCTTTAGTGCATTAGGTTTTTGATACACCTTCACTTGTTCATGCTACCTTGTTGACGCCTTCCTTTAGTAATATGCACATAATTTGATCTCACACTTGTATTATTAGACTTAAAACACCCTAAACATTAACATTACTATCATATACGTGTGAAAGTTAGATTTCTCTTTTTAGAAAAATATCCTCTTGATTGCGATCGTTTTATTGAACTCGTATCTTAATTTATCTGTTATATTAAGTGTCTAAATAAGTTTCTTTTTCAGTCATGTATAAAAGTTGCATTGGACTTTGTTTCTCCTGAAAACGTTGGTGAATGCATCCAGTTGACTGAAGATTTCCGTGTTCTTCCCCAAAATCACAGGGCTAAAGAAGATAAGTTGGAGGTAAATAGTCTCTTCTTTATATCTTGCAATATTAAATCTATTGTTAAGCATGAGTTCTAAAATTCCTCTTTTTATATGACTTAGAAATGAGAGATTTCAAAGTACAATGCCTTAACTAGATTCTTTTTGAAAGTACAATGCTGTAATAGAAAGATCTATCCAATTATCAGAGTAAAAAATTGCTTTGAATTCGGATGACATTACTATAATAGATAGAAATGAAAGCAGGATGTTATAATAAACAAATGACTGCAAGTACGTTGCTAACTTTTTCCCTAACTTGTAAACGATGTGCTAGTCTACTAGGTGTATGATATTATCAGTTTCATTAATTCCATTGATTTGTTATAAATTAAAAAGGCACAATTGTTTTATGCTGCTAACTTTCAGGTGAAGAAAATGGCACTTTATGCAGTGGAGGCAGCTGTGAAGGAGTTAAAAGATTTTGCTAAGTCAAGGTAAAACCATTTCTTATTATAATAAAATAACTTGCTATTATTATTATTATACTGTTACTTTCGTTAGTTCTACAAACAATTGTCCCATCTTTTTTGAGGAAACAAAAACGACATTTTTTGTCCTAAACACACATCAGTATATGCCAAACATAGTACAACCTATTGTGTTCTTTTGTGGGCCTGAAGGGACGTAAACTGTGAGAATATAAATATAACATTTGTTTTGAATATATGAGTTTGACTAACAGTTGACTCTGTGGGAATCATGTTTCAGTGAGAAAACCGAATCTGAATCTGAGGAATAGGCGGATGGACCCCACAAGGGAGCGGCTATTGAGGTTCCCATTTGTGTAGTATATGAAATTATTAGATTTTGTAGTAAACTTTCCACGAAACTCTTTTAAACTGTACATGTCACTTATTAACTGATCATGTAACAGTTTGTTTTTGGTTCTCATTATTGAGCATGAGTTATGGGAAAATGCAGGTTTTGTGGTTCATGAAAGTTTAAATGGTTATCGATCTTATACTTTATTATTTTGCTATTGTTTTTATCCGATTGCTAATTGTGGATTCTTTTGGTTTGTGATTGTCGTTAGTATTTTCTTGTGGATAAACTGTGTAAAGTTATTGGTGTTTGGTTTTTTGTTTCAAGTTCTTGTTCTGTGTTTGTTATCTTTGCTTATTGAATTTAATTGTTTTTTTGTTTAGAAACAAGATTGTACTTTCTTTTCTGATTGTCATCTTGAAAGTGACCTGATAAACCTCTTGATATCATCGCATTTTCACTCTGATCATAGTGAAGCGGATTTTGTCTGTTAACTAATGCTTATCCAATGGTTCCAATAATTGTGTTGTAGTTTTTGGTTCTAATTATTAGAATTTTCTGTGGTGAATGTGGAATATTCATGAACCATCAATGGCTTCATCAAAATATTAAGTAAAGAAGTTCATTTGTAGAAGTGATATGCCTTAATGTTATGGAAAGCCCAACCAACAATTTTATATATACTCATTTGGTATTTTTTTTCTCATTTTAATGCTGTGGAAGGTAACCAACTAATAAGCTTGTTCAAAGTACATCATTATGACCCGTAATAACAAGATTAATTGGTTACCCTTTATATGGCATCACTTTGGTGTATGTGACACTTGTGGCAGAAATAAAAATGTCAATATTTTTCTTTTAATTTTGTATTTATTTATGGTTATTTAATACTTAATAGGGATAATGTTATAGTAACCCATTGAAAATTTCATTTTGCATCTATTTGGTCCCTAAAGTTTTTCCTTGCTGTTTAAGGGATTAATGTTTATACAACCGAGTTTAATTGGTCACCTGAGGTTGAGGTTACTGTAGCAAAAGAATTTGCTATAGTCCCCCTACAACGTTTTGAAAGTGCATCTAAATGGTCCTTAAACTTTTTCAGATTTATTCAGATTTTTCTCTATTTCTCGGTTTTTTGAAACCTTAAGCCCCTAGACAACAAGGGAAAAACTTTAGGGACCAAATAGACGCAAAATAAAAAGTTCAATGGATGGGTTACTGTAACATCATCCCTACTTAATAAATACCAAGAAATTTCTTTAATGAACCTAATCAAGAACCAAATCTTGGGAGTTTGTAGATGATTTCTTTGTTGATTGCAATGGTTATTAAAGATACATGTTGAAGTTAATGGATATACATGTTTAACTAGGTTGAAGCTCTTTTAAGACAGTCAAAGCTGTTGGGCCAATGGGT
This sequence comes from Cichorium intybus, assembly GCA_023525715.1. Classification (NCBI taxonomy): domain Eukaryota; kingdom Viridiplantae; phylum Streptophyta; class Magnoliopsida; order Asterales; family Asteraceae; genus Cichorium; species Cichorium intybus. The sequence continues at coordinate 74,175,956 of CM042009.1, read as the reverse complement.
CAGCAGACTAGCAGCGGATGCGCACCAACGAACACGACTAAGTACTTCAACAAATATTCTTCGACTATCTAGGCTAGTGCGTAATGAAAATGATTGAGAAACAAGAAACACAAGGATTTAAAGTGGTTCACTCAACATCAAGTTGGGCTACGTCCACTGTGAGAAACGAGACAAACTTTATTGATAATCTTCAATGATTTACAAGAGAGAAATTATGACTACTTTTTGGGCATATTTTGACATGTTACATTTTGGCGTGTTCCCAACGCCGCCCCTGACACATGTACTCCCATTTTGGCGTGTTCCCAAGATTCTTCTGACATGAGATGTGACAATACCAACACTGGGTACAACCGAATTCTCGCCTTCGGTTGAGGAACCCCATTGGTCTTCGGTTGAGGTCTTTCTTTCGAACTGTAACTGTCCGACTGTGCTTCTGCACTTTCTGTCGAACTCCACTTCGTGAAAGGGTTAACTCTTCCTTCAAGAACTCTTCTGTCTGAACTTCGCTTTGGCCAGAGGATACTGCTATCTCATCTTCTCCTGCTGATGACATGTTCACCACTGTGACCATAGCCCGAGCTATTGTCATCACTGTGAACAAGTGTCCGCATGAGATACTGATGAAGCTTCCTTCGGATGCAACTCTTGGTTCGGACTTAATTCTTTCTTTGTCACATGCCTTCGTTTGGTAACAAGTCTGTCACCAACTGACTCCGGTTGTCAATCTTGAATGACTTCCTCCAGGTCCATGCTGCGGGCGTATCTTCTCATCTGAATGAGGTTTGACCTTTCTCGGTCCGAATGATTAGACACCTTCGAATCTCAGCACATGACATAGCTTCTGATCCGGACAAGGCAAGGCTGCCTTAGTCCTGCTGATCTTCAAGCCTTCGATTCAACCTTCTGCAGATCTTCTAAAGGATCACCTCCTTCTTAGTTTTGATCCGCAATGGTTGTTCTGACCGGAGCGAAGGACTTCCACTAGACTGAAGGTTTGGAGACTTGTCTGAGATGCACACCTTAATAGCACTGGCTTCGTCTCGTCTCTATTTTTCTGGTTGCTTCAGACAACTGTTCCTCTTCGGTCCTTGGTTCTTTCTCCGGTTCGGATTAGGCTCCAACTAACCCAACAAAAGCACCATGACACGGATGATGATGATGATGATACCTCTTATACCCGAGATATGTCATCATCTAGCAAAACAACACCTACATTTGATGCTAAAATGCAATTTACATTTGACAATATTCCATCCACCAAATGGCGTGAACGAAGCATTAAAGCTCAGCTGCACACCATGTTTGCATTTCAATACATGAAATTGAATTTTCTTGGTGCACGATTAAGAAAGTTATCTAATTTCAAGATTCGAGTTGAATTTGCTGTAGGACATTTGCATTTAATATGAGCAGTTAACCAAAATGATCACACAATGTGAAATTAAACCACATATCCCATAAGTATCACAAAATAGCCATGCAATTCACGATGTCTAATCACCTTTTCTAACATAATACGACTTCACGGATAGTTTGCGAGATTCTATAAATTCGTGAAGTAATTTTATGACGTATTCTGGAAATTTAGCATTATTTTTAGATAACAGCAACGCCATGCTTAGATTCAATCATTCCCCATGTATAATCAAATGCAATTCATTAAGTTTTCGTAGGAGTCCTTTCATTTGCGAAGTCGCCTATTTTCGGTGTTTAAAAGTAACGGGAGTTTCAACTACTTAAAAAACATCAAAGGTCTAGTTTAATAATGGCACACATTGTAGTCGTTAGGAAATCTACTCATGGGCGTATGGGTAAACGTTTTACTTTCCGTCCACCTACTCCATCTTCAAGTGATTCAACTACTTTAAGTGGTCCGACCATTTACAATTAGCCTCATAACTTTTCATGTTACACATATTTCTATCATGATCCTAACCCTAAGAGGGTTATGAAAATGTGTTGGAGAAACTTTACGTGTTGAACAAATGGATGACGTTATGCCTATTGCTAGTGCCAAGGTCTTGCCAATTTCCACCATTTACGCATATCTCTTAGACACCTAAACTACCAAACCGACTCTTTCTACATCACCTTGTTGATCGGTACATGTTTTTGTTTGATACCCTGTTATCTTTTGTGAAAAAACAAGGTTGCTAATGTTTACAATTTTATATATTCGTGATTTATCATTTTTATTCAATTATGTTTCATGAATTATTCACAAGGTGTTATTTGTTGTTATATATTAATAATTTTTGTTGGAACCAAATAATAGTTTCTTTCAATATCTTCTACCACATCTAAAGCTATTTTCTTTGAAATGGAATTCACAAATGGGTAATATAATATCACATCTTTGTAGTAGACGACAAGTGAGAGTATTAATGGCAATTGAGAGTCTTTTCTAGATTCATACGTTTTGAATAACTGAACCTTGTATTTTTATTTGAGTATAACCTATTATGGGTTGAGTAATTGGGTGGCAATAAAACTACATGTAGTATAATCATAAATATCCAACTGTTGATATTGTTGTCTATATAAATGATGATGACGAGGTAAACAACTTTTTATATATTGTTTGTCATGTACTATAAATTACCATGTTATATCTTGTCAACGTTGGTGTATATCATTTTGTTGATAGGGGATCACTAGTTAGAAGCAATAAAGTCCCAACTTTGATGATTTCTCAAACCGGCCCATTTGTGTATGTTAATCAGTAGGAAGGTAAGAATTTTATTCACAAATAACCTATTATGGGTTGAGTAATTGGGTGGCAATAAAATTACATGTAGTATAATCATAAATATCTAACTGTCAATATTGTTGTCTATATAAATGATGATGACGAGGTAAACAACTTTTATACATTGTTTTTCATGTACTATAAATTACCATGCTATATCTTGTCAATGTTGGTGTGTATCATTTTGAGGTGTTCTTGACTTACCAAACGAAGTAGAGAATCAACTAGGAAAATAATTAAGATCCCCTACTGTGATAGGGTGGATAATATCTTAGTCAAGAATTCAGCTATCATCTAAAGAGTCGTGGGATTATATCGTAGTTAACTTCTACAGGAATACCACAACATATGGTATAGCCGAAAGGAGAAAACAAATGTTACTTGACATGGTTCGGTCCATGATGAGTCATACTACGCTTTTGATCAATTTTTGGGGTTATGCCTTAGAGACTGCTACTAGAGTCTTGAACCTTGTACCAACAAATAAGGTTTCTAAGACACCCTATGAAATGTGGAATGAGGCTGCTCCCTTATTAGCACATTTGAAAGTCTGGGGTTGTGAGACTTACATTCGTCGTGAAGCTCTCAACAAACTAGAACCTATAACTGAGCAGTGTTATTTTGTTGGATATCCCATTGGATCTTTGGGTACTTGTTTTACAAATCTTTTGAGGGCAAAGTTTTTGTTGCTCGAAGAACAGTCTTTTGTGAAAGGAACTTGATATCCAAAGAAGCCGGTAGGAGCTAGATTGATTTTGAATAAATTTAAGAGTCAACCAACAAAGAACTTGATGTTGACACTAGTACTCAACTAGAGGTTGAGAAACTTGTTGAGCCTCAGAAAGACTGAAAGAGCTTGCTGAGGAATCTGACATACTTCCACCTCTTGTCCGTAGGTCTAATAGAGTACATCATGCACCCGAGTTTTATGGTTTACATACCACTGAGGGTGATGAGTCACTATTAGACCAATATGAGCCTACAATTATCAGGAGGCTACGTTAGGCCAATAGTTTGCTAAATGAAAGGATGTTATGGAAAGCGATATGAAATCCATGGATGATTATATAAGACTTGGTTGATCAAGCACTTGGACTGAGACCATTTGGATGCAAATGAGTCTTTAAGAAAAGACAGCCATGGATGGTAACGTACACACTTATAAGGCATTGCTGGTAGCAAAAAGTTATACTCAGGCAATGATTAAATCTATTAGGATATTGCTAGCAATAACGACATTTCATGACTATGAAATTTGGTAAATAGATATAAAAATCGGTTTCCTAAATAGGAAACTGATAGAGGATGTGTATATAACACAACCATAGGATTTTGTACAGTCCAAGTATCCTAATAAGATGTTTAAACTTTAAAACTCAATATATGGACTTAAACAAGCATCTCATAATTGGAATCTTTGCTTTGACGAGAAAGTCAAAGAGTTTAGTTTTATGAGAAGCGAAGACGAGCCATCTGTATATGTTAGAACTGGTGGGAGTGTTGTAGTATTCCTTGTACTATATTTTGATGACATACTACTTATAGGAAATGATGTCTCAACTTTGCAAAATGTAAAAACTTGGTATAGGAATTGTTTCTTTATGAAAGACATAAGAGATGCAACAGTCATATTAGGGATAATGATTTATAAATATATATCAAGGCTGCTTATTAGATTAAGCCATAATACATACATATATAAGGTCTGGAAGAGATTCAAGATGCAAGACTCCAATAAGGAGTTCGTGCCTATACAACATGGTATGACACTAAGCAGAGCTCATGAGTCAAGCTCCGTGTTCTTCTACTGTGGGATCGATCATATATGACATGATATATACTATGCCTGATGTCTTGGTGCCTTGAGCATGACGAGTAGATATCAGGCTTATCTTGGAGAAAATCATCGCGTTGCTGTCAACAGCATACTTAAATATTCGAGGAAGACAAAATATATGTTCTTGATTTACAGAGGTTTTGAGAAGCTCAACATAAAGGGTTATACCGATGCTAGCTTCCAAACTGATACAGACGATTCCCATTCACAATAAGGGTCAGTGTTCTTACTAAATGGAGGAGTAGTGACTTGGAAGAGTTCCAAGTAAAATGCCATAATAGTTTTGACAACTAAAGCTGGTATATTACAGTTAATGAAGCTGCAAATAAAGCCATATGTATAAAGAAGTTCATCAAGGATCTTGGATTTGTACGTATAAATAGTATTGTTAAGATCTTTTGGGAAAATAAAGGTGCAGTCGCTTTGACTAAAGAACCCGAAGCTCACAAGTGTACACATCATATACTCAGGAAGTATAATTATATACGAAAGCTTCTCGAGAACGAAGACATCATCATTACTTGAGTCGCATCAGAGGGGAATTTAGCCGATCCATTCATTTAGCCATTATTGTAGATTAATCATGATTCACATACAAGTCTATAAGGATTTGATTAGCAGGAGAATTGGCTTGAATGTATTTAGTTTAGTTTGTTTAATTTTAGGAACATATGTAGTATGATGCTTGACCGCAAATGGTAAATATTTAGGAAACACGTGCCCATTATTTATGAATACATGGAATGGGTTCGCAAAGAGCTTAAATGTATTTAGTTTAGTTTGTTTAATTTTGGGAACATATGTAGTTTGATGCTTGACCGCAAATGGTAAATATTTAGGAAACACGTGCCCATTATTCATGAATACATGGAATGGGTTCACAAAGAGCTTAAATGTATTTAGTTTAGTTTGTTTAATTTTGGGAACATATGTAGTTTGATGCTTGACCGCAAATGGTAAATATTTAGGAAACACGTGCCCATTATTCATGAATACATGGAATGGGTTCGCAAAGAGCTTAAATGTATTTAGTTTAGTTTGTTTAATTTTGGGAACATATGTAGTATGATGCTTGACCGCAAATGGTAAATATTTAGGAAACACGTGCCCATTATTCATGAATACATGGAATGGGTTCGCAAAGAGCTTAAATGTATTTAGTTTAGTTTGTTTAATTTTGGGAACATATGTAGTATGATGCTTGACCGCAAATGGTAAATATTTAGGAAACACGTGCCCATTATTCATGAATATATGGAATGGGTTCGCAAAGTCCATCACCAAGCTTCTTTAGCTTGACAAACCATACACAACAATAAGGGAATGAATCCCATAGGTGCCCGGGCTACACAAAAGTCAAACCAATCCTACATGTAAGCATATGCTAGAAGAACAAACCTAATTTCGAACAATGAACACTTATAAATGAAGAATCATTGCCAAATGGTATTTCATGAGATGCATTAAGTAATATGCAAATTCACATAGCAAAGAAATGAGTAATAGTTTTATTTAAAAACCACTGTAGCAACCATAGGGTTATATAGACATGTACCCATGGAGTTTTGCTCACCTCAATAGAAGAACTAACTAGCTTCAACTCCTAGACCTTTGTGGTGCTTAATGATCACCGATAAGATAAAAAACTAAGTCGTAAGTAATCCATAATTCCATTAAGTCCACTATTAAGTTTTTAGTGGTGAGTATCTAATTCCATTCCATTTATATTATCCATAATACCATTGAAGAGCATATGCGAAAACAATACATGATTTGGACATCTTATGCTAAAGTTGAAAAAATTAAGTTTTCCCCTCTCAGATGATTACTCGACCGAGTCAATCCTTCAAAAAAAAGGACTCGACCAAGTCACATGTTTGATGACCTAAAATCATGATTTCTTCAAGGTTAAGTCTCATAAGCATTTCTAATTACTTCATAGGCTTATTTTTTTCTTCAGTTTAAGTCGATCCATTAACATAAAAATTAAGTTTAAAACCATTTATACTCATCAAAATTCCATGATTCGGTTTGAATTTATGATGATCTAGAAGCTTGTATACAACACAAACTTGATTAGGCAACACATGCTCGATGTAAGCTTCAAATCATTACCAAAACCTTTGAAATCACTAGATAATCAACAAATGAGCTTCATATTTAATTAATAAACAGATTTTGTAGAAAATAATTGAATATTAATGAATCAATCAAACACTCATTCCATTCAAGGTTATGTCTAGAAAACTCCATTGAAGATAGGTTAAACTTGAAATGTTTACAAATGAGCAAATTATGAAACTAACAACAAATGATGGTTTCATCAGCATAAATATTGTTTAGAAACAAGAAAATAAAATCAAAACTAACACAATTATCATATGAAAAGCTAAATTTCAGATTCCACCTTTGTTGAAAAGTTTCAAAAGCTCATTTAACCTCATTTTTAAGCTACGAATGATAAAAATGAACTTAGACTAGCATTCATATGACCAAAACTAGCTCAAAATCTCAAAGAATTAGTTATTTAAGTGAACATTTTTGGATTTGGGAGTTTTCTAAACCCAAGCTCAAACTAGAAGAAGATGAATAGAAGATTGTACCTACCAGATGCTTTAAGCTAAATTCTAATGCTAGAACTTAATATTCTATATTTCAATCTCTAGGAAAAGCGATAATGATATTTTATACCATTATTATACTTTTCATTATTATTGTTTTATGCTTGTTTTCAACCAAAACTTGGTGTTTCTAACTCTATTTTAGAGTTTAATGATGTACATGTTTTAATTGATTGAGAATGATGAAAAACGAGGCATCAATACCCATTTATATCGTTATCCAAGAAAATACTTCAAGCCGATAAAAGCCTTCAAGAATTGAGAAAAAAAGCATTTCGGCAGCCCCAAATCGCCACCTGGCTCGCCACTTGAAGTGACCATTTTCAGTTTTAAGAGCCACTTGGAAATCGCCACCAGAAGTGGCCATCCAAGTGGCCATTTCTTTGTGACGGGGTTTTAAGCCAAATTAGGTTTCAAACACTTCACTTTTCCACCAACCAAAGAGGGAGAGCATCGCATGCGATTTTTTGGGCTTTTCTTGAGAAAAATGAGTAAGTCGTTTTTGAAGGTGAGCATTGATTAGGAAGCATTTATTGAAGAGAAGACTTCTTCCTCACTTGGATGCAATATATCTACACAATTTGAGGGAGTTTTTATTTATATTTTGGTTTTATAATCATGTGTAAACAAGTTGCTTTCAAGAATATGATTTGATTTGTTGTTTCTACTATGGGTTAAATTCTCTTTGTTAGTGATGCGATATCAGCTCTTTTGTCGTCTGGTTCTCATTTCACAGGTGATTCTGGTCGTCCTGGGCTTGACCTGCGACCACAATCACAAAAGGAATGACAGCGTTAGCCTTTCTCCAGGAGGAGGTCCCGGGAAAACGCTCCGATGCCAAAGTCAGATCTCCGGCGGGGTTTGATAAGTGTATAATATGAGTTTAGAGTATAATGGAGTTCATCCTCTTACCGGGTGCCCTCCAGGGGCTTTTATACGTCTTTCCCTGTCTGGCTGTGGCCGACAAGATCTTTGCTGCGGCAGGAGGGGACCAAGTCGTCCGTTGGCAGTACGACCTTTGTCCTTCGCCGCACCCCTATTGGCGCAGACCGGCCGGATGGGGCGCGCACGATCTGTGTCAGACCTGGGCGCCACGCGTAGGTCGAGGAGCATGGCGCCAAGTACAGTTCACGCTGGTCGTTCCAGCAAATACGTCGTTAGTGAGCTGGAGTGTAGTTCTCCAGGAGAGACTTCGCCAGGGCGAAACTTCCGTTGGCTGGAAAGGACTTCCTGGCGGGGAACTTCCAGCGGTTGGTGAGTTTGGGATCCCCAAGTAGTGCGCTGGAAGGCGCGTTAACGGTTGCCAGGTGGCACGCTATCAAGTCTCCCTAGCCTTAGGCATTATTGCGTGTGCACAGCTAGCGATGGTGGCTAGGGCTAGCATTGAATAAAACACGCTGATGTGACCGTTTCCTCAGACGGTTCTGATCATTATCTTTGAATTTTGAAAGTCCCGCTTGCGGTTTTACTTTATCTTGCCTCTTTATATTCTCCTTTTTCTCCGGCCATTAGTTCCTTTGCGGTTTCTTCCTTCTTTGTCGATTTCTTGCTCTTCTGTTTTTTGTCAAAATGAGTTCTTCTTCAGGTGTCGGTCCCGATTCTCGGTACTACGATTCACTAGTGGCTCGCTATGGCTTCCAACCGGAGGATGGTGTGGAGCTTCCCGCCGATGGAGCCATTTTTTCCTTTCCTCTTGAAGGGAAGATCGGTATGTATTTAAAACATTTCGAGGCCGGTTATCGCTTGCCCACATCGGATTTCTTTATGGAGGTTCTCGACCATTATCACGTTCATATTCATCAACTGGTCCCTAATGGTGTAAACAAGATCATCGCCTTCGAACTTCTGTCTAGGGCTGTTCATTTAGAGCCTGACCTGTACGTTTTCCGTCATTTTTTCCGGTTCACTCGTGTTTCCACTGGGAACAATTATACATTCTGTGTTCGTCAAGATCTCCCCACTCTTGTTACCGATCAAAAGGGGACTGCCCGGAATTGGTCTCAGCATTTTATCTGGGTAAACGAGCACCGGGTTGGAGCTATGAAGCATCGTGTCGATCCTATCACTGATCGTGCTTTCACTCTCTTCCTCGCAAAGGAAGCTATTGCAAAGGTTCTCCGATCTTTCCATGTGGTTGGTGGTGAACTTCCTGAGTACATTCTGGCCGGCGCTGGCATGAGTACTTCCTGGCGACTTCGGGGCAAGATGCCCGAGTTCTTTACCATTGTGGACGGTTAGTTCTGGGCCTTGTTGTTTTTGCTTTCTCCTTCTCCTCTCCCTTTTTTTTTTTTTTTTTTGAAAAAGGAGATGTTTGATGATTTCTCTTTGTTATAGGACAGGAAAATGACATCCGGTTTACTGATGTTCTGGCGAAGAATTATCGTGGGAGTCTCCATTATCATGAAATTCCATTGGTTGATCGGGTGCTGCCTTCTCGCGCCTTCCGTGATGAGGCTTTTATTACTCGGGCCTCGGCGGTCCAAGAGGAGGAAAGACGAAAGTATGTAAGCATTGGGGCTTTGGTTTTTTCGGCTGTTGATGGAAGGGTTGATACGGAAGTTAGTGGTGAGCAAGGTGGTTCTTCTAGGGCTTTGGTGAAGAGGCGTGCGGGGTTATTTGCTGCTGGTGAGGGTTTTGGGAGCGTCGTGTTGCCACGGCGATTGCGTCCTCGTCGTTTGGCTGGTAGTGGTGGGGGGTTGGGGTTTATTCCCCCCAGTCTCCTGTGATTAACATTGCCGACGACACATCGCAGGGTGCGGACATGGGGATGGACCAGGGTGGGGGTGCTCGTATCGGTACCCACCCTGTTATCGAGAACGTTGTTGGAGAACGTTCAGGGGAAAGCAATCATTCACTGCCGGTTGGGCCTCAACCTCCTCGCCCGGATTTTAGTGGTTTTAGTCGCCGTGGGAGTACAGCTGCTTTGGGGCCCCCCTTTGGGTTCTATGGAGGGTGGTCATGTTGCCTCTACCGGGGTGTTTGTTCCTGGGTGGTCTTTATCAGAGGGTGCACGCCTTTCAAATTACCAGACTGCCTTGGAGTTTACGCAGCATGCGTTTCCTCCGGGTACTCGTTCGGAGATGGGGAGTTATTCCCCGGCCGATTTGGTGGGTTCCCTCCGGTATGCGGCTGCCCAAAGCGCTTGCTTCTTTGGTGAAAGTGCAACTCGTTTGGAGCAGATGCTGGCCGCCAATGCTGATCGTCCTTCCCTCCAGCAGGAGTTGGATGCTGCTCGCGCTGAAGTTGTCAAGCATGAGGGTTTATTGAAGGACCTTCAATCTCAAGTGGCATCTTTGCAGGCGGTTGGGGAAGAGGCTGCCCGGTTGAGGGAGCAGTTATCCTTGCTTGGTCAGGAAAAAACTGAACTTCAAGGTGCTCTGGTTGCTGTGAAATCTGAGAATGAGGGCTTGCATATCCAACTTGAAAGCGCTGAGAGAGATGCTGCAGAGCGTGACCGGGTTGCACAGGCCAAGACACAGGCGCTTGAGGAGGCGGAGGCGGACTTGTCCTGGCTTCTGACCAATGGTATTGTAGGTGTTGTCGACTTGGTTATGGAAAGCCGGGACTTTGGGATGGGCGTGCACCGTCTCCGGGAGGTGTGTTTGGCAGCTGGGCAGGCTCAAGGTTATTCTCGTGCCATAAAGGACGTGAAGGCGGGCAGGGAGATTGCGGCAGAGGAGGAGGAGCCCCCCTTGATATCGGTTTGGAGGTAGATGAGGTAGTGGATGCGTTTATGAATGTTGATTACGCCACGGCCTTCAAACTTGGGGAGCTCGGTGTTTTTGACTTGAAGGCCTTGCTGGATCCAAGCAGTGTTGCCGGCCCCTCTCATGTGTAGCAGGTATTTGATTTATTGTTTGTTTGTCTTGTGATTGTGATGAAACAATGTTTGTAAGGCCCTTCTGAGGCCAGTTGGACAATGTTTTTGTTTTACTTTGTAAGGCTTACGAGCCGAGACGATGTTGTTTGGTTATTTTCCACTGGATGTTGACTTGGTGGGCATTGTGGGCCCTTTTTATTTTTCGTGCGATTGTTTGAGTTTGTTGTTGTCAGATAGGATTGCAATCGTGAATGCACGTTGGTATGTTTCTTCTAAGGTGGTTAGCTTGGGTAAGGCTTGATGAGACTGCGATTGAAGGTTGTTGAGTTTGCTAGGGTGTGCTTCATCTTTTACGTCTGTAAGGTTTAAGACCAGGAGTTACCATGTCTTTCCCGAAATGTTTTAAGGAGATGGCTTTGTTAGGTCCAGGACCGGGAGTTGTTCTGCCCATTGGGTAACTCTCTTTTTATGGTTTGTATGGTTTAGGACCAGGAGTTACTGTGTCCGCTGAGGGGTATTTCACCCTTAAGGTTTTTAAGACTGGGACCAGGAGTCGCTGAGCTTTCTTCAGGATATTTCACCCGGATAACCTTGCCAAGACCAGGACCAAGAGTCGCTGAGTCCGCTGAGGGGTATTTCACCCTTAAGGTTTTTAAGACTAGGACCAGGAGTCGCTGAGCCTTCTTCAGGGTGTTTCACCTGGATAACCTTGCTAAGACTAGGACCAGGAGTCGCTGAGTCCGCTGAGGGGTATTTCACCCTTAAGGTTTTTAAGACTAGGACCAGGAGTCGCTGAGCCTTCTTCAGGATATTTCACCCGGATAACCTTGCTAAGACCAGGACCAGGAGTCGCTGAGTCCGCTGAGGGGTATTTCACCCTTAAGGTTTTTAAGACTAGGACCAGGAGTCGCTGAGCCTTCTTCAGGGTGTTTCACCTGGATAACCTTGCTAAGACTAGGACCAGGAGTCGCTGAGTCCGCTGAGGGGTATTTCACCCTTAAGGTTTTTAAGACTAGGACTAGGAGTCGCTGAGTCTTCTTCAGGGTGTTTCACCTGGATAACCTTGCTAAGACTAGGACCAGGAGTCGCTGAGTCCGCTGAGGGGTATTTCACCCTTAAGGTTTTTAAGACTAGGACCAGGAGTCGCTGAGCCTTTTTTGACATTTTATTCATTCGTAACATGCATAAGTGAAAGCAACAATTTCATTCATTACTTTGTTCATCTGGTGGTTACAATTTTGGATAGATGTTGATGGCGGGGCTTATCTGGCATTTTCCCTAGCAGTGGAACTGTTTGAGATTCTGAACGTTCCATGTTCGCGGTATCGCTCGACCTTCCAAGGTTTCCAGGACGTAGCATCCTTTTGAGTTGGCCTCTGTGACTCTGTATGGGCCTTCCCATGTTGGGCCAAGTTTACCTTGCGGTTCAGCGTGGCTTGCTTCGTTTTTTCGGAGGACCAAGTAGCCTACCCCAAAACGTTTTTCTCGAACTCGCGCGTTGTAGTATTTCTCTGTTGCCGCCTTGTAGCATGCCTGTCGTATATTGGCTAATTCTCGCTTCTCCTCCAGGATATCCAAATTGAGACGGAGATCCTGGTTGTTGTTGTCTTCCGTGAATTCCGTGGTGCGCAGGCTGCCTATGAAGATTTCCGGTGGCAGGACGGCTTCCGTGCCATACGTCAGTCTGAATGGGGTTTCCTTTGTGGACGTTCGTGGGGTGGTACGATATGACCAAAGTACCGTGGGTAATTCTTCCACCCAGCGACCTTTCGCTTTCCCCAGTCTTTTCTTTAGTCCTGCCACCAATGTTCTGTTGGACACTTCAGTTTGACCGTTGGCTTGGGGATGTGCAACGGATGTGAACTTTTGTTTGATTAGTCTCTCGGCACACCATGTGCGGAATGGGTCTTCCGCAAATTGTAAGCCGTTGTCACTAACTAGGACTTTTGGGGTGCCAAATCTGGTTAGGATGTTCTTTCACATGAACTTAATCATGTTCCTCCCCGTTATTGATGCGACGGCCTCTGCCTCAATCCATTTGGTGAAGTAATCTACTGCTACGATGAGAAACTTCACTCGGCCAGGTGCCTCCGGGAACGGGCCGACTATATGAATTCCCCATTGGTAAAAAGGCCATGGACTTGAAATGCTGGTCATGGGGACCGCTGGTAAGTGGTGGAGCGGTGAAAAAGTTTGGCAGGTGGCACATTTCTTTGTTACTTCTGTTGCGTCTGCATGGATGTCTGGCCAGTATACTCCCGCTCTGAGGGTTTTTCCGGTGAGTGCTCTGGCTCCCTCGTGCGCTCCAGCTTCGCCCGCGTGTATTTCTTCCAATATAGTCTTTCCTTCCTCCGGGGTAATGCATTTTAGCCAAGGCTCTAAATATCCTCGTCTGTATAATGTGTCGTTTCGCATTGCATATTGGGGGGCTCTCACTTTAACCTTTCGTGCTTCAGCGTTGTCAGTTGGAAGGAGGCCTTGCGTCAAGTAGTCGATTAAAGGTGTCATCCACGTGGTGGTGGTTGTGCTAATTGGTGCTATTTTCTGGCCGTCAATGCTTTAGGACCTCTTTGGATAGATGGTCGAATGCCGCAGAGGCTAATTTGCTCAGCGCATCGGCTTTTCTGTTAGCTGCACGTGGGATTTGCTTGATTGTGAAAAATTCCATCGTGGCTGCTATTCTGTTCACTTCTTCTACGTATTTCTTCATTCGCTGGTCTTTTAGTTCGTAGGCCCCATTGATTTGGTTGGTCACTAACAAAGAATCACTATGCGCCAGGAGGTGTTTCACTCCGTTCTCCTTTGCGAGTCGCATTCCGGCGAGCAGTGCTTCGTATTCTGCTTCATTGTTCGTCGTTTGGAAGTCGAATCTGAGTGCGTAAGTTATTTCCTCGCCTTCTGGGGTTGTTAACACTAGGCCCGCCCCCGAGCCTTCTTTGCTGGCTGCCCCATCCGTGTGGAGCATCCATGTTTCCGGAGGCGTGTTTGATTCTTTCTTTGTGCGTTGACTTGTGGCTGCTTTGCCTTCCTCTGGCATTTCTGCCAGAAAATCTGCTAGTGCTTGGCCCTTGATGCTTGTTCTTGGCTTGTAGTCGATATCATGTTCCCCACTTGGCTAGGCGACCGGATTTCTCTGGTTTCAGTAGGATTTGGCGGATTGGTTGGCTTGTCAACACTTCAATATGGTGAGCTTGGAAATAACGCCTCAGTCGGCGTGCTGCATAGATTAAAGCTAGGACTAACTTTTCCAATTGCGGGTAACGTAGTTCTGGCCCTTGAAGCGCCCGACTAACGAAATAGACTGGTCTTTGTTGGTGTTCCCTTTCCACAGTTAGAACTGCGCTTATTGCGTCTGGTGACGCCGCTAGGTACATGGATAACTTCTCTCCTGGGACTGGGCATGCTAGTGTGGGCAACGATTTCATTGCTTCTTTTAAATGTGTTAGAGCGGTTTCTGCCTCGTCTGTCCATCGAAAATTGTTTTTGTCAACGCAGCCTTTCAGCGTGTTGAACAGCGGAAGGGCTTTTTCTGCTGACTTTGCTACGAAGCGTCCCAGGGCTGTGAGTTTTCCGCTGAGTCCTTGTATTTCTCGCAGGCATGCTGGTGATTTTATCTCGACGAAGTCTTTTATCTTTTCCGGGTTTGGTTGGATACCTTCTCGCATGACGTAATATCCCAGAAACTTTCCTTCTTATACACCGAAGGTGCATTTGGCCGGGTTGAGTTTCATTTGGATTTTGGAAAGTGTTTTAAGGGTTTCTTCAATGTCTTGTAGCAAGGATTGTTCTGCGCGGCTCTTTATGACCATGTCGTCGACATATACTTCGACGTTTCTTCCGATCTGGTCTTTGAACGCCTTGTCGACGAGTCTTTGGTATGTTGCCCCAGCGTTTTTTAGACCGAACAACATTTTCTGGTAACAAAAGGTGACGTGATCCGTGTAAAAGGCTGTTTTGTCTTCGTCTTCTTTCCGCATGAGAATTTGGTGGTAACCCTTATAGGCGTCTAGGAAACACTTCCACTTAAATCCCTCCAGCGATTCTACTTTCTGGTCTATCTCGGGGAGTGGATAACAATCTTTCGGGCATGCTTTGTTTAAATCGGTGTAGTCAATGCACATTCTCCAGCTGCCATCGCTTTTCTTTACCATGACTGGGTTGGCTATCTATGTTAGGAAGAAAGCTTCGCGGACGATACCTGCTTGTACTAACTTGGCGACTTCTGCATTGATGGCATTGTTGCGTTCTCCTGCTTGGCCACGACGTTTTTGTTTGACCACATTGCTTCCTGGTATGATGTTAAGATTGTGTTCGATGGTTGTTCTTTCTACTCCCACCATGTCCGCTGGCTCCCAGGCGAATACTTGTTTATATTTTCTGAGTAGGGATATCACCTTTTTTCGTAAGTCGGTCGGTAATGTGCTTCCGACTTGTATTTTTTGGTCTGGATAATCGTGGTGAATTATTTCTCTGCTTTCCTCAGGTTCGTCTCTTGGGCGTTTTCGTTTGTCGTCGATATCTGCGGGCAGCATTATCTGGTAGCATTTAAGTGTCTTTTGTGGCGTTGCCAGGACGGTGGCCACGCCAGCATCCGTTGGGAACTTGATTATACCATGTAGTGTCGATGCCACAATGCCAAAGTATAGCGCTGCTGGTCTTCCCAGGATGATGTTGTGTTCTGATGGTGCCCGTACTACTGTGAATTCGAGTGTAACTGTTTTCTTTCGCCGACCGTCATCTATCGTGATGGGCAGGTAGATCATTCCTGTGGGTATGATGCTGTGCCATGTGAAGCCGGTTAGATTTCCCACTGGGGGGCGCAGATCTGCCCTCCATTACCGCTGCAGCTGGCGGAAGCAATGTTCGAACATGATATCCGCTGCACTACCACTATCGATATGCACGCGGTGGATGATGATGTCTCGTATTCTGGCTTGGATAATGAGTGGGTCGTCGCCGCTCCACCCTTCTGGCTTCTTGTCTTTGCTGGAAAATGATATCTGTTGTTCATCGACATCTGGTGTTTGTTCTCGTGCTCTACGATGGTGTTTGTGTATTACTAGAATCTCTGGCCCCTTCTTTGGCGCGTCCATGGTTTTTGCTAGTGTGTCGTTTCTACCGTTTTTCGGGCGAATTGATTTGGCGATGTCATTTAAGTTTCCTCGTTGTATTCTTTGGTCAAGCTCCTTCTTTAGCACGGCGCATTCTGCCGTGTCATGCCCGTAGCATTTATGGAATTCGCAGTACTTAGATTGATCTCTCGGACGTTCTGATGTTCTTTTCGCCTGCTTGCTTTTGTCAGACACAGCCAGAATGTCTGTTCGCTTGTATCTTCTGTCATCTCTGTAGTGGTTGTTGTAGGGTTTTTGGGGTTTACCTCTTCTGAAAGGTTGTCGTCTTTCGCTAAGGTATTGTGAGTGGTTTTCTCTGGCTTTTGATGAGGAAGTGGCTGCAGCTTTTAGGTACGCTTCTTTGGCAGCCGTGCCTTCTTCCTGGCATAGGAAACATTCTACTCGCTCCTTCATTTCTTGCCGAGTGGCTGGTGGTTTTCCTAAGAATTTCGTTGATAACGGGCCTGGCAATAAACCATGTGTGAAAGCTCCGGTTACCAGGTTGTCGTTTTGTCCTGGTACATTTAGCGTTGCTTCATTGAATCGTTTGAAATATGCTCTAATCGGTTCACCCTCCAGTTGCTTACACCCAATGATCTCTCGGATGTCTCCTCTATATTTACGTAGTTGCATGAAGTTTGAGAGAAATTGTTCTTTGATCTCCGTAAAGTTTCTGATGCTGCTTGGCGCGAGGCTTTTGAACCTTGCGCCGGCGTTCCCGTCAAGCGTCGTCGGGAAGTGTGTACACCAGAAGCGTTCGTCTAACTTCAGTGATTGCATATGCCATTCGTAAGTGTCGATATGGCTATCTGGGCAGGTTGTTCCATTATAGGTTTTTAGGTGTGGTAGCTTGGTCGTGTTAGGCATGTCGTAGTCGTGTATTTCTTTAATGAACGGGGATTTATATGCTACAGGGGGAAGCGGGTTTGTGTTGTTTGTTGTTTGGATGGGAGATGTGATGGGTTGGTATACCGGCGGTTGGGCGTAGAACAGAGGGAGTGCACTGGTCGGTATGCCTCCTAAGGATGAGACAGGTGTGTTTACTGGCGCTTGTGTAAAGCTTGTGAATAATGGTGCTACCGCTGGTTGAGGTGGCTGGAAGAAAGAAGTGGGTGAAGGGGTGAACATTGGTGGTCCCGTTGAGGGTTGGAATGGTGTGAAAGGGTAGCTGAACGGTATATACGGCGGCGGTGTACTGAAGGGTACGGGTGTTATAGTCTGTTGGAATGGCGATGAAGGAACTGGTGTTTGGGGGATCAAGGGAGGTGCCGATGGGTTAGTTGTTGGTGGTGATGGTGTTGTTGGTAATGTTTCTATCGATATTGGGCCTAATGGTAACATTGAACGTATGGGGCTTCTGGGGTGGTTACCGCCGCTGGTTTGTCCTTCAGTCGTCATTGCCAGAGATTAAAGTGGTGGTTTCTTGTTGCTCGTCACAACACGGATGGCGCCAATGATGCGATATCAGTTCTTTTGTCGTCTGGTTCTCACTTCACAGGTGATTCTGGTCGTCCTGGGCTTGACCTGCGACCACAATCACAAAAGGAATGGCAGCGTTAACCGTTCTCCGGGAGGAGGTCCCGGGAAAACGCTCCGATGCCAAAGTCAGATCTCCGGCGGGGTTTGATAAGTGTATAATATGAGTTTAGAGTATAATGGAGTTCATCCTCTTACCGGGTGCCCTCCAGGGGCTTTTATACGTCTTTCCCTGTCTGGCTGTGGCCAACAAGATCTTTGCTGCGGTAGGAGGGGACCAAGTCGTCCGTTGGTAGTACGACCTTTGTCCTTCGCCGCACCCCTATTGGCGCAGACCGGCCGGATGGGGCGCGCACGATCTGTGTCAGACCTGGGCGCCACGCGTAGGTCGAGGAACATGGTGCCAAGTACAGTTCACGCTGGTCGTTCCAGCGAATACGTCGTTAGTGAGCTGGAGTGTAGTTCTCCAGAAGAGACTTCGCCAGGGCGAAACTTCCGTTGGCTGGAAAGGACTTCCTGGCGGGGAACTTCCAGCGGTTGGTGAGTTTGGGATCCCCAAGTAGTGCGCTGGAAGACGCGTTAGCGGTTGCCAGGTGGCACACTATCAGTTAGGAAGATGATGGATTTTTACATGAAGTTCTAGATCTATATTTCTATTTTTTTTGTTGGTGACTTTTATTGGTTGAATCAAGTATCTTATGCTTAATGCGTTGCTTTATTGATTACATTGCAATGATTTATTGGTTACATTTTGCTTGAAAGAGCGTTTATACATTGCTATTTGATATTTGATTTAGGGTTAGAAATTGGATATACATATGCCAACTACACCCTAGTTGTGTGTGAAACATTCCTATGCTTAATGAATTTGCTAATTGTTTATGGTAATCGAAAGATATATCATGTCATTTAGTGAATATCCGTATTACGCCTTGATAAAGGGTAATGAGAAAATTAGGGTTTGTTACTTTCAACCGGTAAATGTTACTAACTAACTAAAGAAAGAAAATATCATATCTAAAATGAATTGTTAAATGAAGTTGGATTCCTAACTATCTCTTATTCTTTGTTAACATGTTGTGTACTTACTTCCATCTTAGTCGTTTTTTTAATCTCCCCGTGGTTGTGCTAAAGTCTTGTTTAAGGCATATTTTAGAATTTAGATAATCATCTCTCAATTACTGATCGTTCAATTAGTAGTTGTTTATTTCCTATTGTGGTACTTGATACCCGAAGTTCCTTGGATCAATACTCGTATTTACCACAATGTTACTTGGTTGACATCGTGCACTTGCGGTTGTAAAAGAGGGTATAAAAACCACTTATCAACAAGCATCAAATCGTCATTAGAGACTCTTCTAGCTCAATAACACATTTGGAGGAAAATGAATTGTGGAAGAAGACTTGACCTACTTATATATCTTTAACATATGACGACTTAAACCCCCCAATTTTTGCATTTTACATAAATGCCTCAGACAACTACCAATTTTCAATATTACTTTTCTTTCTTTCATATAAGTCCATAGAAGCTTAATATTTGACATCTAAGTTAGTCAACAAGTTAAAATAGTCATATCCCAACTTTGTTCAATTTGTCACTTTTAATCCCTATGTAAAAAATTTACCATTTTAAGTTTATTGTTTTCCTAAACTTAAGAATAAAATATTTATACTATATTTTACATTTATAATTTAATTGTTACTTATTTTATTTTAAATTTACAATTTTTTCTACTAAAAGGGATCGAAACTAGTAGACCACAAATACACGTGTTACATTAAATATAAAATTATTGAATTTTCTTATCAACAAGCCAATCTCCTCATCACCAGGATTTAGTGGAAATTTATAAGGTTTATTTTCTTTCTTTTTCTCTTTTGCAACTGTAGTAACTCGAAAAAGAGCAATTAATTTTACTTTCTTAGCGTCTCTCACTTGGTTATGGTTTTGGGCAAGCTCACCGACTTCTAAGATCCGAATAAGCTCTCAAGTTTAAGGGTGGAGAAATCTCTTATATCTTCAAGAACAATACATTGGAGAATCCATTCGGTTGAAAGACATAGATCTTTAAGATATAATATTCATTTGGATGATGCCTTCCCAAGCTCTTTAGCTTTGTTGTTACAAGATTGAAATACTTAGAACATAAAATCTATGCTCTGGTAGCCAACATTTCAACCAATTTATATTTATGAATGATAATATTTGTTTTTGTTCTTAACTCGAGTGCTTACCTTTGTGAGTATTTAGTAAACAAGCCCAAACTTATTTGCATTTTTTTTTTGAACGGCAAATCTATCCTACTCCTACTCCTAAACTACTCCTTGTTATGTTAGTGCCAGGGTTTGAACCCATGACCTCCTTGTTAGTATATCACCTTGTTAGCCAAGTGGGCTAGCCCCAACTTGTATTTGCATTTTATAAGTAAAATCATGTTCAATCCCATCTACTCTCAAAGTGAAAAAAATAAAAATTATTTGCCTTAGAATTTTGACGACATATGACCATCTTTTTTGGTACTAGAAAAATAGATTTTCAACATCTTCTTCGTTGACAAAACTTTTTGTTGGAACATAATTTCTTAACGCCCTCTTCACTTTTACCACAATTATTTCTTTCTATTTGTTCAAACAAAATGTTAAAGGTCTCAATATTAATTTTAGGAGGTCAAATGAACAACGACAAATCACTTGAATCTTTTTGTGCCATATCTGAAGAATGGATCCCACATCAAAGTTTTAACAAATTAATTTTTGACAACTTCAAACTTTTATAGATAAGAAGTGGTCTTAAGTAGTGGTCGGAAAAGAGATGTTATTGAAATTCGAATATTTTAGGTGATGCATTTAAGGGGTGAGAGGTTTTCTAGCGAGAGTTTCAAACAAAATACATAAAGACAGCTTTTGCATTGGTGGGGGCCGGATGCAAGGAAAAATGATTTAAGTATTTAACAATGAAGGAGAAAGATGGAAGTTAAAACGAGTATTGTTCAAATCCAACTAGCAACAAAATTAGAGGGGAAAACGAGTAAATGAGATACAAAATAGTCATTCTATATGGTTTAACATATTAAAACTCACAGACCTAATACAAATAATCGAAACCAGAATTATAACCTAAAATAAAAAGCTTATATAAAATTTGTAGACCGAAAAAGAAAAAGCAAACTAGGGGAATATTTTTAACGTTCACCCTTTCTCTATTTTTTGGCCCAACTTCACTATTTCGTGTTCTTTTACCTGAACATTGTGATTAGAGAAAATTACAGTTTCGGTTCCCGTGGTTTGCATGATTTTTCACTTTTAGTCCAAATTTTAAATTTTCATAGTTTCAGTCCTGTGGTTGGCTTTTTTTTGCATTGTTGGTCCCCCTTGGAGTTACCCTCAAATTTAATCTGTTAAGTGCATGCAAATTGTCTAAACTACCCCTAAGGACCAAAAGTGTAATTTATTCCGAAGAGCAGAAATATTGTTTCGAAACCAACAAACGAGACAAGCTTTGAACATGCATAGCAATCTCATCACATATGTTGGTCTCCCAAACAAATGGTATCAATCCTAAAAATTGAAACTTTTCCAAGAAAAATGTAACAACTTTTAATAATAATTCTTTTATCTTGAAGTTTTTTCCCGATCAATATAATTATTAAATTATGCATTAGATGAAACTGTTACTAATTATCAGAAGATGGTTAATTTATTAATTTTCTTTGGAATTTCACCACAAAGTTGAAAATGCATGTGAATGTTAGATTTATTCGCTGTGTTAGCTTGAAACTTTGACAAATCTTATAACTCTGAGACCATTTCAGCCATGGATAACCACGAATCTGGACATATTTTACGGTAAATTGTTTCTACTACTGCAATGGCTATGTCGCTTTAACAAGACTTAGGGACTTATCAGATTTGAATGCTAGCGACACTATGCGTGATGAACTTCAAATACTGTTTGCAGTTTCATCAATTGAAATTGTACTTGTGGATTTGGTCGTGTCATTATCTTCCTATTATGTGTCCGTTTTAACCTAGATTTTCTAATATTCGAAGAAACTTGGGATACCATTACAATCAATTCACCGACAGGGTAACGATATTTATAAGCAAAGAAATCTGAGGTAATTAGGGTATGTGTGATGTACCTGTGTAAAAAATAGCAGATAGGAAGAAATGTCGCCGGAGTAGTCAACAGTTGGAGTAAGACAACTGTATTCCGGTGATGGCGTAAACTCACCAAAGTCATCCAAGGTGGAATCCGACTCTGCCTCTACAAACAAAACTCTCTCTCCATTGCGATTAATCACGATCCTGCCACTATCCAATTGCCCTGCCATCAGATAAAACGAGATGAGGACATCGGAGAGAGAGAGAGAGAGAAAGAGGGAGAGAGGGGGAGAGAGAGATGCGTAAATTATAGTTTTGGTCCCTAAAGGTATTTTAGACAATTTACATGCATTTAACAAATAAATTTGACAGTAATCCCAAGAAGAATCAACAGTGCAATAAATGTCAATCATAAGGACCGAAACTTTGAAAATTCAAAACTTGAACTAAAAAAGAGAAATCATACAAACCACATGGACCAAAACTGTAATTTAATCTTGTAATTATAATGTGCTTTACCTTTTTTATATAGAATTTTTGGTGGGTGGCGTAAAGGCTAACGACCTCTTTCCTTCCAATATTGAATATACCACCCACATTACATAAACCTGTTTTCTTCAAAACCCTATTTACGTGCGTCTCCTCCTCTCGTTTTTCACCCTGGAGACGTTCTCAAAATCAAAGCAGGTATGATCTTCATTTCTTTTACATTTGCCCGAATGCTTGTGTTTCAATTCATCAAAACCCTAAAAATCAGAGCCTACGAAATGCGAACCATTGTTGCTTCTTGCGAGATATAATCGTTTGGATAAGTGTAATTATTATTACGTCGTTTGTGCTGTTGAGAAATGTGAATGCGAGATGCTTAATGAACTTTCTATTTTGAAATTCAATGAGGTTTTGGAAGAACCGAGTTTAGCTAGCTAAGATGACATATTGACATAATGTGAATTCATATTTCTGCAACTTTGGGTTTCTTAAAAGGGATCGGTGACTATGAGTAACTATTTGCGCTCACAGGAGCGTAAACAGTTCTTTTGATGACCATAGAAGGCTTAACGATTAGGGGTTAATAAAAGGTAACATTACCTCAAATGGTAATACGTAAGCCACATTCTAACTGTTTTTATGGGAGTGACGAAGTCCATAATTAATTTGTGTCAAATAGTATCCATGAAACTAAAAAATGTGCTGCAATTTAACCTTATGATACCAAAATTCCACTGCATACCTCTTGATTAATGAATCTTTCATCTGTTTTCTATTGCTGCAGCTAGAATATCCTCTAAGTTATGTCCCTTCAACCTTCTTCCAAAACAACAATGGTGAAGATAATGTAGTGGACCAAAAGACAATCTCAAAGTGGGCTAGAAAAGTTAACTTGTTTCACATCAAGTCAAAGGAATGAGGACTACCAAATTCCCTATACGCTATCTTATAGTCATTTTGACCTTCCTATGTACCTCTGTATGTTATGTTGAACGTGTAGGCTTTTCAATTGCATACACAACTGCAGCAGATAATGCAGGAGTTAGTCAATCAAGCAAAGGCACAATACTCTCAACATTCTATTACGGGTATGCATTTTCACAAGTCCCCGGTGGGTGGGCAGCACAAAAGATTGGGGGAAGACGTATTCTTCTTTTCTCATTTGTGATATGGTCATTAACATGTGCATTATGTCCATTAGACCCGAATAAAGTAATGGCTCTTGTTATAGCCCGTTTACTTGTTGGGGTAGCTCAAGGTTTTATCTTTCCTTCTATTCATACCGTTTTAGCACAGTGGGTCCCACCACACGAAAGGTCAAGGTCTCTTTCTCTCACAACTTCCGGAATGTACTTAGGTGCGGCTTTGGGGATGCTTTTTTTACCTACTTTAGTGAAGTTCAAGGGCCCACAATCTGTATTTCTTGCTGAGTCAGCTTTAGGTGGTTTATGGTCTTTACTTTGGCTCAAATTTGCTAGTGATCCACCTCGTGTTGACCACCCGAAAGCAACCGCAGCTGGTTTTGGAGAATTTATGTTGCCAATTAGAGATAGTCTAAAGGTGAAAGCAGATAAATCCACTCAAATTCCATGGAGGAAAATCTTTCTCAGTTTACCAGTTTGGGCTATTGTGGTCAATAACTTCACATTCCATTATGCGTTATATGTCCTCATGAACTGGCTACCAACATACTTTGAACTTGGTTTGAAATTCAGTCTTCAAGAAATGGGGTCTTCTAAAATGATGCCATATCTGAACATGTTTGTTTTTTCAAACATTGGTGGGATTATAGCTGACCACTTGGTAACAAAGAGAATCTTGACTGTGACAAATACAAGAAAGGTTTTGAACACCGTAGGGTTTTTAGTGTCTGCATTTTCATTAATGGCACTTCCTCTTTTTAGAACATCAGATGGTGTGATACTTTGTTCTTCAGTGGCTCTTGGTTTTTTGGCATTAGGGAGAGCTGGATTTGCTGTGAATCATATGGATATTGCTCCTAGGTATGCTGGAATTGTGATGGGGGTGTCTAATACAGCTGGCACATTAGCTGGCATTGTTGGGGTTGAGCTGACTGGGCAGCTTCTAGAAGCTGCAAAAACCAAGAATTCGGATCTTTCAAGTCCCGAAAGCTGGAGGGCGGTTTTTCTTATACCGGGATTGCTTTGCATTGCAAGTTCTTTCATTTTTCTAGTGTTTTCAACTGGTGAGAGGATATTTGATTGAGGTTGAGGTTATGATTTTATCTGATAGGGTTAAACGCAAGAAATAGCAACTTACTTTCATTGATTTGTTTATTATAGCATCGTACTTTCGTTTCTTCCTATTACAACATTGCTATAATTGGGTAGGTTTATGAAAGTATAATGTCGTAATACGGAAAAAAGTTTAAATGTACAATGCTATAATTTGGTAGAGTTTTCAATTTATAACGAGTACAATGTTGTAAAAGAAAGAAATGGAATTAGGTTGCTATAATACAGAAATAATTGAAAGTACGTTGCTATTTCTTGTGTTTAGTCTTATTAGGTCAATACATTCCCATGAAACCTTTTCTCTATCATTACCATTATTTGAGCTTAGTTTATCCAACAGAGATGCATATTTAAGTTTACAACCAACCAAAGTTCTATTGTGTAGTTAGTGTATCAGGTAGTTAGTTATTATATTATGATTTCTAGATTTGTTTGCCCTTTTTTATGGGACATGGGTATTGTAGGTGAAAGTTTATAGTTTCGAGAAATGGGAATTTAAGTTGAAATGGGGGCATATATCTTGTAACAATCACATTGGCAATTTTGTTGGAAAATAAATACTTCAATTTTCAGCATCTCCATGATCCCTAGCTATATTAAAATTGCTAAATTTTGATGATTGATATCTTATAGTGTTTGTAATGTATTTCATGCATATGACTTGACATAACATCTTATACTGTGTTTGACGTGCATTGGGTCGGGACTGAGAATGACATCAATAGGACAAAAGTAACAATCTTTTGTCACACCCAAAAAGGTGGAAAAGACGCGAATGCCCTCATCATTGAAAAATTGCCCTACAAAACCTGTCCAGTCTTGTATAACAAAGTGAAAAGCATTACATAATAATCAATCTTCATGACATTTCAATATCCACATTATTCATATGTATTTAGATACGGATTCATACTTTATTAGCAACAATCATCCACAATATTAAATGATTCATAAAAAGTTATAATTCTACCATTTGTTTTACATTCATTGGATAGCAATCAGATGGTGCACCATTGTACGCCTTTTCAGCTAGAATTTGGTTTACTGCTTGAGTAGGATGGAAGGCATCCCAAAAAACATATTGGTCTCTATTGATGCATGGGACCGAAAATGGCAGGCAAGTTATTTGACCTTGATTTCTTCCAATACCACAACACCCTTTATCAGTAACTGTGAATCCTGCAATATGGTGAAATAGCAATGTACTTTCATTGATTTATTTATCATAGCATCCTACTTTCATTTCTTCCTGCTACACATTACGAAAAATCCACCCAACTACTATAATTGAGTAGATTCTCAAAGCATAATGTTCTAAATAAGAAAAAATTGAAAGTACGATGCTGTAATAGAAAGTAAATGAAAGTATGTTTCTATTTGTGGCATTTAGCTCTATATACAAACCGTAGCTATTGGAGTTGCTTAGGGTGCGTTTGGTTGTAGAAAATTTTCTGTTTTCCAAGAAAATTTTCCAAGAAAAATGAAAAGTTGGAAAACGCGTTTGGTTAATCAAAATTTCCAAAATTTTCCTAGAAAATGAAAATTTTCCGTTTTCCAAAATTACATAGAACTTAGAAAACTCAAAATTATTGTTTTCCAAACTTTTCTATTTCTAAATTTTTCCAAAAATACAATACCTCAACACATATTATTTTGAAGTAAAAAAATAGAAAATGAAAACTTAAAGAAAATACATATCCAAACGCGTTTTCTAATTTTCTAAAACGGAAAACGAAAACTCAATTAGATTAACCAAACGCGTTTTCTACTGAAAATGAAAACGAAAACTCCACTCCATTTTTCTGAAAATGAAAATGGAAAACAGAACACTTTTCCGCAACCAAACGCACCCTTAGTATGTCAGTGACAGCAGCATATGTGTTTCCATAAACAAAGATGGCATCACTATGGTTTTTGTTAAGTTGATTGACTAGGGATCTTAGTTGTGTGTTGAACATCACTGCCATGTCATTCGCCAGCGATGCGCACTTTCCAGGTGGCGCGAAATTAGTCGCTAGTTGATTAGGAATGCAGCCTAGCGGTCCGATTCCTGCTACTAGGAATTTTCTGAGTCCTAAACTATAGAGTGCCTGCACAAAGCAAATGTATAGAAATGAAATTGGAATGCTATAATAAACAAATAAATGAAAGTACATTGCTATTTCTTGCATTTAATCTGTTTCTTTACGTACCAAGATTTGCCTTGTGTATTGCTGTATCAAAAGATCCGTATAGCTTGTGGGTGTGTACATATAGCTAGTATCATATGAAGAAGTTAACAAATAGTTATTGATGTAATCATTACTTCCCAATATTAGAACCGCCAATGATTTCCTCAGGTATTGTCTTAATTGCCCCTCTTCCATTTCATTCTTAAAAAGATTCAGGTTGCTTTCAAAGTTCTCAACTTGCTGCTTAAAACTGACCCGATCACCCTTTTGAATCCCAATGTCAGTTTTGCAAGAAATAACAACGTACTTTGTTATTTCATATAACATATATGGACCAAGTACAAAAAATAGTAATGTAGCTTTTTACTTCTATTTTTGGATGACCTTGCTATAATTGGGTAGATTTTTCAAAGTACAACGCTGGATTAGAAAAAAAATAGAAATAGAATACTATTTTTTGCGTTTACCCCTTCATATTTATGTAAGCCGAGTTTACAACATGAATAAATAAATAAATAAGACGATACAAATTTTAAGACGGATAGACTTTACAAGATTCCTTCCCGTTTCATCAAGAATGCCTGCGGAAGCTGAAGCATAGTTCACCCTTTTATTATGTTTCGTCCTGTAGCATCAGGACTCGCATAGGCGGGAAGAAGCGGAAGTCCCAACCGATCCCCTATGAGAGAAATAATTACGTAAATAACCTCAAAAAGACATGCACCAAGGTGGGACAAACATTTCAATTTTTTGTCCCACCCTTTCTCGTTTGTGCAAAAGACGTTAATACCCCATGAGGATGAGGAGGACGTTAACTTCTTTTGCACAAATAAGAGATTGAGAGCGAGTCTCTGGCTCACTCTTTTTGGTGGGAGAAAAATTGTAATATTCGTCTGATTGATATTGGTTTTGGTCTCGGTCTAATGTGTTATAGGATGTTGAGTTACTAACCAAGATAGTCAACGATGGTCTTGCCATTACTGAATCGACCCGAAGCAAAACCTCGATCAAAATCAACACCGTAGGGCTCGTAATTTGCCTTGGCGAGAGAATTGAGATAATTGTTATTTCCACTATCCGTTAGCGAGTCTCCAAACACAAACATGGCGGCAACTTGTGGTGGTGCCTCCATGACCATCAAACTATTAAAAGATGCATCCGTAAATATGATGCTAAGTAGCATTGTTGCTAATCTTGATCTAACTATTATTTTCTCCATCTCTTTGTTTAACATTACAAACAAAGTTCACAAAATTCTTACAAAAATGAGGTCGAATCCTGGTTTTTATAAATAAACAAGTGATGTTCCTTGTTTTCAAGGAGACAGTTAAAGATCGTTTAACTGGAGAACTTTAAAAAAGACGATGATTTCTTGCTGTAACACTGTGTCTTTTATTACTGTCACATTTGTATAATTACTCCTCATTTTGCCCCCTTCCATTTGCTTTTTCTTTGCCTTTTCACCTTTTATTTGGGGGATAGGGGTTGGTAACGGTTTTATGGTGTTAGATTTGAAAGGGGTTAAATGCACGAAATTAGAACATACTTTTCTTGATATGTTCAGGAGGATTGAATGCTACTTTCAATTAATTACGAACATTGAAAAAATATATACAATTATATAAATATCATCCTAATATAAAGTAATTTTCGGTATTATATACATGTGAATTTTTCCAAATATATAATGTCCTTAAGAAAAAAATGTGAAAATATAATGCTATGTGCAGATTCATCAAGGTACAATACTTTAATAAAAAGAATTTTAGAGCATAATGCTATAATAGAAAAAAAAAAAAAAAAACCTCAGTAGAATGCTATAATAAACAAATAAAGAATGCGTGCTACTCATTTTTGCATTTAGCTTTTTTGAAAAAAGGTGGGGTGTACCCCCAAGGCCCCAACCATCCACTCCACTGGTCTACAACTAGCATGCGATGGTAATCACAACGAACAAGAATTGTGATGTCCAAAATCGAATACAAGACCTTACGGGTTCTCACCTCATTACCGCTACAACAAACAAATGGGTTATTTCTAAGAACCATGTTACAATAAAGTTTTGGTTTAAGTTTCATGATGAAATTAAAATTTTGATGAAGATATGTTGTAACCCATTTTTCAACACCAATACAATCAATGTACTACTGAATTGAAGTGTAAAAATTGGGTTAAAATAAAATAGTTTTTGAGTTTAGTTTCGTTTCACATTAAGTGTTGTATGAATATAGTATTATATATAAAAATGATGTTGTATGAAGTACTTTATATATGAAGATCGTTTTCCATGAAACCGTGCAACGTTGTTTCTTTAGAATTTATGCTTTATAGAGAAAATATAAACTTGTGTTTGGTAAACATGTCAGAAAACCTAAACTTAGTATAGAATAACTTGTAGACGATACTTACCAATTATAATTTTTTAGCGTTTTCATAGATTATGTGATACATATCCAAACCCAGTTATTCTAGATGACCAGCCCAAGCCCAACAAATGGATAGTATACCAGCGAAGGCCTAAGACACGTGGCAAAGAATGAGTGGAGCAGTTAGTTATTTGTTATTGAGTAGAATCTTATTTAGTGGGTGAGGAATGCGTTGCAGGGGTCATTCAGTTATTCTGTTTTCAAAAGGGTACTTCCCATTTTGTATTCGGCCTTATGGCTTGGGCAGTGAGCTTCCATTGATGGAACTCATCTGATTGTTGAACGATTACCTTATTGAGATTATTGTCCTTCTTTGAATTTTCTCTTGCTTGAGTTGTTCTTATCAATTGGTTCCATTGCCCTTTCTGCTCATAATGGTGCAACCCGAGCCACAGATATCCACCCGGTTACAATCTAGAATTGATGCTCAAGATGACAAAATTACTAACCTCTCTTCTCAGATGACTGAACTCACCACGGTGGTTCATTCTATGCGGGAAATGATGGAGAAACTTGTTCAACCACCACCACATCCTGATAAACGCCCTCTCACTGAAAGTACTGAGGGATCTCCTTCTTCTGGGACTGTTCTTCCACCTACGGGTCCTCCTACTGGTACTGATCTTCGTCCCCTAATCCGCCATGACCATTTTGAGCCCACCTTGTTCTCTACACCCAAAGTCAAGCTTCCATCCTTTGAAGGCGTCGATCCACGAGGGTGGCTCACCAAAGCCGACCTCTATTTTCAGGTGCACCGTACCCCACCTCACCAGAAACTTTATCTCGCTCAAATGTATATGGACGGACCGGCTCTTAACTGGTTCACCACGCTTCTCTTCAAACACCCCACCACCGATTGGTTGCAATTCCGTACCAAATTCTTGACCCGTTTCAGCGGTACGAAATTTCGCAACCCACACGAGGCCATCGGTTCCTTATTTCAAGACGGAGATATTGATTCTTATATTGATGAATTCGAGGCTCTCTCTGCTCTTATTCCCGATCAGTCAGAAGAACAAGCTATTGGAATGTTTCTACGTGGCTTGCAACCCACAGTTCGGAATTGGGTTCGTACACTCAATCCGGCTACGTGTGATAGCGCCATGGAATTCACCAGACATGTTTGCATCGCCACCGCCCCTATCACGGATTCCCAGTCGTCACGCTTCAAAACCCTATCTGGAACGACTTCATTAACGCCTTATTCCACTTCTTGGACACCCACTTCTCGGTCCAATAAATCCAGCCCACTTCCTAGCCCATCTCCTACTAAGCCTAATTTAACCCCTCTTACCACTCCTTCCCGTTATTCCACCCCTCTTTCTTCCCCTACTGTGAAATCGACTTCTCCTCCTACCCGCTCTCTCTCTAAATCCGACTGGGAAGACCGCCGCCGGCGTGGTTTATGTTTCGGCTGCGGTCAAAAATATTCTCCTCAACATAAATGTTCCGAGGGCCAGCTTCGTGTTCTCTTATTAACCGATGACGGGGATACCGACGATTCCGATTCCCCAGTGGTTCCCCCGATTCGTCTATCGACGATGGTGAATGTAACGCCATGGCACTTTGTGGGCTATCACCTGACCCCCCCATTACTCTACAGACCCTCAAACTCACCGGTGTCTTGAACGGTTTTCCTGCTTTAATTCTAATTGATTGTGGCGCCACGCACAATTTTGTTTCCAAAAAATTAGCCACGGCCTTGGGACTAGCGATTTGTTCCATTCCACCTTTGGGCATACGGTTGGGCGATGGCAACCGAGTGTGGATTTCGGAACAGAGCACCAACATTCCCCTACGGTTTGGTAATTTCCATTGTTCTGTTGATGCTCTTATTTATGAATTGGGTCCTCTGGATTGTATTTTGGGTGTTGCTTGGTTACGTACTTTGGGCGATATGTTATTTAATTGGAAAACCTTACAAGTTCAATTTCGACATGAGGATAAATTGATCCAACTACAAGGGATTGTTTCTCCCCACGCTGCCCCCTCGTCTCTACACTCCTGCATATCGGGTCACTTGGCTCACCTCCCTTCAGACCCAACCACCTCTACCACCCTCACCGCTCCTCAACAAGTTCAACTGCATAAACTGTTATTGGACTTCACTTCCCTGTTCCAAGATCCTCAAGGCCTCCCCCTCCTCTTGCTATCGAGCACCGTATTGTTCTACACCTGGGCCACGGTCCGGTTTGCGTCCGACCCTACCGGTACCCTCATACCCACAAGGATGAAATCCAACGTCAAGTACACGAAATGTTAGCTTTCGGTACCATTCGCGTGAGCCAGAGCGCCTTCTCTAGCCCAGTTATCTTAGTGAAAAAAAAGATAACTCTTGGCGTTTATGCATCGATTATCGGGCTTTAAACAAGGCAACAATTCCTGATAAGTACCCTATTCCGGTGGTTGAGGAGCTTCTTGACGAACTTCATGGGTCCATCTATTTCTCCAAAATTGATTTGAAATCCGGATTCTATCAGGTTCGCACATGCGAACCTGATATCGAGAAAACTGCTTTTCGAACTCACGATGGGCACTATGAGTTTCTCGTGATGCCTTTCGGGCTCACGAACGCCCCATCGACTTTTCAAGCACTTATGAATGAGGTTTTCCGGGCATTTCTCCGCAAGGGAATTCTCGTTTTTTTTTGACGATATTCTCATCTACAGCCGTACGTGGGATCACCACTTGGAGATTCTTCACTCCACACTTCTCCTGTTACAACAACATACCCTTTTCATCAACCGAAAGAAGAGTTTTTTTGGTCTTTGTAAAGTCGAATACTTGGGACATATAATTGATCAACACGGTGTTTCTATGGACCCCGCCAAAATTTGCTCCGTCCTCGATTGGCCAACACCAACAACTGTTAAAGGAGTTCGTGGTTTTCTTGGCCTTACCGGGTACTATAGGAAATTCATACAAGGTTACGGTAAAATCGCCCAACCCCTTACAGAAATTACCAAAAAAGACAATTTTTTTGGGGTCCCGCCCAACAAGCCGCCTTCTTAGAGTTACAGTCGCGCATGACCACCGCTCCTGTCCTTGCCTTACCAGATTTTTCTACAGAATTTGAGATTGAGTGTGACGCCTCCGGCAGTGGAATCGGGGCTGTCTTAATGCAAAATCGGCGCCCCATTTCATATTTTAGCAAAGATTTAGCCGCTAAAACCCTCACCAAATCGGCATACGCGAAAGAAATTATGGCACTTGCCTTGGCCATCCAACATTGGCGACCGTATTTGCTGGGCCGTCACTTCACGGTTTTTACCGACCATAAAAGTCTCCGCCATTTACTTGATCAACGTATTACCACCACGGATCAACAGAATTGGTTGGCCAAGTTGATAGGTTACCAGTTTTCGATCCTTTATAAACCGGGCAAAGACAACCGCACGGCTGATGCGCTGTCCCGTATTTCTGATGGCGCTTCTCTCACTACTATGTTATCGTTTCCACGATGGCTTGAGGGTACCAACTTAACCGATGGGATCGAGGCCGACCCCTTCTTGCAGAAAATCATTTCCGACATCACTACGGCCCGTATGTCCCACCCATGGTATACCTTGTCGGATGGGCGTCTATACTATAAGAATAAACTTGTCCTCCCTGCATCCTCCCCCTGGATCCCTAAGCTTTTGGATGAGTTTCACAACAGTCCGTCGGGAGGTCATTCTGGCTTCTATTGCACATATCGACGCTTGGCTGCCCACGCTTACTGGATTGGCATGACCAAGACAGTTCGTGCTTTTGTTCAAGAGTGTGATCATTGTCAGCGTTATAAATCGTCCACTTTCGCTCCTGCCGGGTTACTTCAGCCTCTTCCGATTCCGTCCCTGATTTGGGAGGATATTTCTATTGATTTCATCACCGGCTTACCCAAATCTAAAGGGTTTGAAGCCATCCTAGTTGTGGTCGATCGCCTTACCAAATATTGTCATTTTATACCCCT
Source organism: Cichorium intybus (assembly GCA_023525715.1). Lineage (NCBI taxonomy): Eukaryota > Viridiplantae > Streptophyta > Magnoliopsida > Asterales > Asteraceae > Cichorium > Cichorium intybus. Next base: position 74,142,939 of record CM042009.1, on the reverse strand, counting down.
CAAACATCGGTATTCTGCTCGTTCTCTTGCTGAGATCTTTCTTCGGGAAGTCATTCGCTTGCATGGCATCCCGAAATCTATCTTGAGTGACCGTGACCTGCTATTTCTTAGCAAATTCTAGCAGGAAAATTTTCTCTTACAAGGGAGTAAACTGAAGTTCAGTTCCGCATACCACCCCGAGACCGATGGCCAAACGGAGGTGGTCAATTGAAGCTTGGAAACATATCTTCGGTGCTTTGCAGCGGACCAACCCAAAACCTGGTCTCACTGGCTATCTTGGGCCGAGTTTTGTCATAATTCATCTTTTCACGGGACAACCAACACTACTCCTTTTGAAGTCGTTTATGGTCGTCCCCCACCAGCCGTCTTCCAGTTCCTTCCGGGCGAAGTTAAGTGTGAAGCCGTCGCCCGTGATCTTCTCGACCGTGATGAGGCTTTGAAACAACTAAAACATCATTTGTTCCGTGCCCAATTACTCATGAAAAATACGGCTGACAAGCATCGACGTGACGTTGAATTCCAAGTTGGCGATTGGGTTTTCCTTAAATTACGTCCCCATTGTAAGAACCCGCGAAAAAGTCAAAAAGGGTAAAACCGTCTTTTGTCACGTTGTACGACTATTATGTGTAATAATATGTATTAATATAATGAGAAATAAAAGTTTATGAGAAATTTGAAGTTTTGCCGCGTGAATAGTAAAATTTGACCAAAAAGGGCAAATTGGTCATTTGACATGAAAATGACCAAAAATGTCAAGAGAATGTTAAGTTGGGAGTAATGAAGCATAAATGGTAAAGTTATGACCTATGGACCATTTTTGAAGGGAAGTCTGAAAACTAGGGACCTAAATGTAAGGTTTTCATAAACCTTAAATATCTATTATATGATAAGTATTCTCCATTATATCAAGAAGTCAGTAGACATTTCCAGAAAGAGTTAGAGAGAACGAGAGCAAGTACGGGAGAAGAAGAAGAAGTGGTTCTTGACGGGTTGCCAAAACAACATTGGAATTGGTGATTCCAAAGTAAACAAGGTTAGTAATTGAAGTTTCTACCCAAGCTTTTGTGTGTTCTTGGTGGTTTCCATGGAGTGGACTGAAATTTGTAATTTCAGTCATAATCCATGAAGTGCATATGATTTTTGGGCTTAAAACATGTCTAGGTAGTAAGAACAAATGTTAAAAATAGCAAAGTAGGTTGCTATTGTTGAGAAATTTAAATGTTGATCAAGAACCCTAAATCACGAATTGGTGTGATTAAGGTGTTTCTAATAGCTTAAAACCTGTGGTTAGTCAAGGGTTTTAGTCCTAGAACAAACCCCATGTGATTAAGAACAGAAATAAGTGCTTAATGGGTGAAAACTGCGTGCTACAGTGCACAAATCGCGACTGATCAGGACACTGCCCAGGCGCTAGGCGCAGTGCGCCCAGGACCAGGGCGGGGTGCGCCCAACCCTGGCGCAGTACGCCTCCAGCCAGGGACCAAAAATGTTAGAAATTTCAAATATTCCAAACGCTAGAAACCATAGCTAGACATGTCCGATTGACCTGAAATTTTAGCCATAACCCTAAAATGGTATAAGAACATGTCGGGAATGGTCAAATCCGTAATCCGACCTTGCGGAAAAGTCACTGTAGCGGCAGTGGCTAAAAGTACTATTCATGTCAAAACTTAATTTTGGAATTTGAGCTAGACTTGTCTAATGAACTCCAAATTTGAAACACAAGTCTATTATGGTCTAAGATTTCATGGAAAAGAGTCGGAACTGAAATACGACCCCTCGGGGGTACTGTAGCAATATACGCGTATTTCGGAGAAAACCGTAAAACGAGTTTATTATTGGTTATACATTTATTATAACCTGGAGTTATATCATATGAGACTTTAGCATTCTACTCATATGAGACTTTAGCATTCTAGAGTTAATTATATCGAGTATTTATATATACTCCTTGTATAGGCGGTGCTTCAAACATTGTTGAGCACGGGAAGGGAAAAGGCGTACGTGAAGCTTAGTAAACCGTAGTAAAACCAAGGTGAGTATATGAGGATTTCTATAGTACATAGCAAAGTTATGATATTCAGAAAATAAGACTTTCAGTTTATTTAAAATGTTAACGTTTGGAAACAGTTTTGAAAGTAGCTCCTTATATATATGAGCTAAGCGTTTTAAGCAGATTTTAAAGAAGTTTAGTTTATAAAGTTATTTTGAAAGAAGCTTCACAAGTGGGATAAAGATGTTGAAGCTAGTTTGAAAGTATTTTTGATTATAAAATTAAAAGAGTTTATGAGTCTGAGTTTAAAATAAATTGTATTCCACTTTGACCAATTCAAGAAGTAAAATAAAGAAAGTAACCAGATAAGAAGTAAGAGCCAGTTGAGTAAGAGCCAGTTGTCCAGACTAGAATCACCCACATAATCGGGGGATCAGAAGACACTACTGGGATGGTACCTCCCGTCTCGAAGTAGTTGTCTAGCTTAGTATACCCTTGTGCTTGAATCCGTTCCAAGTCACAAAGGGGAGACAGAATGAGCATAACTAAGCGGACGGATCTGTTCTGTCCCGCGAGGGGAGCTAGTTGAATGAATTAAATTAAAATAATTCATGAGTTTCAGTTCGTCACAAGTAAAAGGGAAAGAAAGTATTTTTGAAGAAAGAAAGTATTTTAAAAGAAAGAAAACTGTTTTAAATAAAGAAAGCAGTTTTAAGAAAAGAAGTAGTTTTGTGAAAAATGTTTGTACGTTTTAAAGATATACAAAAGAAGAGATTTGAGATATGTTATGAGAAATATGTTCTTGTAGTTTATTTGTTTATAATTCAAGTTTGGAGCAGAAAAGTTTTGGAAAAGTTTTGGGTCTAAAACCCATATTACTCACGAGACTTTATGTCTCACGTACTACTTGTTTTTTTTTAAATGCTATGTACTTAGGTGTGTGGAGAAGGAGCTAGGTTACTTATTGTGCCTTGAAGCTGGGACTGCGTAAATTACAGATAAGTTTAAATTATGGTTTCTGTATTGAGTCTGTAATACCCTTTCAGTATAGAGCTTGTAAAAAAAAAATTAGTGGCTTTTAGTAGTCACATGTTCTAAAATGTTTTGGATTAAAAATTTATGAAAATACAGTTTGAGAAAGGGGTGTTACACCCATCGTCAACAATCCGTCATTCCTCGTATCAACCAAAAGTTATCTGCTCGTTTCTATGGGCCTTTTTTGATTGAAGCCCGGGTTGGTAACTCCGCTTACAAACTCCAATTACCGGCTACATCCAAGGTTCACCCGGTCTTTCACGTGTCTCTTCTTAAAAGAGCCGTTGGAAACTCCTCCGTGGAACGGGACTTACCGAAAGGAATGGAAATGGACCTCCAACCCATTCCTTTGAAATGTTTGAACACCCGCACCATCACTCGCATGGGCAGCGAAATTTCCCAGGTCCTTATACTTTGGCAGCCGGGAGGTGAGGGGGACTCCACTTGGGAGGATTTGACTAGTTTCCAATCTCAGTACCCAGATTTCAGGCTTGAGGACAAGCCTGTTTTTCAAGAGGCGTCCATTGATACAGATCCAAACCCAGTTATTCTAGATGACCAGCCCAAGCCCAACAAATGGATAGTATACCAGCGAAGACCTAAGACACGTGGCAAAGAATGAGTGGAGCAGTTAGTTATTTGTTATTGAGTAGAATCTTATTTAGTGGGTGAGGAATACGTTGCAGGGGTCATTCAGTTATTCTGTTTTCAAAAGGGTACTTCCCATTTTGTATTCGGCCTTATGGCTTGGGCAGTGAGCTTCCATTGATGGAACTCATCTGATTGTTGAACGATTATCTTATTGAGATTATTGTCCTTCTTTGAATTTTCTCTTGCTTGAGTTGTTCTTATCATTATGTGAACAGGTTTTGATTTTACAGAAAAGATGTAAGCATAAAACGTAAGGAAAGGTAGCAAAATGGGTAACAACGAATAGGTTGGATCGAGGATAAAAATGGGTTGATGTTAGACTGAGAAATTCTTTAATATATTTTTTGATAACTAACCAAAATTTTCTTAGACACTAACTAGTAAGAAACCAACATGCAAAAAACAAGAAAAACATACTTCACCCCAAGCAGGAGTTTCTAAGTCGATCAAACCAACTGTCTTTAAACTTCTTACATTTATCCCCAACCCCCTCCCCCCCCCCCCACACACACATACAAATGCTTACTCAAGAACATTCTTCTTTGGTATATGATTCTAAAAGCAAGAGAAAAAAGAAGAAACGGTTGGGCAAAAACAAAAGGGGGTCGTCGTCCAGTGGCAGTCTACTAAGTGCACCCCTCTATTTCCATACACACACACACACACACATATATATATATATATATATATATATATATATATATATATATATATATATATATATATACATACATACATACATACATACATACATACATACATACATACATACATACATATATATATATATATATATATATATACACACATACATACATACATACATACATACATACATACATACATACATATATACATATATATATATATATATATATATATATATTATATATATATATTGTAAATCTATTGACAGACATTACATGAGTAATATTATCCTTCATAATGATAATGAGATGGATATAGTGTGTTTGTACAAACAAAACCGAAAGTACGTTGCTATTTCAAAACAATATAGACGAGGGAGATTTAGGGATGTATGGTGAATAAGATATTAAAATGAAGAGAAACACCACATAAGTAATGTGGTAGCATCAGAATGCTTAAAATATTATGTTAGAGATGACATATTGCTTAAAATGGCAAATTTGAGAAATTATGTAGAAAAGTTTAAGTGTTCAATACATAGGCTATATAAGGAGAAGTGCCCTAATTCCTTTATCATGGACAATTGATTACCAGAATGCTATTTATACTTCTATATGAAGTGTTTGGGCATATAAGGAAGAGTTATGGCTAAATGATGCAATTAGAGTGTGTGTTGTAGCATCAAGAAGGTGCTTCTAAATGCACTAAACACGATTGTTCCAAACCAAGCTTAAACATAACCCAACTTCTATCATGAAAAATATGGTTAGTTGGAGGTAGTTGATGGATTTTAAATGTAAGATTAAATTATATAAACACCATTTCTAGTAAGAAGTTCAATTGAACAATGAAATTGATTATCACTATGTATAATTGTATGAACCTCGTAGATATGCTTGAGTAAGGTAATTTATTGGGTGATAGACACTAGAATGGTGAGATAGTCATACACTACTATTATTTTGGTGTTATTATTGTATAATAAACATGAATAATGAATGAAACACTGTAATATATACAAATGTTTGACTAAAAGAAAGTCAAAGTTGGGCAATTATGCAAGATGATGAAAAAAAATGCTATGGTAAGGACATTTATGTTATATTAACTTTGTTTAAAGTAATTATATAGGGGAACCGGGGGTTACACACTATCTAGAAGTGTCGATGGAAAGAAATTATGATAAGTATTGGTCGAGGTGAAAGTAGATTGCTATTAATAACATTATGGAGCAATCTTATGATTATTAAACATTATATAATTAGAAAATGGTGTAGGTAAATTGGGAAATATACTTGAAAAGTATACTAGTTTATGTAATTGGAATTATAAAAGATATTAATCTGGATTAAATCAAAGATGGGAAAAAACTAAAAGGGTGTCAATAAAGCGACAAGGCTTGGGAAGTTGATTGAAATGAAAGTAGGATGTTAGTATTAGCATTCTTGGACTATTATGATATTAAATCTATATATTTTAATATTTGGACTGGTTTGGAAGTGGTATTTTGACAAGATAAATGTTAAAGTTAACTTAATTTTAACCTCCTAAAGTGAGTGCATATGGGCTTTTGCCTATTTTAGGTGTATGTCACAAAATTTGATTTTGCTTTATAACACGAGACTTTTTCTATAAATAAGATTATATATGTATGTGTTAAATTGCTTCATTTTAAAAGCATGTTCTTACGAAAGATGATATGCTGTTATTGTTATCATATATTGCATAGATACGGATGGTGTTATTTAAGGTAAAGTGCGCTTGTAGTGTCCTCATGGATACATGCATTAATATGAATTATATAATGTGTGGTAATGGTCTAGACACTAAAGATAACTATTATGATGGTACCTCCCATCGTGATATAGCTGTCTCTACTAGGAAAGGCCCATTTGAATGACTTAAGTGTGTAAGACTCATTAAGATTTTTGTCTAGTTGAGTAATGCTCATTAGAAATATGCCATTATGATTACACCCAAGTGGGTAAGGCCCATCAAGAATTAAACTATGGTGATTCGAAAATGTTGTTTCATAAAGTATGTGTCCTGGATCATGCATCACATTACATTACATAAATTCATGCCATTAGTTTATTGTATTCACGTTATAGTTTGAAAGAAGTTTTTACGTAAAAGTTTAGAAAATCATTGAATTAAAAATGCTTGGTGTCAAAACCTATGTATCTCACAAGACATTATTGTCTTACATATTCTATATTTATGTAGCATGCGTTATTTATGTAGCATGTGTTCTGGTCCAAGATTAAAGAGATAGAGGACTTAGCAGGGGCGGACGCAGGACTCAAGGACTCTAGTGGCACAATTTTTTTTCCGAGCATACATAATAACAAAAAAAAAATTAAACCTATGAGTACAGGGCATTTTCGGGTCGGGTCGGGCATATATAATAACACAAAAAAAATAAAAGATACGATTGCATTAAATATAACAAATTAGTGTAAAACCTACATTTTAAATATGAAATTTCCGTACTGACATTTTCTGAAAACGCTCCATAACATCTTGTTTCATTCTAGGGTTTGGAGAGAACTAAAATTTGAAGAAAAGAACCTCAAAACCGCTAATAAATGGCTGTTGTTTCTTAATTCCATTTGTAATTTCGTGATCTTGGCTGGTTGTTGGTTTGCTGAATCTTTGAATCGAACTAGGACAAAAAAAAAGAACAGAAGGTTGAAGGCTTGAAGCAGGTTCGCTAATTTCGAGATAGTGATTCCGGATTCGTGGCATGAGATGTGAGAAGTCCAGCCCAAGTTCTTATATTAAAAGTGTGGGTAGTGGCTAGTGGGCTTAAACTTAACAATTTATAAATGTGTGGGTAGCCCAAGTTCTTTAGTCTTGATTCATGAACGAATTTCTTTATAAAATTATAACTTTTTCTTTTGTTTTTATTAATTATTTAGGCTTATTTTTTAAAGTTTGGATTAATACTTGGTGCATTTTAGTTGGACCTAGCCTAGTGGCACAAATAAAATCTCTAGTGGCACTATAATATAAAAATTATTTTTCCGAAAATTTTTACCCTTACACAGAAAAACCGAGTAGTGGCACGGGCTACCCCGTGCCCCTACTATGTCCGCCACTGGGACTTAGTTTCCTAGAAGTGGCTTTAGTGATGACTAGAAGAATGGAATTTTAAGAATTAGCAAGATGAAGTACTTAGACATTACTTTTAAGCTATGTCCTTTTGCAATACTATATAGCTTCTTTATATATTTTGGATGGTTTTTGTAACCCTCAGTCATGACAAGTTTCCATTTATGTACGTATGTTGGACCATATTTTCGTATTGGACTTGACATTGTTGCAAATAATCTCCTTTTTATGTCAATTTTCTATAGTAAGATTTTGGGGTATTACATTTAACAACTTAATATATTAATACAACAGTGGTTAATATGAAAGAGATTCAAGTAATTTTTCTATTGTTTTTGGCTTTTTCCCTTGTTAAATGATGCACTTAAGAAGGTGAAAGTTTCCAAGCATGAATAAAGTAAACATTTCTTGTGTTTTATACTTATCCTAATTAACACTTGAACACCGACAACATTGTCACATTCAGGTGAAGGAAGATCCTTTTAAATAATATTTAATGAATGAATAAAAAGTCTATGTTTTAGAAACAAATTGTTTGTAAAAGGGATAATACACCAATTAGCAACCAACATGTCACTAACACACACATCTGACAAAAGGAAAAGTATATATACAGGAGAATCATATGACATCAACACCGTGCCGCCGATATCCTTTAAAGGTTTTCCGGAATTCTTGAAAATATTATCTATAAAGGTGAAATTTTGTATATACACAATATGCAAGATTTTAAAGGCTTCACCTATTAAAGAATGTCATTTTGGGAGAACCTTAGTGGCAAAAAGTCACATTGATAGCTTTTGTGACATAAAGATTCTAGTAGGACTTTTTGAATTTTCATATTGAGCAGAAGATCCTTGCTCGTCCTCCAGAAGTGGTTTGCAAGAAGTAGGTTCAAACACATATTTATTATTAACATGGTTTTCATGAAACGTGTGCTCCCCCATAACTAATGATACATGTGTTGAAACTAGATGCCCCCTAAATAGTTGGCATTTAAGTGTCAAACGTTGTTACCGAAGTGGCTTGAGGTTCATCATTTAGCTTCAAGGATTTGACAACCTCATTGTCTAGAGCATTTGTTTCTGAATTAACATTTAGAATGGGTTTATCAAAAATGAGATCGACATCCAAATCAAAGGTAAGTATTGGTTGAGGTTCGACTGGTGGTTCTAAAAAGATTTGAGTTCTGGGAAATGTGGTTTGCGACTTCTTGATGTAGAATTCATAAAATTTAAGGTTGAAAGTTTCTTTAATTTTATTGTGTTCTATTATTCAACACACATTAGGATTTGGAAGTTTGGGAGTAACCTACAGAGATCCCTTCGTCTGATTTGGTGTTGAATTTCATAAGGTGATCTTTGAGGTTCATGGTGACACATCGACAACCAAAAATATGGTAAAAAATTGACGTTTAGCTTCATGTGGTAATGTTGAACCTTTGGTGAATCAATGAATGGTTTTATGCAGTTGATATCACTTCTGCCCAAAAGCACATTGGAAGATTTGAAAAGTTGAGCATTGTTTTGGCAGCTTCGCAAAATGATTAGTTTCTTCGTTCCACGACACTATTCTACTTTGGTGTGTAAGATGCTGAGAAGTTTTGAGAAATACGATTGTCTGATAAGAATGGTTCAAGAGTCCGATTCTTGAACTCATGTAAGGTCCCAAAATTTCAACCAATTTTTATTTCATTTTTAAAAACAAGTTTAGATATCAACACAAAATCAAATATCATGAACCATTTGTTTAACTATTGAATAATCACATCCCAAAATATAGTATGAAATCCAAATGATAAAATGTCAACAACGGAAGTCTAAAATATGATCGTGTCGATGCAGTACAATTAGGCTGCGCCCTTCCCCTTATTTGAAGTAGTACCTGAAAAACATTTAACTTGATAGAGTAAGCACAGAGCTTAGTGAGTTCCTTAATACCACACATTCCACCACATAACAAACATACCACATACATAAGCCAACCATTGCAGACATCAGGTACTGACCTACTCTTACCACCTCAAGAAAATGCAATCCTACCCTACCAGGCATTTAGGAAACCACAAACATAACATAAACCTACCATAGTGGGCATCAGATACTGACCTACCATTGCGGGCTTCAGGCAAACACAGTCTTACCCTCCGAGCATCACGCAACCACAATCGTATCATACGAGTACACAATCCATAAGCAAGACTAAAGCAGTCTAAGAACACAGTCTTACCCTAACGGGTCTCATGCTACTTATGCGTGCAACATGACACATAGTATAGTGAGAAGACTCACTTGAATCGTAAAGTCGTAGCACATACTCGAATAGTCCCTCGACACCAGCAACTCGAACCACCTAAAGCATCAACTCGAACCACCTAAATCATCATTAGGTATAACTTAGCAACCAGAACCAATAAGGGCCAACCCCTTAGTCCACACCTCAAATCACTCAAAGTTTAACCAAAAGTCAAACTAGTCAAAAAGCCAACGGTCAACGGTCAAAGTCAATGGCCGAGCACAACGTCATGACCATAACCTTTAGTGCCGCTAAGGGACGCTATCCACAAAACGGGTTTTGCAAGAGGTCGCGTCGTGAACCCCTATGGGTAGAATATATGAAAGATTATTTGTCCCGAATTCATGAAGATCTATGGAGATCTCTTGTTCAAGGTCCATTGTTAATGTCCAAGGAAGATTCGCACCAGCTGAAAATGAAGCGATGATAGTTGCCAACAATATGAAGATTGATGACTACAAAAGGTGCATGCAAAAATTAAATTAATTTTATTCTTATAATCTTCTATAAATATTAATATTTTTTTAGTTTCAAAACTTCGTTTAAATATATTTTTATTTTTAAAGAATAATTTTTTAACATATTTATATTTTAAGATTTTATGGTATCTATGTCTTTTTTATTTTATAACTTTTTATAAGTTATAAATGATACTTTTTCAAAATTTGCAGATCATATAATATGTATTGTGGACGAAATAAAACATGTTTATATGTAATTATTTAACAACACATCTTTATTTAATAAAAAAATATTTTATAAAATAACATTTATTTCTTTATTTATCAATTCAACTTTTATAGTTTTCTATATATTAACAACAAATAATATGTTTGAATGAATTATTTGTCATCCAATCATGACAATAGAATGAAATAATTATTATTTTGCTTGTATCATTCCTTCAAGATAACAAATTGGTCTACCATTGGCCAAGAGACGATTGGCCAAGATACACAATGGAGAGTCGTAGGTGAATGTAACCTTGATTAGATACATGAATATATTACTCTATATATTAAAAAGCGTCGGGTTTCTAGAAGGATTAGGAGGGTGGAGGGGGTTTGAAGGTTTTTAATGGGGTGGGTTTCTTTTACCAATGGGATTCCGCTACGTTACCAACAGGTGTAATGTCCTGCGTGAAACAACATTCCTCTATCGTCACCCAACCTTCCCTCTTTCCTCCTCCTTAACGATTCTACCCAATCCGTTCACACCACCCTCATGGATCAGACTCTCGATCATTCTTCCCCATCCCAAATTTCACAAACTCTTCAAACCCTCTTCAAACCCTAAATCATGTTGCCTGGCCTCGCACAAAAGTTGAAGCAACCAAGTGACCAGCGGTTGTGAACGGAAAAAAAGCTTCCTGCATCTCCTCTGATCTCTTACGCATTTCGAAGCAGCAACCATGGTAACTTCTGATCTTCTTCTTCATCGTGACGGCATCTGTAATTATCGTTACGAAACAATTCTTACAACGATTTCCGATTTTATATTCTTTTCCTTTTTGCTATGTTTAGTTCTTATATAAACAATTACAAGCAGGTTTTCTAGAAGACATTAGGGGTAGGGTTGCTTTTTTGGGTTTTAAGGGGGGTGGGGTTCTTTTGGAATCTCTGCTGTTGCCACGTCTTGGTTAGGTGTCTTGGTTACGTGGTTTTTTTATTGCTTCGATTGCTTTGTATCTCCCGTTTTCTTTCTAAGCGACGGTAACACTTCTTAATACTCCTTACCTTTTCAGGTAGTTTATTTCTCTTTCAAAATTAGTGTTGTTAGGTCATGTGAATTTTTATTATGATTTTCTAATTTGATTGTGTTTTTGTTTTCGACAGAAGAGGGTTCTTTTGGGTTTGCCGGAATCGACTTTCAAATTTGCGCAATCATCAAGTCCTGACTGCATCTTCATCAGGTATGTGTTCAATTTTGGGGGTTTATCTTTGATTGAAGGGATTTTAAGTTTCCGATTTTTGGCTTTTATAGAGGCTTTGCCCGCCATTGACGATCCCTACTGCTTCAATGGCGACAACACCACTTTCCAAACCTATGAAGAAAACATAATTTTCGGTTCTGTTCGATTATCAATTTATTCTGTTAATTATGGTTGTAGATAATCGGGAGAAATGTAAGTGACCATCAGTATGAATCATTTGTACCTAAGTTGCGTTGAATTGAAAGTTGCTTTCTGTAGTGGTTTTGCCATGATTTGCCCTAAATCTTTAGGTTTTCACTTCACACACAGTATAATGGAGCTTAAGTTACTTCTGCAGGTTTGAAGATGAATAAGCATTTTCTTCGGTTGCTAAGTTTTTTTATCGTTATTATCAAGTCATGATTGAAATTCTGGTTTCGCAATTTGATTTTACCTGTAACTGTTGAAGATGCCCATGGAGCGAATTTTGTGAATGCCCTAGCTCGCTCAATTATACCGCAGGAGTTATTATGTATCCCTTAGATTGTGAATGTGATTCTGTTTGGGGACATGAGTATGTGACTTCATACTTTGTTCAAGGACAATGAACAAATCTGTTGTTCTTTATAACATATGATGGTTTCTTCTTGATTAGTTCTTATTTGGATGTTCTTATACGGTTATACTAATAATTTTTATATAGATCTACATCTATTGTTTATATCAGGTTTATATCCGTTTCTTTCTTTGTGAAATGATGCATCAGACTTGTATACTTCTGATCCTGATTCTTTATGATTTGCCCTAGCAGCATCCTAAAGCAGAGTGATAATCAATAATTTATGGCCAAAGTTCATGGGATCATCTACTCATCAGTGAAAAATCCTCATTATTCCAGATCAAACAGTAATACTCAAGGATTGGTACTCAAGAAGTTTAGCCATGGTCAACTTTCTGTGTTAAAACTGAAGTTAATATCAAATAGTTCACTTGCCTCACGGACTTCTTCTTTCTTATGCAAGTCAAGAGAAACACAAACTGCAGAAACACAAGAATGTGTAAACGACAATGAAGATTCCTCTGATGATTTTAGGTATAAATACTTCAGTATGCGTGTTTTCTAGCAAGTGTCGTGTTTCAACAAGTAGATGATAATTCTTTTACATGTAACAGAACTCTAGAGAGAGTTGGGGATACAAACAAGGCATTAGCTGAAGCTTGTAGATTTGCTTACAATGATGCTAGATATGTCAATGAAAGAGCCAAAAACAACATTTTATTGCTTTCTCAGTAAAATTCTTATTCCCTATTTTACCCTTGTAGATATACTTGGGTGACCTAACATTTACTGAACACAATTTTCTATTAGTGGCATTATAAGGTTGGATGCTCGGGCCCGCCAATATATTGCTATTCTGGGTTCGGGATTTTTAAAGCTTCACGGTAACATTATATATTTCTTTAAAATTATAATGTTTTGTGTGTTTAGTAAAATTTTCTAATTGACTTTTTGGGTATAGCTTGGGCTAGAGAGGATACTGAAAAAATTGACAATGATGTGAAGAAAAGAGCTGAATGACTTCATCATATCGCCCTTATATGTACATTTGACATATTTAACTAATTTTTATTCTTTATTTATCTTAAGTTTTAACAATATTGGTATCTAATGAGAAACTTAACTTACTTTATAACTTATTTTCAAAAACAAAGTTGAATCTAAATTTAAAAGTATTGCTAACCTACATTGGAGTGATGGAGCTTTGGAGGTGCCTTAAATCTGTAATTTTATAATATTCTTGCATTCGGATGACATTTTTATTTAAAATATATTTTTTTAAATTGAATTTTTGGGCAATATTATTTTGCTCTGTCAGGCTGATCTCAAACGTGCTGACTATATAGCCAAACAGCGGGCCATGGAAGATGCCCTCATGGCTTTAGAGGTACATTTTAGTATCCCACTAAATTTTTTTTATGATAATGTCCTTTCATTTTGTTTTACCTTTTTTACCCTTGTGCAGTTCATAGAAAACGTCCAGGACATGATGATGAGCAAGATGTACAAGCTGTAAGTTCCTCCAGTTTTATAGACTGTTCCCGTCCCACCTTTTACGGTGAAACAAAAATTGCATTTTTTGTACCCGAGTACCCAATTACAAAATTTGTATAGGAAAAATGGAGTTTTGTCTTCTGATGACATGGCGGGACAAATAACACTTGAAAAGAATGGTAAAGTCCTTGAGTTTTTCCCTGGGGAGGTGTCAATTGATTGCAATACTGCTATTTAGGTTTTTTATAAACCACTTGCTAACCGTTAGACGCCATTACACAGACAACAATAATATCAGTCGACAAATTAGAAAACACAAGAAAACGAAGAAGAAAAGTAAGACACAAAAAGTTACAAACAGTTCCAATTTAAAACCCAACCTACTACAACCTGCGAGAAAAAGAAAACAAAACGCCTCATAACCCTCACCCGACCCGTGCGTAGCACGGGTCCAACCTATTTTCACGAATAATTAATCTTTTGTTATTTTATAATTTGAACTTTTTGTAGTTGTAACTAATAAGCCTCATGTATTTCAGAATGTTTTAGATGATTACAATAGGACAGTGATGAAGACACGTCAGCATATGAAATTATGGTCCGTGCAGTAGAGGATATTGTTGCTAACATAAACCGGGATTCTGATTCTGTCATGATCTCATACTTGCAGGTATGTGTGTCTTAAACAAAAGAACATTTAAAGTCTTTGAAGAATGAATAAGATAACCCTACTTATCGATAACAGAAACTTACGTTAATAAAGCCACGGAACCCGTCTAACCCACTTACCAAGATCTAACCCGACCCGTGCGAAGCACGGGCTCAAACTAGTTATTATTAAGTAAAATTCTAAAAACTAATTTTAGTGATGACGAAAATAAAAGAATATTACAAACAGTAATATTTTTCATCAATATTTTACATATACCATGAATTGAGTATGGCAGTTTAGGATTAAAATTTTGTCAAAATAATGATACATGTACTATCTTGGGCTATTTTAAAAATATTGTTACATGAGTTCTACGATGACGTGGATATGTTGGGCCTCGAGAGAAGCGAAAAAGTGATTGTATATAAGAGGTACATATTCGAGGGTACATACCTGTCACCTGATACGAGACTCAATAAAAATGGAGTATTAAGATAAATATGAACGACATGTTAGAAATGGGGATGAACAATGGCTTGGATCCTTTGAAAATCGTGTAAATCACTTTCAAATCAAAGTATTTTGATGGTACTATCAAATCTTTGATTGGATAATCTTCAAAGGTTGTTCTAGAACAGAGAATCAGAGAAAAGATGTGTTTTTCGTACCCTAGAAATGACCAAAAACGGCTATAAAACCTGTCAAAAAACTGTCACTGGGCGCGTTACACGGCCCGTGTAATATTGACACGGGTCGTGTAATTACTTACACGGCCCGTGTAATTCTGACACGGGTCGTGTAATGCCTCAAACTTGCTTCTGACAAACTGCAGCAAATTACACGGCCCGTGTAATATTGACACGGGTCGTGTAATGACTTACACGGCCCGTGTAATTCTGACACGGGTCGTGTAATGCCTCAAACTCGTTTCTGTCAAAATGCAGTAAATTACACGGGTCGTGTAGTTTTGACACGGGTCGTGTCAGACTATTTTTGGAAAATTGAATTTCTAATTGACAGTTTACTTTGTAACTTGATCAAATTCAAACAAGTGTGTACTCCACACCTTCCTTACTTGTTTAATGTTTGTCAAGATCACATTTGGTCAACAAGATTAATCCATTACACTTAAATACATATTGGTAATTTTAGAAATCACCAACAAACCTCCCCCATTTAAGTGTAATCTTGATTAACTTAAACAAAACATAACTATACAAAACTGATGCATAAATGAAATATCGTGACGATTGAATTTCACATTAGTGTATTACACATTCCAAATATTCGAATATCAGGGTGTCTCTAAGGATTGAACCCTTTCTATTCATAGTGAATACATGAAGATAATAACACACACCAGTTTACATTCTTATAAGTTCTAACTTGACACTATATTTTACTAGCTTGTGTCCTATCCTTCAATAAGCATAACAAAGCTAAGTCCCAAGCTTCTTGAAGCAGCTAAACTTCATGCTTATATAGGTAGTTCTTTTATTCTTGCACCTGCATATGCAATTTTTCAAAGAACTATTAAGAAAATAAATTTCAACCTCCTTCACTTGCAGTACTGAACACATACCTTGGGATGATATAAACAATAATGTGTTCCAATCTTCAAATATTAAGCTTTCCACATTGAATTCAGCATCTAATGTTCAATTAGATGAGAATTGGGTATCTCAATATCAAAGATTTTTTTTTTAGGTGGACTTCAAACCCATCCCTACAGCCGCCTTGTGCACAAGATCTCTCGCTAACCCTTTGGTTAGATGATCGGCTAAATTTAACTGAGTCCTTACAAACTCCACAGATATCACACCATTCGTTATGAGTTCACGAATCATACTATGTCTAACATCTAAATGTCTAGACTTACCATTATACACTTGACTATAAACCTTAGCCAAAGTTGCAGCACTATCACACCTGATAGAAATGGTAGATATCGGTTTAGGCCATAATGGAATTTCATAAATCAAATTCCTTAGCCACTCTGCTTCTTTTCCAGCAGCAGCCAATGCTATGAATTCAGATTCCATGGTTGAACTTGTAATACAAGTCTGTTTCTTGGATGCCCAAGAAATTGCACCTCCTCCCAGAAGAAATATCCAACCACTTGTAGAGGAGTGATCCTCCAAATTGTTAATCCAACTAGCATCTGAATAACCTTCTAATACCGAAGGGTATCCACTGTATGTCAAACCATAATCCATGGTTCCTTTTAAATACTTGAATACTCTATTTATGGCTTGCCAATGATGTGAACTAGGATTGCTAGTATACCTACTGAGCTTTCCTACAGCATAAGCAATATCAGGCCTAGTGCTAATCATGGCGTACATAAGACAACCAATAGCCCTTGAGTATTCAAGTTGTGACACAGGAGATCCTTTATTAGGTAGTAGCTTAAGACTAGGATCTATAGGAGTGCTAACAGGAGAACAATTCTCAAAATTGAACTTTTTCAATATCTTCTCAACATAATGAGATTGAGTGATTGAAATACCATTGTTTCCACGTTTGATTCTTATACCAAGAATCACATCCGCCTCCCCCATGTCTTTCATGTCAAAACTAGATGATAAGAATTTCTTGGTTTTGTCAACTTCATCTTGACTAGTACCAAAAATCAACATATCATCTACATATAGACAAATTATAACTCCTTTTCCAAAAGTATCAAATTTGCTATATACACACTTGTCAGCTTGGTTTAATGCAAAACCATTAGACAAGATCACATCATCAAATTTTTGATGCCATTGTTTTGGTGCTTGTTTCAAACCATACAATGATTTCTTTAACTTGGAAACCTTGTTTTCATGTCCAGGCATCACAAACCCTTCAGGTTGTTTCATGTAAATCTCCTCATCTAATTCACCATTCAAAAATGCAGTTTTCACATCCATTTGGTGAATTACAAGATTATGTATACCTGCAAGAGCCAACAACAATCTAATTGTAGATATTCTAGCCACAGGAGCATAAGTATCAAAGAAGTCAATACCTTCTTTTTGCCTAAAGCCTTGGATAACCAATCTGGCTTTATATTTATCTATTGTGCCATCCACTTTCATTTTCCTTTTGAGGATCCATTTACATCCTAATGCCTTGCATCCAGGAGGTAAATCAGCCAATACCCAAGTATTGTTATGCATGATAGAATCTATTTCATCCTGAATAGCTTCTTTCCAGAAATGAACATCCCTTGAAGCCATAGCTTCACTAAATGTCTTTGGATCCTCCTCAATAATATAACAATATTGATGTTCAGAGATGGTCTCATCTCTTGTTCCTTCAACTAAATAAAGTTGAAAATCAGATCCAAAAGACTTAGCTTTTCTTGTCCTAGTACTCCTCCTAGGTTCAGATACAGAACTTGTACCAGCAGAGACATTTTCTCCTTGAGTTGTGTTCTTGCTAGAAGATTGCTGAATCAAGTCCCTTGGTCTAGGTATAGAAGTAAATCTCTCTTCATCAAAGATAGCATCTCTTGACTCTATAACAGTGTTCATAGACACCGAGTCATTAGATTCTATAACATAGAATCTATATGCCTTGGAATGCTCAGCATACCCAATGAAGATACAATCTATACCCTTTTCTCCCAAGTTTTTCCTTTTTGGTTCAGTGAGTCTTACAACAGCTCTACAACCCCAAACCTTGAGATAACTCAAATTTGGCACCTTTTTAAGCCAAAGTTCATAAGGACTAGCCTTACTCTTTTTGTTTGGAGTTCGGTTCAAAATATAACAGGCTGTTAACATAGCCTCACCCCAAAATCCTTCACTAAGACCAGAATAGGACAACATGGAATTAACCATTTCCTTCAAGGTCCTATTCTTCCTTTCAGCTACACCATTTTGTTGTGGTGTATAAGGAGCAGTGGTTTGGTGTATTATTCCGGTAGATTCAAAATAAACTGGATCATAATATTCACCACCCCTATCCGTACGCAAAACCTTTATTAACTCATTCTTATGTAGCTCTACTTGTTGTTTATAAATTTTAAATTTATCAAGAGCTTCATCTTTAGAATGCAACAAATAGACATAACAATATCTAGATGCATCATCAATAAAAGTAACAACATACTTTTTGTTTCCTAGGGAAGGTGTTGCATGGAAATCACACAAGTCACTATGTATGAGTTCCAACACCTTGCTTTCCCTAACAACATCTTTGAAAGGTTGTCTAGTGATTTTAGTCAACATACAAGTTTTACATTTCTCAATATTCATATCAAAAGCAGGAATCATACTCATTTTGGACATGTCTTTTAATCTCTTGTAATGAATATGTCCTAGTCTAGCATGCCATAATTGTGATTTATTCAAACTATTGCTAGTACTAGTTGAAGCCATACAAATCGAATTATCATAAGAAGGATAATTAAGATTAAGCCTAATCATACCATTACATACATATCCAAATCCCACAAAAGTACCATGTCTTGACAAGATATACTTGTCACTTTCTAATACTTGTTTATAACCACACTTACTTAATACAATTTCAGATAAGAGGTTCTTTCGAATCCCCGGTACATACAATACATTGTCTAAAGATAAACATTTTCCAGAAGTAAAGTTAAGTAAAACAGATCCTAGTCCCTTGATTGGTTCGGTAGCAACATTCCCCATCTTTACAACAGGTCCATCTTCAATTGGTTGATAGTCTTTGAACCAACGAAGATCCTTGCAAACATGACTTGTTGCACCCGAATCAACCCACCATGCAACATCATCATCCTGCACATAGAATGCTTCAAAAATCACAGAAACATAATTCTGCACATATTTAAGATTTTGAATAAAATCATATTTCTGACCTTGTTGCTTGTCCGGATCCTTAGATCCACTTGGACCCACATCCTTGTCCTTGTTCACCTTACGGAGGCGACAATCTTTCTTGAGATGACCCGGTTTGTTACAACCCCAACAAACCAACTTAGCCTTTTTGTTTGAAGACTTGTCATCTTTCCCTTTAAACTTCCTTTTACCTTTGGACTTATTGGAATTCTTAGATCCCTCACCTTCCACCATATTCACAGAAGAAGAACCAATTTGGTTCTTGCCTTTAGGATTGTTATCGAGTTCTTGAGTCTTTAAAGACTCCTCAATCCGTAAATGGCTTCCAAGTTGAACCAGAGTCAACTCTTCCTTCTTATGTTTTAAAGTGTGTTTAAAATCTTTCCAGGATGGGGGCAATTTGTCAATGATGACAGCCACAGAAATGGCTTCATCCATCTTCAAATTGTGTTGAGCAAATTGTCCCAAAATCCTTAACATTTCATGGTATTGTTCCATCACAGGCCTGGAATCAATCATTTTGTATCCCATGAAATTTCTTACAAGAAACTTCTTACTAGAAGCATCTTCAGCCATGTACTTGGATTCCAACGAATCCCATAGTTCCTTTGCGGATTCAACATTTTGATAAACATCAAACAGAGAATCAGACATACCATTGAGAATGTGACCACGACATATGTAATCATCGTTCTCCCACTTTGATCTTCTTCTTGTTGCCTCCAGGGGTTCATCTTCAACAACTTCAGGCATGGGAGTACTTAGAACATACACCACTTTGAGGGTTGTGAGAAGAAAGTGCATCTTCTTTTGCCATCTCCGGAAGTCTTGGCCTTCAAACTTGGTTAACTTGTCAAATTTGCTTGTCATATCTTTCACAGAAGTTTCATTTGCCATTGTTGCAGAAAATACTTTGATTTTTGTTAGAAATGGGGATGAACAATGGCTTGGATCCTTTGAAAATCGTGTAAATCACTTTCAAATCAAAGTATTTTGATGGTACTATCAAATCTTTGATTGGATAATCTTCAAAGGTTGTTCTAGAACAGAGAATCAGAGAAAAGATGTGTTTTTCGTACCCTAGAAATGACCAAAAACGGCTATAAAACCTGTCAAAAAACTGTCACTGGGCGCGTTACACGGCCCGTGTAATATTGACACGGGTCGTGTAATTACTTACACGGCCCGTGTAATTCTGACACGGGTCGTGTAATGCCTCAAACTTGCTTCTGACAAACTGCAGCAAATTACACGGCCCGTGTAATATTGACACGGGTCGTGTAATGACTTACACGGCCCGTGTAATTCTGACACGGGTCGTGTAATGCCTCAAACTCGTTTCTGTCAAAATGCAGTAAATTACACGGGTCGTGTAGTTTTGACACGGGTCGTGTCAGACTATTTTTGGAAAATTGAATTTCTAATTGACAGTTTACTTTGTAACTTGATCAAATTCAAACAAGTGTGTACTCCACACCTTCCTTACTTGTTTAATGTTTGTCAAGATCACATTTGGTCAACAAGATTAATCCATTACACTTAAATACATATTGGTAATTTTAGAAATCACCAACACGACACAGGTTTGATATAAATGCAGATAACAACATCGTTACTTATAATTTCGATATGATTTTGATTAAAAAATAAGCGTTACATAGATACCACCATAATTAGTATAGAAATTTCCACATGTAAGATAATGATTTGAAAACAAACCCACGTTCGATAGTCAAATACTTATCTATTTGAACTGAATTAAATCGTAAAACAGAAGTTTATCGGTAAAAAAATAAGGAATATAAAGCAATAGGATAAGTGGGAGAACAAAAAATGGTACCACCACTCACAAATGGATGATTGTGATTTGGTAGATGCACATCTCCGTGTGACTACCACTTCATTTTCCTAATGTTTGGTTTTATATTCTAAATGTTGAGATAAAAAAATGTATTAATTAAAACATATATTAGTGGTTGGAGTTTCATGCCCGGTTTCTAATGGCTGTCGCATAAGTACCACCCTATGAAGAGTAGATAATTTTAAGAAAGTTAATTAGTGCAAGTAATCAATTTAATATAATATCATTAGACGTCTTATGGACCGGTTCTATGATTATTAGAGGAATGTACATTTGAATTGGTTTGAGCTGTGGAGAATGATTGTTTTTAGCATGTATTAAAGACGTTTTATATCAAAACTTATAAAAATGAAGAATATAAATATAAAGCGAGAAATACTACTATATTACCATCTCATATTGTCTTGACATAGTTTCTTTTGTATTCTTAGTTCAATGTGATAGGAAAATTCACCCCTAACATCATCCAAGCTCGTTGGCCGATATATCGTTCATGTCACCTAAGGCATGCCGCGCCACACATAAATTTGGGCACCGAGTTGAGGGTTTGGAATGATTGGGATAACGCACCCCCGCCCGCCACCCCCCCCCCCCCCTCCCCACACCCATTTTGACAGTTACAATATATATATATATATATATATATATATATATATATATATATATATATATATATATATATATATATATATATATATATATATGTTAAAATACATTTTCTAAATATTGTATGATTGTAGGACTAATTCTGGACCAATCATTTGATAGGGGCAAATTAGTCCATTTATATAATATAAATATTAATTCCATTAACTAATTAATTAATTTGCCCAAATTAAATGCCTATATTTACGGAACGTAACTTACCAACCCTATTTATCCTCCC